>MTQE01000390.1:11193024-11211941 GCA_014337955.1 Aspidoscelis marmoratus
CCCGCCTGAACGCATTCCGTTTGGAACGCGTTGCAGTGCGAAAATCCCTCAGGTCAGGACAAGGCCTTCCCAATTGGTACCAATCAGGTACTAATCAGGTTCCTAATAGGGTCTTAGAAGGGTTCTAAGGCCTAGTGGAAAAAGGCCTAAGCTTTTGGCATAGTTTTAATCTAGCTGTAATACTGCCTTCCCTTCCTGATTTATTATCATCTCATGTTGGTCCCATAGCAAGAGGCACAGGTCAACAAGACTTAGGGCCCAGTTACACTTAAGCTAACCTATCTTTGATCCACCTCTGAAGTGAAACAACGAGCAAAACAAGCCGTTTTCCTCCCACATTATCTAACCCAAAGGTGGATCTCTGAAAAGAAATAAAATTCAGTCAGAAAGTGTTTCTCACTCAAAAGTTGGTTCAGGTCCTTGGTGAAGGGTAGAACCTTTGGTATGTCCATGGCAAAAATAAAAACTGACCAAAAGAAAACAACTTTATCACTTTGCCTTCATGTGGTACAAAGGGGAAATGGGATAGGTTTTTGGAATTATTTGAGGCAGAGTATGCAATATGTGGGCTGGAAAGCGAAGGAAGAAAGGAGAGCTTCAGTTAGGCTAATAACTATAAATGTGAATATTCCTGGAATTAATTGGGCTGTTTTCTTGGCTCAAAGTGCATCAGAAATATTGTTCCATGATTTACAGTTACAAAAAAAAATATGTCTCTGTTTTGATGGTGACAAATGTTTACCCAGACAGCAATGTAATTTAACGTCCAAGTAATTTAGGTCATTAGTTTTTTCACACGTAACCAGGGAACTTTCTACCTGTATGACTTTTTACAGTTTGTAAAGATATTGCCTTCATTCAGTAACTGTCAGTGCCCGAAGGATGGGAAAGAGAGGATTCCCCACTCACCCGCTGAAGATTGGATCTAAAATGACTCCCAGTCCTGTCGGGAAGAGCATGCTTCTCTTGCCTGTCAAATGGCCACAAAGAAAGCTCTCATGCTATTTTGTCTTGTGGTTAGAGTGCTGGGTTCTTATCTGGTAGACTCCCAGTCTGAGTCTAAACTCCTACATGAAGCCAGCTGGGCGACTTTGGGTATTCACAATTCTCTTTCTGAGCTCTCAGAAGCCCACCTACCTCACAAGATGACTGTTTTGGGGAGAAGTGTAGAAGTTTGTCAGCCACTTTGAGTCCCTTAAGGGTGAGAAAAGTGGCATATAAAAGCCAACTCCTCCTCCTCCTCCTCTTCTTCTTCCACGTCAAAGGAGAAGTTCCTGCTTTGAAACAGAAGGTGGGGGAGGCAAAAGTAAGGGATGGCTTCATGGGGCATTCCCTGTTAAAATAAACAAAACCCTACTAAGTAAGTCCTGTTGGGTGGCAGTGGTGATGAGGACCACAGCTGTGGGTGAAACAAGGTGTGTTGAAGACCTATTTGAGCTCTTCAGCTTACTTTGCCTCTACAGCATTCTAATGGTGCTTGAAGCAGCCTAAGAGAGTAAGAGCATGGCATCCAAGCAAACACTGTTTTGAATGTGCAGTGAAGACATGGTGACAAGCAGATACTTGTCCCCTCAATGTGCATACAGGGCACCATAATGGCACAGTGTGGATTAAGCCTGAAAGAGGATTGATGAGCTTTCTTTGTTGATGCCACATAGACTTCAAAGGAAGTTCAAGGACCAGATTATAGCAGAGGGGCTTTTAATGTCACTTTCCCACACTGACCACTACTACTTAACTCCTCAATGTTCTCTGGTGCCAGGCAGCTGTTCAACCTCTTCAGCACATTGCACATGTCTTTTTGCACCTGCTTTTTGACATGTATGGTCTTGCAAGATCTGGGGCCATCATAGAGTTTGGAGAGCTGTCTATAGGAACATGTGCTCATTTACTGAGACATAGCCTTAGAGCACAGAGGCAGGGTGGAGAAAAGAACATCAGAGTTCAGTTTACTCAAGCATAAGAAATATTAAGAATGTTGTTTGCCTACTGATATTAGTAAAGGTTTTGTTTTCCTTGATATTTTCACCTGGGAATTGTCATAACTGCATTCCCAAAGACAGCGGGTGTAAATCAGAATGTAATTAATGTTAACTCAGGAATGAGCAAGATTGCCATCAAGGGAGAAGGAGAGCCCACCCAAGGTCCATCTCTTAATTTGATGAAGCACCTTCTCAGTAGCAGAAGTGCAAATTCCAGTGCTGCTCTTTGATCTTTTACACCACATGGCCTCTAAAGAAATAAACAATCCAACAAGTTGGGTCAAAACTGAAAGGCCAAGCATAACAACACCTTCAGTAAATGGCTTCTCAAATGTCAAGATTAAAAACCAGTTGATTGAACATGTCACACCAACTTCAGACCTCTGGATCTCATCTTCTGTCCTCGTGTTTAACGAGATGTGCAGTGAGATTCTTCGTTAGATTTGACAACTTGTTCACACATCCTCCAAAATGTAGATCTCAGATATATGGTGATAAGTGGGCCTGTGCTAAAGTGTCTTTGCTCAATTCAGACTGTAAAAATCATTCATAAGTCAACAGCTGGGATAGAAAGTTACTTGGGAGCAGCCAGTGATGTGGGGCATACCAAAAAACCCAGCAGGGAAGCATGTATTCTGGTCTCAGGCCAGGAGGAGAAAGAAGGTCCAAGCATCCCCCCCACAATCCTGTCCTCTGCTATGCACCCTCCCCACCTCATGTTGACTGAATCCTCAGAGCTAAATAGCTTGCCTTTAGATCAGTGGTTCTCAGCCTTCCTAATACAGCTCCTCATGTTGTGGTGACCCCCAACCTAACCCTAACCCCCAAACATAAAATTATTTTCAGCACTACTTCATAACGACCCCTGTGAAGGAGTAGATCGACCCCCAAAGGGGTCGCAACCCACAGGTTGAGAACCACTGCTTTAGATGTTGTATTTTAATTTTCAATGGGCCTGAATTAGCATAGGAAAGTTTAAAACTGTCAGCCAGGGCTAGCTGCCTGCCATAATATTTGAATGTAAGATCTCTGCCATCTATGTGATTCTGTATATATGTATATAGTAGCTGCCTGTTGTTTGGAAGTGACAGTTGACTCCCCCCTCCCTGCTGGGGTCGAGTGATACATTTTAAAGTTTAAACTGAGTTTTGAAAAATAGTTATTGTTGTTTGGTTGAAGGCCAAACCCCACCCAGCTATGAAACATATAAATATGCTGGGCTTTCTGTTCAAAGCTGCCTCCAACAAAACCTGCCTTACCCTGAGCTGAAATAAATCACTGTTCATCTTTTTAAAGAAAGAGTCTTGTGGTTATTCTTTGCCAGCCTGACAAAAACATGGCTTCACCTTTCCTGGATTCACTATCATGTGTTGTGTTAACAGTAGAAGATGCTTCTTTTATCCATTTTAGAGCAGTTAACAGTAAAGTACTTTTTAATATTTCATTATTAATTTTTCCCAGCCTCTGCTTCCCTATTTTACTGTATTCATTTTTACACTTCAGCTTATGTATTACAAGTCAAAGATGCCGCGGTCTTTCAAATTCAAATTCCTTAGACATTAATACTTGACGTGAGGATATCCCGAGAATGTGTGTTATTTAAATTCCCCTAAGTTAGCTGGATTTAGCTAATCAACGATGAAGAAATACAAACATGTAGAAATGTTTATCCTATGGCAAGGGAGTCAAACTGTATCAAGAGAAGAGGAAATCCAAGCATGATTCAAAAGGCCTTTTTGCACTTAACTTCAGTGGGATGTTATTCACAATGCAAGCGCTGGCACCATCCCCAGCTTACTTACTGGCCATTGCAGTGCAGACAGTCTGTCTCAGGTTGTCCGAAGCACCATAGTAACAGCTGCAGTAACATTTGTCACAATTCTGGCAGATTACAATGTGTTGTGCAACTGTGAGTGGTCACAGCCACCTCATCCCCATGTAGCGTTTGGACTCAGTAGCACTGTAAATGCTGTGCAGTGACCGACTGGGAGCATAGACATTCCTGGTCAAGCTGTACTGATCTTTGTAGACAGATCTTTCACTTCTGAACATGTAGAACATGGCTAGCAAGACACTGATTTATATCATCCTGAGAACCCCTGCTACAACAGGCCACAAGCCATCTAGTGCAACATTCCATCTGGCATGTTGACCACAATTTCCTTATGTTCTTATGGATTCTCCTGTTCATTAGCTGTCCAAGATGGTGGATATGAGAAGAAGAAGAAGAAGAAGAAGAAGAGTTGGCTTTTCTACTCCACTTTTCTCACCCATTTAAGGAGTCTCAAAGTGGCTGACAAAGCTTTCATTTCTTCTCCCCACAACAGACACCCTGTGAGATGGGTGGGGCTGTGAGAGCTCAGACGAGAGCTGCGACTAGCCCAAGGCCACCCAGCTGGCTTCATGGGGGAAGGCGGAATCGAACCTGGTATTCCCAGATAAGAGTCCTAACATTTTTCTGACACAACTATGTGGGACAGTGGTTAGTATCTGGGAATACTGGGGTTGATCATTTGCAAATCAAATTTGCAAATCAAATAAGTAATTTTTTTTGTATGCAAACTGAAGAGCATTTTCAAGGCTTAGGGCTCTTCTGCATTAAAATGCCTGGGATCAGAATCAGTGGGACCACCGTTTCTGACCATGGGAAGGTGTGGGTCCAGACAGAATATGTTTTGAGGCCAGACCCCAAGGCCTCAAAGGGCAAGGAATGGCAGGTGCTAGCCTTGGAGTCTTTGGGAGATGATTTTATGGCATGTTTTGGTGCACCACCAAGACCACTCTCTCCCCAGTAGTTTGAAACAAGGAGTCATGTCTCTGCACTGCATGCCTCCTTGTTCAGCATCACCAGGGGGACAATTTCAGTGGTGCATCAAAGTGCCCCCAAAAATGTATCTCCCAGAGGTTCCAGATTGGGATTATGCTCCATCTAAAGCAGATAGAGCAAAGCTGTGGGGAGCAGAGCCTCACAGATCCACATTTAACATGGGGATTAATGAGGCCCAGAATATGACCACAGAGGCCCTTGAGTGGGATCAAGACCTCATGAAGGGCCTTAGATTTTGAAAGTGGGACTGTAATGCTGTATTTTGAAAGGAAAGTCACCTTTGAGTGGGAAAATAATGGCAATAGGAGAAACCTTTTCACACATGGAAATGTCATTTTCTCAAGAGTTGCATGCTAGGGGTAACTTACCAGTCCTAGTGTCATAGCCAAAGATGGGAGAAGTCATTTCCTTGTGTTTTGGTTCCATATCCCTTTCCTTCCTCTTACTACATATTCCCTGGACATTTCTTCTTCTTTGCAGCTACATGAAGTTCAGCTAGGCAATAATAAGTAGGAATGTGCACAATTTTTTTTTCATGTTTGCTTCACATCAAAGCAAATGTAAAGGAAATTCACATTTGTGCAAACAGAGCCACTTTGAATATGGTAGGGTATGTACCTGCTGTGAATGCCTTTCAAATGCTATTTGAATCTGCTTTGAATTGCCGCCACCAGTAGCACTTCTGAATCCTAAGAACATAAGAACATAAGAGGAGCCCTGCTGGATCAGGCCACAGCCCATCTAGTCCAGCATCCCGCCACACACGATGGCCCACCAAATGCTCATGGGCATCTCAAGCAGAGACAAGGACAAACCTTTTCCTGCTCTCAAATCCCACAAATTGCCTTAGGAGTATCCTGCTTTCCACCACCACCCCAGCCTAAAAGATGTACCTGAAAGATGAATCTGTTCTGAATTCATTTTGAATTCCTCTACATCTGCACTGAATCTGCTGCAGTGCTCAATCTGCCACAGTGGCTGAATGGGCAACCACTTTGCCACCTCCCACCATTTGAATATCAATCTTCAAATGTAGCCAATATTCAACGCAAATGCAAACGTCTGTACAAATTGTGAACCTGACAAATATACACACACATTAATAGTAGGTGCTCACCTATGATGTAGATCAATGTATACATGATGACTACTGATTGCCATATATACAGAACATCACACATCAGATATTTGTTGAGAAACTTTATTAGTGGCTTAGCATGTAGAGTATTTTGAAGATCTCTAGCAGCCCGACTTCTGTTTGGTTAGGCAAACTACATAAGTAAAGAACAATGGGTTCATTGTTTTTTTTTTAAAAAAAAATTTCAATAAAAAATTCATATTATTGTTATCATATGAACTTTTGGTTAACTGGCAGGTAGTCTCTAAATATCTTCTGGTAGGATCAGCAACATCTTTTTATTTTCACTTACCACTTTGGGTCTCACTAAGTATTTATTACATATGCTTTACAGTTTTGACATCGCTATACACGTTTCTTGGAAACCCTAGAAATCTATCCTGCAAACAGTACTATATCAAAACTGCTAATCATCGTTCCAGAACACTAAAATGATGAAACTGTTTCAAACAAGAATGTCATGCAGGTGTTATCTTTAATGTCGGCAGATACGAAAAACACACTGCTGCAAATCTGTTGGCATTTGAAATTTGTTTTGAAATGGCTAGAACGGTCCCATGCTCTTCATCAAGAATGTCTGGGTCATTTTTCTAAACATCAGCACCATTTGGAGGAAAGGAACACCATCATCTCTCATATAATCTGGTTTCAAGGATCTACGGTCACTAAACTACAATTTTCCAATATTACATATAAAGTAATATTGCACCAAGGGAAACCTCATTACAGAGAAGAAGAAGAGTTGGCTTTTCTACCCCACTTTTCTCACCCATTTAAGGGGACTCAAAGAGGCTAACAAAGCTGTTCTAGTCTTCTCCCCACAACAGAACACCCTGTGAGGTGGGTGGGGCTGTGAGAGCTCAGAAGAGAGCTGTGACTAGCCCAGGGTCACCCAGCTGGCTTCGTGGGGAAGGGCAGAATTGAATCTGGTATTCTCAGATTAAGAGTCCAACTCCCTAACCACTAGACCAAACTGTAATAATTACCAGTAATTAGAAATCAACAGTTGGGGAAAGAAGACTTGCTTATGGCTCCCTTGACACAATTCACACAGCACAGTTGTTTTCCAGAGTGAAAATTAAACATTATACAAGGGATGATTATTGTTGAGTATCATTGAGTTGTGTCCAACTCCTTTTTGACTCCATGGAGTCTCCATCTAGGTTTCTTTGTGGAGGTTCAGAAATGGTGTGATATTGCCTACTTCCAGGGAGATGCTGTGGACCCCCTGTTTTCCAGGCACTACTACTGAGTTACAGCTTCTCCCAAGGAAGGACGGCACTAACTTTAGGGATAAAGAAATTATTTGGTGCTGAAAGACACTAGGATTAAAATAGAAGTCCTTATTTATTATTCATTTCCTAGGGGCAATTTTGGGTGATATTTCAGTGATTTTTGGAGTAGGGGTTCAATTGATTTTAGGAGAGCATTTTGACCATGCTCACATATGGCATTACATACATCTTTGGGGGACAGCATCTATAGCTGTGCTCACTGAAGGGGCCTGAGAGAGTTCATGCCTTCATTTTCTCAGTAAGAGACAAACCAAGGAGGCATTGCTGTTGGATCAAGCTTCCATCACATTGTCAGGCACCCACAGCAAGGAACCTGATATCTCCACTATAATCCTTAAAGTCAATAGGCACGCAAATGCAGTGTTCCACTGAAGTGAGGGCTTGGCTCAGTGTATAGGAAGTGGCTTCAGAGTTGCTTTTTTGGAGATAGAATTTTTGACTACATGTGCATGTGGTATTTAAAATGACTTGGAGGGGCATTGCAGTCTATTTATCTCCCACGGTAGCCCATGCTGAAGGGGCATGAGTTGCAGGGAGGGGCACTTCAATCTCACTTCAAGATCTTCAGTGCATGAAAAACAGCTCCAAAGCAGCTTCTCATATCCTTTGCCAGCCATCATCCCAGCAGCAGTTCTCAACCTCCCTAATGCTGCAACCCCTTACTGCAGTTCCTCATATTGTGGAGAACCCCAACCATGGGGGAGGGGCAGCATGGGTGAGGATGGGGCTGGAAGGCGTGATAGTCTGAAAGGGTAATCTGACCCTCAAAGGGGTCGCGACCCACAGGTTGAGAACCGCTGGGCTCGAGCATGCCACATTTCCATGCATTTCCATGCAGGCCTTCTGCACCTGTAAACAGAGGCCACCAAGGCCCTCCAATGCATGAATGGAGACAACAAAGAACGTTGCCCTTGGGGGACAGGAACAGGGCCATCAAATTCCATTTTGAGGCTGCCAGAAGTCAGGAGAGGCCTGGAGGGAAGTCAACTATGGCACAGAGGCCAACACTACTGAGACACGCCATTTGTCTTAATATACTTTTTAGAGAATTAAATTGGGTGCATCCAGAGTCATTAATACTGTGCAGCGGAATGCACAGCTGCTATCAGAACGTCACACTTGCCAATTGATAGACCATAGTGGCAGTGCATTATCCATAGCTACTGCTACTGCTGATTTAACAGCACTTGCACCGAAGTATTAAGAAACTTCAAATCTTCCTGCCAGTCCAGATGGAACTGCGAGAAAAGCAAATGAGAACATGGAAGGCAGCTCAACTCCGATTGGCTGCCTCAACCCATGTGACCTTGTGTGCCAACTCAAGCTCTCGCAGCTTCTGATGAGGAAGCTATGGGGACACTTCTCTAGTCTGGATGCCTGGTCACCACTTCACAGCAGGTATGCTGCAATTTTTCCATTAACTGCGGATTTATTCTGCTAGTCTTGAAGGGGACAGCCTCGTACCTCATATATACCATCTTTTGAATCTGTGGGTTCCAAAACATTTTTTAAAAATGAGGTCCTGCTTTAAAATGATAATGGTTTGTTTTTGCCAATATCCGTCCTCCCCCAGTTTTTTTGACTGAAGTAAATTTAATTTGTAGCACTCACATTTCTGTTGTTTCATTTTGTGTGTGATTATTTTATTAGATATTTTGCATTATTAGTGTGTCATCCTTCCTGAGCAGCAGACTTAATGATTTAACCTACACAATGAATTTTTCAGCTGATTTACACATTCAAATCTGTTCCCCTTCTCACGGTCTCAGCTTCCCCCGAAACTCGTGAGAACGCTTCCATTTTAGGAATCTGTGTTTTAAGGGGAAAAAACCCTCTTCTGAATCCCCACCTCAGGGGTTCTCATGGGCCAGGGCTGGGAAAAATATTTCTGCCTCATCTGAATGAAGAACTGAAAAGTCTCACACTGTGCAAAACATGGGAAAAATCCTTTTGGAAGTAAAACATTTTTTTTTCTTAAAGAACACACTTTTCCTCCAGAACAAAATCCCTTTAACTATAAGATTCAGCATCACTAATATGCTTTAAATAGGCACATTACTGTGCTTGCTGCTTACCCAATTCAGTTGCTCTTTTAGAGCTTGATATGCTACATTAACAATCAGACCATGAGACATTTAGGACTGCCTGTGTGGTATATAACACATTCAACTCCCTACTGAAGAAAGGTAAACATTTCAGGAGCAACACAGCTAAACATCAAACGCTTTTGAATCCCATTGCTTTCAGTGTGAGAACTGAGCACTTTCACACCCACACAACTTGACTGTTTTCACACTCTAATAAGCCCAAAGCACAGATAGTTCCCACCAAAAACATGGCACTTCTTCTCACAGTCAGGAAAGTTGTTTCTCATGGCCATTAGCAGTGCAAATTAAAATGAGGGCTACAACAGTTTCGCTCCTGGGGCAGAATGTGTTGATGGGGACAGCTGTTAAATGGAATTTGTGTGCGATTTAAACACATGGAAGAAGCCTAAATGTCGAGATGAAATGGCAGTGAAGCAGTTATGAAGCTTAATTGGTTGCTGGAGATGATTTCAGTTAAAGCCATCATGGAGGCGTCAACTGATGGAAGCAGGTTAAAGTAGCTTAATAGGCCTTCCACAAAGATACGTCGGCTTGACTCAGTGTGAGCAGCTCGTTTTCCACTTTCACAAGAGAAGAAGAAAGAGAGTCTTTGTGTCCTGGGCTCTGGTGAATAAGTACTGTCATCCATTAGTGATTAAAGAAGAGCTTGCAAGTTTATTATCTTCTGTGCTTCAAAGATTTCCAACAAGGTGGTCAACAGTTTCATGCCTATTTATTCAACCAGCACTAAAATTTTGTTTTGTGTTTCTTAAATGGAAACTTTCAGTCCATCTCAAACCACGGAATGGTCATTGCTATGCACTCCAGCCAAGATTGTGTGGTTGAGTGAGGAGGCGGACCTGTCAGAGCCTTCCGTGGGTCCACTGGCATTCTCGCTGCGCTGGCAGCAAAGGATTTGTTTGAAAGTGGCGCTCATTTCCTTGTCCCGATAGGAGTAAATAATGGGGTTCATGGCGGAGTTGAATTCAGCGAGCAATAAGAAGAACTTTTCATAAGCCAGGACATTGCACCGGGGGCAGCAAACATCAAGGAGCAGCAAGACTAAACCTGGAGTCCAGCATATGATAAAAGCACCTAAAAAGAAAGAAAGAAAATGGGTTACTTTCCCCTTGTGAATCCTGTCTGTGTCCTGTTTTAGATGTAACAGGGATTTAATGGCATATGTAGGGTGCCTCCAGACAGGGATGGAAGTAGCAAAGCAAGTTTCTTGCTTTCGTGCCCCGCGGAAAGAGCACAACATTCTTTCCTCCCCCAGTGAAGTAAAAAGATGCGTGCTAAGGGGTACTTACCGTGCTCCTACTGCTGGTGAGGGAGCTTCCCATCTGGAAGACAGCAAGCAGCTACGAAGGAAAGGCAAAGCTTCCGATCCTCTACTCTAGGGGATCGGAAGGAGCTCCGTCTTAAATGCAAAGCTTCCTATCTTCTAATTTGGAGGACTGGAAGGAGCTCCTCATTTAAGGAAGAGCAAGGGACATGTCTGGAGGCACCCATAGTGCTAATCTTGCATATGTGGAACAACTCTATACAACAGACAAGGAAATCAGTGAATGATTTACAGTAGTGAGTTTGAGGCCTGAACGGGAATTTGTATGTAGGGCTGCATCTCCACTTACCATCAGAGGCACCCTGCTTCATGTGAAGGAGGAGGCTTCTGCCACTGTGTCTTCATTTATGGTGGCAGCAGGCACCATATGATGGCAGGTGATTTGTTTAAGGTTTTAATCCCCATGGAGCCTTTAAACTTGGATTTTCAAACCAATCCTGGGAGGATTGGCACCAGTACACAACATCCTTAGGTAATTGCTGAAGCGCTAGCCCATTGATAGAGCTACTTTTGGAGCTCTTTATAGTCCCAAACTGCCAAGCAATGCTTGACAGTTGAAACGTTTGAATACTGTGATGGAAAAAAGGCAGAGAAAGTAAAGGCTACACATCCAAACAGAGCAGCCTGTCCACATTGGGCAATGCCCCAGGGCAGGATGTGGCACCAAAATGGCAATATATTCTGTTCAGTCAGAAAACCTTTTAAAAATGACCTATTGTGGTACACCAGTCCATGGAGGGTGTACGGATACCAAGCCTTCATGTGCTGGTTGCTATGCCTGGCCTCTTTTTGGCCAAGCATCTGGAAGTGGTGCTCAAAATGAGCCGATCCCGGGCGTTTGACTTTTGAAGTATCCCAGTGTCAACTTATTCCATCTTGGGAATGGCTGTCTGTTCCACTCTAGTCCAGCCTTCCCAAGCATGGGGTGGCTTAGTTCCATGTAGAAAGGCCTAAGAGCCTACTAAACTTTAGATGTTCTAGATTACCCTGAATGCACTAGGGCTGTCAGCTTAAATATAATACAGTTACATGCTGTGCTGTGTATTATGTTATCTTTACACATCCAGTACCATAACCAGGCCTGTGTGTCCTGTCTTAAAACTCATCTTGCCAGGCTCCATTTCATTTCATTAAAGCTGTGGCCACACAAGTGTTTTAGGTGAAACTCAGGTCATCCTTAGGTCTTGTTACTCACATTATTTTAATTTAAGTCATTTTCCATGCCAGCCTACCCTGTTAGACTGTCTTAATCTAGAGTTCTATTTTTACAAGACTGAGAAGGACACAGCACATCCTGGCATTCCAGGCCCTCTTCGCTTCCTCAAAGTGTGAGCAGGAGGATGGGCTAAAGGAGGCTGAACTGTGCTGTGGTGGGTGGGGTCCAGTCTTTCCTTCAGCCAATCGGCACAGTTTATGAGGCACCTCCCCCTCTTCCCTCAGTTTATGTGTTGATTTCTCTATCTAGTGTTTTTATGCAAATTTATTATTATTATTATTTAAATTAATTGCACAAAGAATAAAAACACATAAAAAGGAAGGGGGTCATGGAGGTGGGGGAGCAGGTTTAAAAAAGAACTGCAAACACACGCCCTCACCTCCCTTGAGTGACATGAATGGCATCCAATAAGAGACGAGATGCATTTGATGTAGCAGAAGGGGTGGAGAGCCAAGAGCTCTGTGTAGGAGGCTCAGTTGGATCATGCAGAAAGGTGTGAGCAATGCAGCTCAAGGAAGGGATGACCTATAATGATCCAGGAGTGAACACAGCTAGTATGACATCAAATTGAATTAATGAATAGGTTGTCCTGCCTTAGAGTTGTGTGACCAGGGCCTAAGTAAATTGCTGCATGGCGGGTGGGGTGGGAGGAGAGTTTGTTCTTCATATCTATCAAAATGCCAAGATACCTATTCATGTTGGTATTGACCTGAACAGAGACCCCTTTGCAGACAAATTGGAGGTCCTGTTGCAGACAAATTGGTAGAATTCAGTCGGTCATCTTGGGCCAGCATAGTTCTGGGCATGCAGCTTTCACTTAGCACTGTAGGTCCTCCTTTGGCATTCTGGGTCCTCCACCTGTGCCTGGACCTTTACCCAGGGGTGGAATCTGTGCCCAGGATTCCTCTGTTTGCAAAGTGTAAAATAAATAAATAAATAAATAAATAAATAAATAAATAAATAAATAAATAAATAAATAAATAAATAAATAAATAAATAAATAAATAAATAAATAAATAAATAAATAAAACCCACAGATATAATGTGGTGCAGGATTGCTCTGGCTGCCACCAAACAGAAAGACAGAGGCAGCACAAGCTGTCCATAGCCACTTCCAGGGCATTTTCCAGAGCCTGGCAAAATGTTCTCAATGTGCAACTTCAAGAGTGGAACCAGGGGATCTCTGTTCCCCAGCCTCAAAGTTCGACAAGGTAGAGGGCCATTTGGCTTGCTCCTGGACCAGAGAATGTACTCAGGCCCATTTCAATCCGAGACGAGTCCCCAGGGCGTGCCCTACAGCACATGTGCAGTCTATAAATAAGTGTGTTGCTTAACATTTCTGTTAAGGTTGACAGGACACACTACAAATTACAATATATGGAAATATATTTGGAAAAAAATTATCCAATGAACATAAGAAGCATTTCTCAAGTACCACAGATTTTAATTTAATTTGCTTATAAAGAAAAAATTATCTGATGACAAAGGAATGCACTGATTTCTTCCAAATCAAGAACCACTGGGAATCTACTATTGTAAGTTATTCCATGTTCCAAAATATTTCATCACTTATTCCTAATTGTAAAAAGAGGGTCAGCATTTTTCATGAATAAAAAAAGGAAAACGTTTGTTTCACTTGGACAAGGAATCAATGAGTCAGGCTTAGAAAGAATGAACAGAACAAAGATGCCAGAGTAATGAAAATCTAGAGGGTGAACATGGCGAAAAGAAAAGAGAGCTATTTCAGGGTGTCATTAGAAGGAGAAGAATTTGTGACATGATGTGACATTCGACATCTCAGGGCCTTTTCACACTGTGAAGATGGGCATGTTCAGGTATGCTCTGGCACAAAGTATATACACACTGCAGTGCTCCTCCATCTTGGAGTGGCTCCGAGCATGCCTGAACATCTCCACCTTCGAAAGCTGTGGAGCAGTAAAAACTGCTTCACAGATATACTAGGAGTGCCTAGGTCTCTCTTAGTGCAGCATCAAATGCAGCCTTTGCACTTACTTCCATGTGAAGGCTGTATGGGGGTAGGACAGCTTGACTGTACGGTCACACTCCATGTCACCCGAACACCTTAGCAATGCCAGGCTAGGGTGGTGATTGTGCAGGCTCGTCGACGCTGGTAGACG
Organism: Aspidoscelis marmoratus; assembly: GCA_014337955.1. Taxonomy (NCBI): domain Eukaryota; kingdom Metazoa; phylum Chordata; class Lepidosauria; order Squamata; family Teiidae; genus Aspidoscelis; species Aspidoscelis marmoratus. Next base: position 11,207,053 of record MTQE01000390.1, read on the forward strand.
GCAGAGAGGACCCACCAATTCGCTGGTAGATGGGACAAGGGACCCACGAATTGGTGGGTCCTCTCTGCTGTCTACCAGCGTCGGCACGCCTGCACGATCGCCACCCTAGCCTGGCAAGGCAGGCAATTAGCACGGCCCCGGTCAGCTTTGGCCGATTTTTTGGCCAGTTCTTGAGGGGGGGGGCATGCCCGCGGCTGTCAGGGAGGGAAGCGTGTGAGAATGCTTCCCTCCCCAAACGTCCGAGGATGCTTCATGCGCACGGGAACGGATGTAGAGCACTTTAAAGTGCTCTACATCTCAAATGTGTGGAAAACACTCCAGAACGGGCTGGGACTCAAACCCAGTCCCGGCAATGCAAATGCCACGTTCCGGGGTGTTTTCCGTGTGTTCGAAAACCGAGTCTGCGAAAAGGCCTATAGATTATCCATGTTTTGGGACCTTTAATGCTCAGAAACTGTGGATTCTTTTGGAGCTCAAAATGATTTCAAAGCTCTTTAAATCTTGAATGATAACATACCCTGAATACTTACAGGAATAATAAAAAACCATAAACTAGCTTAATTTGGGCTATGCATGACCTTCAGGTCAACTTAATGTCATGAGAACTGATCTTGAGGGTCAGGCACCTGGGGAGATTATTTTGTGCGTGAATCTCTTCTGTGAATCTCCTTTGGAGTTTCTCCATGTTAAAAAACAATATCTTTCCTTCTATGTGCTTTGCAACTGGTGTGAAACAATGCATACTGCAAGATTCAGGAGTGTAGCAAGCACTATGTCAAAAAATACTCTTTAAAAAAATACTGTGTTCAGAGATGACTTGTTATTAACAGGTTTTGAAAAAATCCTACTGTGCCACTATGTTCAGCTCAAACTAACTATTTTTTCCTAAGTTCCATATTGTGACTCACATAGCACATACTTATACTGTGGTAACATAGCACATACTTATACTGTGTACATTTTTTCAAGCCTGTATTTCTTCTTATTTCCCCCAGTTTGGGTGAATGAGGTAATAGCAGAATAATCAAGTATAGCTCAGTAGTCTGTGTTTTTCATTTTTGGCTCCTGAGGAAAATGGCATTTACTTCAAATTAAAGGCCGAATGTCTCTATGCACAATGATTTTTTTTTTCATTTAACAAACTACATTAGCTAGACCAAAATGGAACTTTAAAGATGTCAGGAAACCTTTAAGTGAGTATAGTCAGGATTTTCAATAGTATTTAAAACAGAAAGATTTGTGGAACTAATGTTATGAATGAATCCCAGCTGTTGTCAAGGCAATTTGAAATATTTACTCCCTCCAAAAGATACAAAGCAGTCCCTATGGAATCTCATTGTGGCCAAAGACCTGACACAAACAGGAAGTATTTATGTCTTTATCATCTTGTATCAATTATGCAATGGTTTTGCTATGCTAGCTAAGTGCAAGAACTACTTTAAAAAAGATGCCGCTTGAGCCACAAAGGACATTTGGCCAATGCTGTTTTCTTGAAAAGAACTGAAATTGCCTTATAGAACAGAGGAAAATTGACTTGTCATTTTTCTCTTGTGCTTTCTGTTGTGTTGGAGATATGAGTACAATCTTCAGGCACTTTAAAGTTAGTATCAGTGGAGAAATGGCACTTCCACACTTATCTTTCCTGGACTGGCTAGATGCACTGGGTCAGGCTAGAGTGGTTCCACAAGCTGAACTGCTCCTACTGTCCTGGGACAAGCCATGTGCATCTGGACAGCTGTTCCAGCACAGCTGCCCCCAAGATCACAAGACCTTCAGGGCCAGCCTCTTGCATCTTCCAATGTCTAGGAACTAAAGTTCCTGGCTTTGGAGCCCTCAGGGGATGCATTTCAGTGGAACAATTCTGTGTATCGCCAAGTGGGTCCCCTTGCTAAATCTGCCCTCAGAGGCATCTGACCTTCTGCATGTCTCCTGGGCCACTTTACTCATGAGTAGGACTGTGGTAGACACTGGCCCTTTCTATACTTAGCCTTATTCTGGAATATACCTCAGGATAGATGTCTGTTGTCCAACTACTATGATAAAACTGTGAAATAATTATGGGTTTTTGACCCTGTCTGGGGACAGCCTATGTGTGTACTGTATTATAGTGGAATCTAGTGTGTATTTTACTAAAGTCTAAGCACATGCAAATCCACCATTTGGATGCAACACTTGAGGTAACTCCAGAGGTAGGTATAGTTGACAACTACTGAGAATGTTAAAGGCATAAATGATTTTGCATGAAAGCAATGAGAAGATAAATTAACTCCCATAGCCCACACCACCTCTTCAGGAGACTAGGTGGAGGATCTCAAGCATCATGTTTCCATGTTCAACAGCATAATACACCTGCTAGAGAACCCAATGCCTGCCCAAGTTGCCTGGCGGGAGAAGGCATGACATCACACTTTCTGCCTGCCTCTTCAGCAGATGCCTGTGTCCTATTACTGGACATGTAGACACAGTTGTGGAACCGCAAGGCCTTTCTGCACTTATGTCTAATCCACATTTGGATCCTTCATAGTCAGCTTCACGATCTCTTCTGACTGCATGTTAGTGTGGATCAGAGAAGCCCTCGGTTCCAATTGCACCCTGACTGCACAGGATGGAGCATAATCCAGATCAGGGGTAGAGGGCTAGTGTACTAGCTCAGGCAAATCTGGATCAAGAAAGTGTGCAAAAAGGATGCTTTCACTTTCTAGATTACAGGGGACCCATTTTGGTGCACCAAAACACACTGCTGAAATGCATTCACCTGGTACTCTGAGCCTAGGAACTATTATTCATAGGCCCAGCCCCCAAACTTGTGTAAGCTTGTGTAAGCTTCATGTTCAGTGTAGGGGCTTGTATGGACCAGTGTTCCCACAGAGAGGGTTCTGTTCCAGACCATACCTTGTCATGTTCTGAACTAGTGGGCTTCATTGGTCCATGTCTACTGGGAACCATGGCCAGATAAAAGCAGAAAGGCCCAAAGTCAAAAATGTTATTTCCCTATTGGAAAAGGCAATGCAGTGCTATATACTCAATCTTCATCCAATGGGAGTAAATCACCACTGAACACAATGGGACTCTTTTCTGAATGGATACATTTAAAATACCACACAGCAGAAAATGGAGTATGTACCCTTTTCTGCTGTTTGTGCAGTCCAGTCAGTATAGTACAAGACATGTACAGGAGATGGTTCGGTGAACTGGGAAACTGCCCTCTGCACATTCTAACCTACTATCTACTCAAAGTTGCATAAGGAATCCATGGCAGCAGGAAACACTAAGAGTACTTCTATACAACTACTATACACTTAGCAGACATCCAGCAGACTGAAAGATAATTAAATGTTTCTGTTTAAAGAGTGGGATACAGACAGAATTTAAGTTTCCTTCCAAGCAGCTCAAATTCTCAGTTTGAACTGAGTCCATTCATTTTCTGGAAGCTAAATAAAACAGGCTGACTTAGACTGAATCTAACCATTGCTCCGATGCACAACATGTCATTTTAAGAAGATGGTTACTACTGTTTGCTATCTAAACTTTAACACACTTTCAGAGCTGAGATTTTCCCACAGCAAACTACTGACACTTTACAGGCAGCTGTTATTTTCATGGAAAAGTGACTGGTCAACCAGCCTTCTGAAAAAATTTCCCTAGATACATAAAGTAATACAACTTGAAAATAGGACTGTGCACGAATATTCGAGATATTTGTTATTTGATTGAATTCAGGCGAACGTGTATATTCGAACTTGAATCAAATGTCCAGACATTCATTTTTAGTATCTGAATGAATACAAATATTTCAAATTATTCATACGAAGAATTCGGACATTCGTGTGTATACGGATATATATGCATTGCATACATATACGTATGCATCTTATTTATATTCATACGGATATGTACAGGATTAAAACGGGGTGTGTCTGGGATAAAAACAGAATGCGTACTGAGGCGTACAGATGTGTAGGAGATTCGTATAATAAAATATGTATTGAATATTCGTACGGATAGATTCATATTCTGTATTCATATCGGTTTAAATATCCAGGCATTCACATTTTCTTTCTTTGTACGAATTTGAATATTTGATTCAAATTGAATTTGAAAATTGTGCACATCCCTACTTGAAAATTATCCAACCCCCCAATCAAATGCTTGCTACTTCTGTTATAAACTTATTAAAATAAAGATTTATAAATGATGAAAAAGTTTCACTGACAATAAAAGCCTTTTCCATTTTTCATGCCAAGCTTATCCAGTAGCAATCTGACCGTATTGATGCAAGCTCCTTCCTCACCACAAGAGGTCATCTAAGGCATAAAGTGGACATCGGGCATGCATTAAAAGGCAGAAATAACCAGCTCACCAACATCTTTTTAAAGCATATATATGATCTGGAGCTTCTATAATACCATTGTTTTCAAGATTATTATTTTAATTATTTATTTCAATTGGCCGAGAACCTGACCCATAATAAAATAAATACACTGCTTTTTGCATCTCTACCAGTGAACCTTGTCATAAATTCCACACTATTTTACACTAAATAGTGTACCACCATCCTTAGCAGCAAAGGGCATGGGCACACTGGAGAGAGGGCCTTCTCAGTGATGGCCCCAAGGCTGTGGAATAGTCTCCCCCTTGAGGTGTGCCTATCACCTTCACTGTACATGTTTAGGAAGGCAGTGAAGACACACCTCTTTGCCCTAGCCTTCGGTTAAATGGGAATACACTTTCCCTTACCACTTGCAGATACTGTTGTTTTGATATGTACTGTTATTGTTTTATTATGCCATTTTAAATGTTGTTACCTGCTCTTAGACCTTTAGATATAAGGTGGGATAAAAATACAATGGATGGATGGATGGATGGATGGATGGATGGATGGATGGATG
>MTQE01000390.1:11234941-11246758 GCA_014337955.1 Aspidoscelis marmoratus
AATATGTACCTCTTTCCATGCCTGAAGGTAACAGTCCACTTTGTTCTCGCTTTGGTCTCCCAGGTTTGTCTTCAGAGCCTTCGCTAATCTCCGAAGTTGCCTTCGGAAGGACTTCGGAGCCTTTGCTAATCTCCAAAGGCAACTTTGAAGTAACTTCGAAATGGCTTCAAAATGACTTCAAAATGACTTTGAAGCCTAGGTTTTGGGGCTCCTCCCCCATGGTTGCTCCCTCCTCCCAGCCTCCTCTAGACCCCATTGCCAAACTAACATGGAAACAGGCTCCCTTTAATCTGGATTTTCTGGTTGAAGTCCCCATTGTAGGGGTCTACAGAAAATCCAGATTAAAGGCTGAGATGTACCCATATGATCCGGATTTCCCCAGTGGCGGTGGAAACAAATATGTCCCAGATGGGTGCCGTGGTGGAAATGGGGTCATCTGGCTCACACCCAAATGGGTACTTTCTGCTAGTGGAAAAACACCCTTTAATGACTGAACAGGAAGTCAAATTTAACTTCTGAAATACTGAAGGAAACTTTGAATCATTTCTTTTAGCAGAAGAAAACAAAAAAAAAATTGTGGACTCATCTTTTTTTTAACTGCATAGATCTTATTGTGCTATTGTATTTATGTGAAACTCTTGTAATCAAAAATTACTTTACCTTATATACTGCCAATTTGGACAACAGTGCCATTTTTGTTTGATTTTGTTTGGTGAAAAGAAAATGCTGTTTTCACAAAACTGTGCAACTGTTAAGACAACAGTTGAGAAATGGCCCTATGTAGGATTTCACGGCCAGATAACACTCTCATTTGTAGCAGTTTGGGGGCTGTTATGTTGTGTTCTAGGTTTCTTTTTCTGTGAACCTCAGCTTTAATCTATATTGTAGCTATATCTGAAAGTTTAGATTCACAGAAGAAGAAACCTGGAACATGGCATAACAGGCCCAAAACTGCTACAAATGAGAATAGTTGTGAAAGTCTGATGCTACATGCAGTCCAGATAAATACATGTCTCCCTGCTTATGGTAATTACAAGTTCAGAAGACTTGCATAGTTTGGGATCTGTTTTTAGCTAATTTTGGCTGTGTTCACACTAGGCTGATAGATCACCCTAAGGACACCTCATTCACATTATGGATCTGGCAATGTGCTGGAGCAGACTATGGAACAAAAATAGCGCCGTATCTTGCCCCAGTCATGGACTGCTTACAAGTAATTTACACAGCATTCCAGACTGGTCTGGTGTATCACAGCTTCCTGGTGCCATTTTGCTGGGAACCCAAAAACGATAGCAGAGGTGCACTACTTCTAGAAACATGGCTCAAAACACCCTTAGACAGCAACTATGGAGACATCATAATTTGGCAGGGATGGCTTATCTGCAAAATGTGGGCCTTTGGCACCTTGAGCCATCATGGGACACCTCACACCATGCACAAAGACCGTCACTGCCCCCATTATGTTTTTTAGCATGGTACATAAACTTCTAACTGTGAGAGCTTAGAAAAGCAAGCTTGATTGTGCAGATGTGTGAGACTTCTCTGTTTTAAAAGTTAAAACTTCTTCACTTACCTCTATCAGCTGTGGCTGTGTCATCATTGGAAAAGGTACCTCGGTAGAGAGGTCAGCCATGGTTACCCAATAATGTTAGTGGTCTGTTAAATCCCTTTCTTTCAGGTGTCAGGTGTTCAGGGTAAATTCCTGAGATTTTGGGTCAGTTTTCAGACATACTGGCATTTGGACCTGGAAGACAGAAAGATGTGTTAGAGTCATAGAAATTTTAATTTCCAAATAAAGGCCACAGCATTTCTAGGAAACATTGCTTAACTTGGCATATCTGTGGCTAATGTGATCCGAAGAAAAACTCACCAAGAAACCATTCTGAATACAATTGTTGAACAAGAACAACAAAAAGCTGAATGTCTGGCAATAAAAAAAGAAGAGCTACACCCACCGGCCATTTCTGTTTAATTCACAGATTCATTTTGGTACAAACATATTACTTTTCATGATGTGTTCTACATCTTATGTTCTGAATCTTATAAACTGACATCTGGTAAGGCTGAAGGCTGCAGAGCAGAACAAATGTTAGGACTGAAGCTATTCCTTCATCTTACTACGGCAGCAACTATGCACCATTGTTTTGTAGCAGCTATGTGGCACAGTGCATTTCCTTCCTGAGAAATATTTAGGAACTTTTCTGCAGGGAAAAAAACACTGAGTTTTAGTTTTTTGCCTGCTGAAAAATTCTGGCACTTTTAAAAGTGGTTACTTTTCTTGGCAGAGGCTAGTATACTGAGATGTTCAACTCTGTAAGTTCTCTTCAGACTAAAGCAGTCTGCACAGATTCTGTCTGCTCAACATTTTCCATTTTCATGTTGCATTTCATAAAGACCGTCCAGTGAGCAGATAAGCCTTCTGCATACTTTTTAAAAATGTGTGTGGATGCAGTCCTTGCCTCTGTACTTAACCTTTGAAGAAGTCTAGGAAGGGATCCAGAGGTCTACATTCTAAATGCTAATGGAGGACAGAGAAGGCCCTGTCCTCTCCTAGTATACTTTGTCTGCACCAGACAAAGGAAGAGACTGGTCTAGAGTAAGACCTTGGTCTACTCATAGTTTTTTTTTTCTGTTTAGGACTATCCTTTTGCATGCTAGTGCAGAATAAGAGAGTTCCTTTCCCCTTTCAGCACACTCTGTCCACACAGGATGGAGCACAGAGTGGGACATGATGCCCAAAATGACATGCTACCCTACTCTACTGATAGAGCAATGATGGGGTGTAACAACGTGCTACTAGAGACAGCCTGGAACAGGAGGCTGTGCGCAGAATGCACATGCACCCCTGTTCTGGGGCATGAGAGACCCATTTTGGCAACACAAAAATTGGTCCTCAAGGAACACTAAGAACCAGGAATTTTTGTTCCTCATTTTCAGAGGCTCCAGAGCTAGTTTTGATGCTGCCCCAATCTTTGGAATGGGCAGCCAAGGCTGGGATGGAACATCTCAATGCAGGCATTCATGTCCCATGCCAGTGACAAACCATCCCAGTATGCCACAGTCTATACCAGCCTGCAGATTCTGGTATAGGTCCCTATTCTGCAATATATTCCAAAACAAGGCCCAGGGCAGAATAGGGGTGTGCACAAATGTTTTTTTTAAAAAAATTGCATTTGCATTTGAGTCAAATCGAATCTCCAAAGCATTTAATTCAATTCAAATATTTAAAATCCAAATGCAACAAAAACTGATTCAAATCTGACACATTCAAGTCTATTGGTTTGAATGTTAGATATGAATTTGAAGATACGAATGCCAACAACATTCGTATGTGTTATGTGTATCTGTACATATTTCGTATGCATCCCGTTTTATCCTGTATGCATCCCATTTTCATTCTGTATTATAAGTGCAAATGTATACAGATAATACATACGTATCTGTACATTTGAATGATTTGAATGATTTGAACTAATGTTTTTGGAACATTTGAATTTCATTTAAATGTCTAAATTTAAATGTGAAGACATTTGATCTGAATTCGAATGTCCACATCCAAACAAATTTGATCTGACTTTGAATGTTTAGAATATTCATGCACATCCTTAGGGCAGAGGGGCCTGGAGCTTCCTTCTCACTGCCAATCCACATTAAAAGCCAGGGAATGCATTTTTAAAGTGCACTTTCTGGCTTGTAATGTCAATCAAGGCACTAGCATGCAGATACCATTACTCATAAGTTGCTGTGTGTGGATGCTGTCTCCATACCCAGGAACCCTGCAACCCTGTTTCAGAGGTTGTTATTAATACCACCCACACAATTTCACAATACATAGTTCAGTGTTGCTCCAACTGCCACCTCCTCCTATGCTTGAAACAGCCAGATTTTTTTTAGTTGACATTGTTTATATTAGACTTAATCAGATCAGCGACAGACACACACAAAAGACTAAAATTATCTGCGCCTACCAAATGTCACTGAAGTAGTAACTGCTAAAAGGTTTCAGTCCTCAAAATATTCTGCAGCATTAAAATGAAAAAGAGATAAAGCAAAAGCTCTACAACAGCGATGAGAAAAGTTCCAGTTGAGAAATTTCTCCCAATAGGAGTCTTAAAACCTGCCTTTGGTTTATCACGAGAACTTCCAAAAAGTTGGGAGAAACATTTATAACTCTAATGCCCAAGTAGGGGCAAAATTTATCCATGCCTAGTATATACAGACCTATATCATTATTGAATAATGACTATAAAATATTTGCAATAATTATAGCATCACAATTGAAATTGGTGCTACAGGATATTATAAACAAGGATCAAAGAAGCTTCCTAGGATAAAAATAAATAATAATGCAAGAATGATAATAGATGGACTTAAGTATTTGGAAATGCATGATGAGACTGAAGCAACACTAATTTTTCTGGACACAGAGAATGCATATGAACTGGAAAATTATGTTGAAGATATTTGAAAAAACTGCATCTGGAGAAAACATTACAAAGTGGATTTCTGCAATTTACACCTCACAAGTGGTACACATACTAGTTAAGAAGAAATGATTGAAGCATTTTAAATTAATAGAGCTATAAGGACAAATAAAACAAGAGGTTTGAAAAGCAAAAAGCAAGAGTACAAGTTAAAAGCTTTCACAAATAACTTAGTTATAATTTTACAAGATGCTCTTAAGGGTAAAAAGACATTGAAAGCTAGGATAGAAGACGACAGGAAAGTATTCAGACTGAAAGTTAATGAAAAAACACAAAAAATACTAACAAAAAATATGAGAGAACAAGAACAAAATAAACTGCAAAACCAATCAGGATTTGAAATTTTCAAAAATCATATTGAGGGATTTGGTTGATGAAACAAAATATAGCTCGATTTCAGAACAATTATTTGAAAAAGAAGAAGACAGCTGGCTGAATGGGAGGTGGGATGGGGGAGGTGGAGAATGAAGAGCCTGCAGCAGAGATACATGTATCCAGGAGTGAGATGTAAAACAAAAAATACATGTATCATGGGTGAGATGTATCAGGAGATCAGATATATTGGGTGAAGTGGAAGTGTCTAATTTTACAAACTCAGTGAGCGATGGTGAAAGCTGTCAGCTCCTGTGTAAAATCCTGCCTGATCTTTCCCTTCCAGCATCACCTCTTCAATAACCGCCATTTGCCTCACCCTCTGCCATTTCGCTCAGTCCTGATCTGCCGCTCTTGCACAAAACAAAGGGGAAATGATGTTCTACCATGAGAAAAGGTTGTACAACAGTGAGGGGTGAAGTGCTGAACAAAAGCTCCATAATCTCTGGGACCAGGTTTTAACTGCCTGCCCCATGTAGCCAGGGTGTCAAATTGCTGACTGCATGTCACGTCGCAGGCTGGTCAGGCAACAGGCAAACACTTGTGCAGCTACTCAGTCCCAAGGGTTCCAGGCGTTCTCGAGGTCAGTTCCGGTCCGGGGTCTAGGAGTCCAGAAAGTCAGCAAGGGTCAGGCAGTCCAAAGGGTCAGCAGGTCACACGGAGTCCAGGATTTCAAGCTCAGGTAACCTGAGACTGCAAAGACGTTGTCTGCAGCAACTTGAGGCAAGGTGAGCTTGTTCTTAAATAGAGGAGTCAGTGCCACGACCACAGTGCAGCTGGGCTAATCGCTCTGATCTGCCTCTCACCTGCTTCTGCTGCCTAATCAGGCGATTAGACTCACTTCTGGTGGATTCATCATCAGAGCTGTCTGGCTGCTCACCTGGAACTGTTCTTAACCCTTCCATGCCTGCAATGCCATGCTGTGGCTGCTCCTCAACCTGTGGTGGTATTGCAGACAGGCTTCCCTCCTCCAAGGAGGCTGAACAGGGCATGACACTGCATGGGGAGGGGGTTCTGGTGAGGGAAGGAGGGAGGGGAGCAGGCTTCTCCTGTGCAAGTCTGCATTATAAGCTAGCAGTGGGAATGAAAAAAAAAATACCAGTGGGAACCCAACCCTAGAGCGACAAATACTGTCCATGACTTGTTTTTTAATTATTTATTTTGTTGAAGAATCCTTCGTGGATGGCAGCCTGCTAGATCCTTTCACGCCATGGGAACTGGTAAGTGCTGAAGGGGCCTGTGCCAGAAGGAGAAAGTCAAAACAAGTTCTGTGCAATTACTTCAATAGACTATAAAGAAAAGCACATGCGACCTGCACTGAGCGCAACATGGTGTTTCAATTATTCTTCAGGTACTGATCTGCATATAACACTAAATCACAGTTTGGTGAAGAGTTGGTATTTTTCACTGTTGTTTTTTGACTGTGATAACAAGACAAAACAATCCTCTATGTCAGGGTTTCCCAAACTATGGGTTGGGACCCACTGGTGGGTTGCGAGCGAATACTGAGTGGGCCCTGCCTGTAGAATTAAGTAATAAAAAAATTGTATTAAAACTTTGTTATTTGAAAAGTCCTTTATTCATATTGGTAACGGTTAAATTTCCTAGAGGTGGGTCCTGAGTTGGTAAACTTATATTAGATGGGTCGTAGCCCAGACAACTTTGGGAACCACTGCTCTATGTGGTTAGGAAATGTAGGGAATTTCCATATTCCATGCATTAGTGCAGAGCACAGAGTAGAAGGTAGAGCCAGTAAGGAGCACAATGGTAGAGGTTTCCCATTGGCATGCTCCACAGCACCTTTTTTGTGCCTCAGGCTAACTATCCACACTGACCAGACAGAACATTCTCTGGGAGGCCCCAGGGGCCATTTGACTATACAGACCCTATGTTACCCAGTTCCAAATCCCTATGCAGAAGCTGTTTTAGTCAAGATTTCACTTCATTTTTCTTGAATCTGGTTTAAACATTCTGTTCAAACCTGAACCCTTGCTTACTGTAAATTCCAGAAGATTTCATGGTAAAGCAATTTCAAACCACTATTTGTGGAGCTGATTTGTTTAATTAATTCCTGGAGGTGGCACTAAAACTAGATTAATAGAAATGAGTTTGAATTCTAGAAGAGCATACTATTCAAAACTACCACTCTGCCTTTTTGAGAGCTCAGCCACTTCGCAATAGCCTGTGGTTTAACATTACCTACAAATATTTAGATGCCAAATTCAAAACAAAAACAGGGGAGGCATCAACCATGTGATCTGGAATGAGTCAGGGGAAAAAAGATGGAGGATAAAATAAAGCCCCCCCTCTCCCCAGCACAACACAGCCACTCCCAACATACAGTTTCCTAGGCTGCCCAATCACTTAACACAAAACCACAATTACTTGCTTTATAGTTGGAACTCAAGACCTTAGATGAGATTTCAATACAAAAAGATGAAAACTCGACCAACACCCTTTTCCTGTTCTTACATTTAGTGTAAGATCACTAATTAAGAAGAGCTGGCAGAAATAAAGACAATATTTCTTTAAACGAATTCTGCTCAGCACACAGTTTGGCTCATAGGGCTCTGAGCAAATTATTATTAAATAATATTTTTTGAACTTGAACTGGCCTGAAGTTTCTGCTAGCGTTTGTCTTCTGATTCCAAGATCGCTTCACTTTCAGCTTTAGTTAAAAACCTTAATGCTGGGAAATGAGTGGGAGAATGAATGTAATAGCTGGCTACAGAACAATATTCTGCTCACACTAAAAACAGAAAAGGCACTTGTAAGCAAAACAAAACAGAAGTTCCCTTACTGGCTGAGAAGCATCTAAAATGAGCTGCTAATGACCTTTAGAAAACAAGTTAATTAAAGTGACTCGTGGAATTAAACATCATTTTTGCCTATTTGATTTTTATGTTAACCTATTCCTTATTAACATGAGAAGCCCTGCTGGATCAGGCCTTAAGTTGCCTAGTCCAGCATTCTGTTTCCACCACTTGCTTCTGAACATTCTCAAGCAGAAGATGAGAATCAAACCCTTGCCTGCTCCTACAAGTAGCCTTTACAGACCTTTGCCTATCCCTCCAACCTGGATATATTATCTAGACATCTGTTCTAGTAGCCCATTGACACACCTAACTTCCATGAATTTGACTAACCCTTTTAAAAAATCCATACAGATTAGTGACCGCTGACTCAGTTACCTCTGTAACAGTGACCACATTGACACCAATGGTCTCTTTGCAATACCTGTGAAGACACTTTGCAGCCATGGTGAAGTCTTCACATTGTTTTTGAAAGCATATCACCCCCACTACCCAGATGCAGTATTTGATTGATGGGGAAGCCCTTGCCTGATTGCAGGCTCAGGCATGTGTGTCGGGGGGAGAAAACCGCATGGAGAAAATGAGTGAAGTTTACGGGGGGGGGGAGAAACAAGGGAAGGAAGGAGGGAAACAGACACACACACGAGTGAAGTTTACAGGGAGGAGAAACAGAAGGGAGGGAAGGAGGGAAAGATACTAACACAAGTGAAGTTTACGGGGGCAGAGGAACAAGGGAGGGAAAGAGACAGATGCACACATGCTGTGAAAGAGGAGATCACTGGTTTGCTTCTGCCAATCTTTACATGAATGCCGGCAGCTGAATTTGACAGCTGAACAGAGCCTTGTCATTGCTCCAGTGGGTGGGGTGGGGAGTTGCAGGCTTACAAAAAGTGGTTTCCATGGGGACAGGAAAGTGCGATTTTAATCCGCATTGCCCCAAACCACATGGGGACGCTTTATTGTGAGTTACAACTTGGATTTTTTTAAATCGCATCAATAGCGAAACAGTTAGCTCCCATGGAGATGCACCCCTAGTATGTCCCTTTCTGATGAAGGAATGTTGACACCAGACCTTCTGATGCCAGGATACAATTCGCACATTGTAATGAGTAAATGAGTAAATTAGTATTAGTAAATTTTCTCTCCTTGTTTTGTCAATAAGACTGCTCAGTCAAAAAAAAATTGCACTTTGGTTTACTTGTGCATTCTATTTTTAGAATCTGATGGGGAAGTCTCTTGTTTCAGACCACCAAAACATGTGATGTAAGATGCATGAACCAAGCAGAACTCAAAAGTGTTAAAGCAGAAATGAAGAGCGCCAAACTGAATGCCTTAGGGTGCATACGTAAAATCAGGTGGACAGATGGGTTGCTAAAGACAGTTACAGTATACAGTGTTCAGGGCATGTGTCCATACATTAACACAGAGGACAGACATCACTATGTATGAACATTACGGATCTGCAAGAATATTCAAAATATTTGTTATTTGACCGAATTTGGCCGAATTTGGACATTCAAATTCAAATCGATTGCCCAGACATTCATTTTTTAATATTCAAACGAATATGAATATTTTGAATCATTTGTACAAAAATTTGGACATTCGTATGTGTAATACGTATGCATTACATAGGTATCTGTACACATCTTATTTGTATCCGTATGGGTCTGTATGGATACATACAGGATGAAAGTGGGATGTGTCCTGGATACCTATATAATGCAAATATTCAAATGTCCAAATTCATACGAACAGAGAAAAAAAAACAAATGTATTAAAATCCTAACCAATTCGAATACATTTGTATCTATTCATATGAATATTCAATTCATATTTGATGATATAAACGTCGACAACATTCGTATGTGTCCGTGGGCATCTGTAGACATCCATACATTTCAGGTACCCATGAAGTCAACACTTCCACATCCTTTTTGTTCTGTTCTCTGAGCCTTGACACATTGTAACAAGTTCTCAGCCACAGCCAGTAAAAATACCCTTGCCGTGCTGTGTTTAAAGTAACTTTAGGCAAAGCCTGTGAAACACTGTTGCATTGTTAATTTTAAGCAAACAATCCTTCCAGCTGGATATTCTGTGAAGTTTTTACTCACGTAGGTAGTGTTGTTCGTATGGATTTCAATCTATTCCCCATCACTGAAGTTTTCTGTTTCTAGTTAACACTTATTTAGCATTATACTGAATAAAATTTCTTCATTTCTTATTAAATTTGATAAATCCAAGTCTCCCATTCTCACCTTTTTTCAACTTCAGTTCTCTTATTACATACCTATAAAACGTAGCCTCAGTTTTAATATTTTCACAAAATTGGAAACCTTCACAAACCCGAGGCGTTTTTGCACTAGCGTTTCTAGTGCATTATGTACTAAGCCCAGTATACTCTGGCTACAGGAGGACCATACACATTTCTGGTGGGTGAGGATGCTCCTCACCAGCCAGAAATGCAAATGGTCCTCCTGTACCTGGAGTGAACCAGCCCGCGCAGCGACCAAATATGCTGAGAATAGAGAGAGAGAGACTGGCAGGGGGCAAAGTAGGGACCTCCCCTGGGCAATGCCACAGCAAGAGGGAGGCATGGGTGGCATGATCCAGGGGTGCTGAGGCATGCCACTGAGTAAGATCTATCTCTCCTCCCCTGGATTGGCCAGCTGCCATACAACATGTGATGCAGGCAGCAGTGGCCAATCGTGGCAGCCAGGGGTTGGGACTTCCAAAGCGAGACAGAGGAAAAGCAAATGCTCTCCCTACCGGATGCTTGTGGTAAGTCCAGGAGACAGGTTGGAATAGCCATGGAGCATGATTTTGTGCTCCACATGTCATCTGCAATCAGGACAACTCTGGTGAGTGCGGGCATGCTTCTAGGCTGTAGCATGTGAATGCTCTTCACCAGAGCTGCCCTGATTGCATTCCAGAGGCCTAAGTGTGAATTGGCCTACAATTGGCTCAGAGGTGTTACTGTAACAAAGCCCAATGATCATGCCAACAATATCACTGCAAATCCTTTAGTTTATACATAATTATTTGATGTGATTATGGCAATCAAATCTGTTAATAATTGATAATCCCAGTCAAATTTTAAATTATGAATTAAGAAATTGCATTAAGAACTTACAAACCAGGCCCCATGAAGAAAATGACGCCATAAAAGCATAATCTTTCATATGAGTTCTTTTGAGCAGAGGGAGGAAAATAATAATTTGAAGGGTTGGCGATGAGAAAATGTTTGTAAGCTCAGTTTAACAAGTAATTCTAATGTTTGGATAATTAAAAGACGGCAAAGTTTACATGCGCCTCCTAAATTAGGATCAAAGTAATTGTGAGTACTAATTGTTAGCACCAGGAAGTCAGTTTTCTGAACAATAAAAAGATAAACAGTTCACTTCCTGATGCTATATGTATTCATTAAATATAAGCTACTGTATCATATTGGTGAACTAATGAAGTTATAACTCCAATAAGAATGAAGGTCGATACATTATCTGAGTATCAGTTTTAAATAAATTGGATAAATGGTGCAATAGTATCTTATCAGAATGAAGGAAGAAATAGCTTTACTAAAAAAAAACCCCAAAAACACACACATCCTGTTCCATTTGCACCAATCCTATGCCCTTTGTTAGGAGGAATTCTCTACTGTAACGTAACTTAGCGCTTCCTATGTACAAAGTGCATCCAGTGGTGCAATATTTTATAAACCTTCTTTCCCCAATCTGTTTCCTATTCCAGTGGCCTTTTCAACTTATCAGCCTAGTATGATATAACAATTAACACTTCAAGTGCTGGGAAAGTATGAATGTCTGGACATCCGATTCGCATATGAATATCCAAATTCATATGAATAACTAATATTTCAAATATTCATGCACATCCTTAGTCAGGGTTCATTTTCTTTATTGCCACTGCCTAATACTGGGGAAAGGCTGGGAATCGAATGTGTAACTCTCTGCTTTCCAGGCACTTTTCTTTATTTCTGAGCCACAGATATTTCCTTAATGTAGTTGTTACTCCATGGAGTTGACAGAGGTCAGGACTGCAGACCGGTGGAGAATTGGTGAAACTTCAATTAAAAGGTGAGATGGTTTCGGGGGTCAGGCTGCAATGGGCAGTAAGGTTCCCATGTCCCTTGC
>MTQE01000390.1:11276718-11287664 GCA_014337955.1 Aspidoscelis marmoratus
ATTATTATTATTATTATTATTATTATATCAGCAGGTGTGGGGGGTTGATGTTTGAGCAGAAATGAGTAAACAAAATATGTGTGTACATTCAGGCATCCAAGGACAGGTAAACAAACTGCTTACTCAACTTGGACCATGGAGATTAATTGCTCAAGTAGGGTCTTTCTGTTGCAGGCTGTTGGAATCAACTAAACAAAGAGATGTTTTCTGCAGGAAGTAAATTATGGCCATTCCTGCATGGGCTCTGAAGACCCCATTAGGAACCCGATAGGAACATATTTGGTATAGATTGTCTACATATCTTCTGCCAAAAAACTGACCTAGCTGCTGATTAAACAAATCCAGAGTAAAACCTGGATTAAAATGCCAAGTGGGAACTTGGCCTACAGGAACTTCAAATGAAGGCCACATTCTGGTGTACATTGGAGAGAGGAGCTTCTTCTTTCTTTCACCCACTTGTGCTGGCCATCCTTGTGCTTTTGTATTCCACAGTTGTTATTGTATGTTGCTGTTATAGATTTGTACCCTGAATTTGCAGTGCCCATAAATAGTTTAAAGTACTCACAAAGGATTAATCTGTATATGAAACTTTGATTGAAATAAATTCCAACAGTAACTTTTCTAGTTTGCAGTGCATCAGAGCCAGCCTGTCTGGAACAAAGTTAATGTTCTACAAATTTTACTTCTAAACAAAGCAGTAAAACAATGAAATCTAACAGAGGACATTTTCTGTAGCAAAAGAGAGCTTAATGATGTACTCCCATTCGAAATAAACCTGGATTAGTTGTGTATCCACAATGTTTTTTTCCCTAGAAGCCAAACCACTTAACAACAAAAAGCTGAAGTCTGCAATATTCAGTCCCTGGAGTGTTCCTGTGTTCATGTATTCCAAGATTCCAGATTGGGATATAATATGCAAAATTAATTTATTTTACAGTTATTTATAAAAGCACTGGCAAGAATTCAGACTTTAAAGAAATGTTGTGAATGTATTAATACCATGATTTTTGGGTTGATTCTCTTTCCAAATGTTAAGATAGTTTTGTGGCTGTTTGAATTATTGAAATCCTGCTTCCTCTCTCAAAAACCTATGCCCTGGTATTTTTTTAAGGAAACATTTTCAATATTCATGAAATGAAGCATAATTGTTACACTCTCAGATGAATTGACTTCAAAAAAGCTTTCTGATGATTGGAGAGGAAATGCTTTAGTTACTGAAGAAGCTAATATTCTAAATGAAAATAGAGATTATGTGCAAGAAAAAAATATGTTTTTAAGAGCCTAAAGCTGAATAAATGGTAAAGAATGTTGATGATTCAGTGGGTACCTTAAGAAATATATGGGCCACTGGGCCTGTTTACCCTTAATTGCCTGGGATGATATATCTTTCCAATGAGTTACATTCAGAGACGATGGCCAGTGTTTGCACTAGAGATGTGCAAGAATATTAAAAACATCTGAAATCCGATCGAATTAGTTCAAATTCATTCAAATTGAATGCCTATACATTCATTTTTGAACATTCAAATAAATTTGAATGTTTCTAATTTGTACAAATTATTAGGACATTTGTATGTGCACAGATTTGTATGCATTACATCTGTATCTGTACACATCTTATTTGTATTGTACATTTATATGGATACATAAGGCATGAAAACAGAATGCATACGGGATAAAACCGGGATGCGAATGAATGCATACAGACACATGTGAATGTTGTTGACATTCGTATCATTAAATATGAATTGAATATCTGTACGAATAGATACGAGTGTATTTGAATAGGTTTGAATTTTAATACACTCAATTTTTTCTCTATTTGTACAAATTCAGACATTTGAATATTCGATTCTAATCAAATCAAATGCTGAAAATTGCATTTGTGTGCACCTTGAACACTGGTGCTATCACCAATTTTACTACTGGTACTCCATCCCAGATCATCCAAATCACCATGCTAATGTCAGAGAAAATGGACTGGCTACAGTTTTCTTGCAGTGTAGATGCGCAGATTGCAGTGGTGTCATAAACTGGAACAGGCTGCAGGTCAATTGTTGCATATAACAGATTTATTTTTCAGTGCATGTAAAGGAAGCACTAACTAACAAACAATGTGGGAGAGGTGAATGGAAGTAAGAAAATAATATAGGCTTACCAAACATCAGCTAGTACTAAAACAAAAACAGTACCTTCCTTGCATTCCTTGTAATACACTCTTACACAGGAACTAGGGATACAAAAATGGCATAACAGCAAAGATGGGTTGCAGGATATCAGTACTTATACAGTAGGTAAGCACATGACTGACCTACCTAGCTGACTCAAAGCAGCAGTGCTAAACATCTCCCTGCTGTACTTAATTATAACCAGTTGAGCTCAGTTGGGCCAGAGAGAGATCCCCAAATACTTAGCTAACCTTTAATTCCCTGACAGCTAATGGTTGAGGATCTTTTGCTGAATGCCTGGCTGTTGCCATGGCACTCACAACCTAGTTGGTATTTGCACAGCCATAGCCACCCCTCCCTGCCCACATGAAGTGTTTGCCCTAGATGAAGGTGTGGTGAGTGCTGCACCTGGGAGGTTACCAGGAGCTCCCCAGGAGCTCCTGATGAAGCTGTAAAGTAGCAAGACTTCTCCACAGCTTTGGAAAAATGTTGAAGGCTTATCCTGGTTATTCGGAGACATTCTGGCTACTGGAATAGATCCAAGCTGAACTTGTCTACTAGACTTTTCCTTTAAGTTAAGTGTAAATCCATCCAGGAACAATAATGTCACTGCAAAGAGCTCTTTGAAAGACAGGCAGGACATTGGAATGTGGGCTCAAGTAAAATAGAGATAATAGTCTCACTTTTCTATAATTTGCATATTGTTCATAAAAACAATACACATTGAGACTGATATTCTTAATATAGTAACATTTTAGAAACCCATTTTTTTTAAAAAAAGTGGACAATGCTTATTTTGATGCATGAAATGGGAGCATAAAAACAATGAAAAGGGATGTAGTGAAGCATTAAAACATATGAACACACATTCCTTAGAATAAAGGCTATTTTAAGACAATGACGTAGAGGAATAAAAAAAAACCAACAGAAGGAAATTTAAAGAACAAGTACAAAAAGAAAGGCTGAAAACCTGGGAAGCTAAATCTTTAGCTGTACTTGAAATCAGGTCTTGGGAGAACACCAAGGCTGTGTCTCCATTCTACTGTTGAGAGGCATCTTTGGGAGACATGTCAGCCAGAATGTGCTGCTCTTGCTGCTTCACCAAGGAGCTTGACATCTCCATAGTCATACTGAGGGTTGTGGAGGCACAGCAGGCCCACACATGCATGTTTCACCGAGGCTTAGTGCACCAGAAGTGTCTTCAATGATGCTTCTTACACATTGAGCTGTGTGTACTTTGGTGGAAGACTGAAGTCCTGGCTGGAATCTTCAGAGTTCCCTCCTTCTGTAGCATGCCTGTAGTGCTATTGTGGCAGTGTGCTGCTGTGACCCCCTTTTGTCAAGCTTGAGTCTTGGACAGCTGTCCCTCCACTCACTATTAAGATCATAGTTAGGGAACCTCTAGCAGAAGTGGTTCCCTGCCATCAAGATCATAATCTTGACAGCCAGACGCACCTCCTGGCCATCAAGATCACAGCCATGGAATTCCCAGCTACAATCCTGTTATCTTGACCAGTGGGAGGACATTGAACACAGGAAATAGTTATTTTTTTTTATTACCAAAGGTGTCAAGCATCAATAGTATATAGAATTTTAAGAAATATAGAGTGTGAACATTCATAGGCTGTGAAGAATA
The DNA here is from genome assembly GCA_014337955.1 of Aspidoscelis marmoratus. Classification (NCBI taxonomy): domain Eukaryota; kingdom Metazoa; phylum Chordata; class Lepidosauria; order Squamata; family Teiidae; genus Aspidoscelis; species Aspidoscelis marmoratus. Next base: position 11,280,523 of record MTQE01000390.1, read on the forward strand.
AATGGGAGGTGGATTTGTTTACAGATGAGAAGTAGTTGAAATTATGGCAGGATTACATGTATAGAACCCATGCAGATGCCACACTTGTCCTGTACATTCATGGTGCCATAAAGAACAGGGTTTATTAGCAGAGCTGTGGGCTCCCATAACAAAAATGGACTTGAGCAGCCATAATAATGAACACAGTACCAGGATCTGTTGATAAAGTGTTTCAACAGGTTGGGTCTTGAAGCCTTGCAAGAGATTTCTATTCTGACAGGACATCTTACAGTGTGAATGTATGACAGGGTTGTGTGGACTCTCCCTTCTTATGGCACATATAATAAATGGCAGTCTGCAAAGGGCCCAAGATACTAAGAGATAAATTGCTGGAAATTATAACTTAAGAGACCTTATAATTTGAATTTCAAGCTCCACAAGCAGTTTGTGTTTTATTAAAGAGTATATCTGTTGCCTACATGCCAAGGGCATCCATCACAAAAGAGCTTCTTGTTATAGATCAGTTGTGTGGTTTTGCATCCTTCTGATGAAAGTAGAGAGACTACAATTTCTGCTTGCTTTAGAGATTCCAATCAGTTTTTTGAAAACATGGAAAGGGGAAGCCATATGGTTTTAAAAGACTCAATAAATTTAAACTCCATTAATCTGGTATGCACAGCTCAACAAAATCAAGTACAAGGTATATTTATTAACTTATATGCAGGGATACTTTGTGAGTTTGGGAGTTATATGTTTGCATTCCAGCACCTTAAAAGCTAGTAGAGAAGAAACTGATTTAAATAAAATTTACTTTACATAAAATGTGTCCTTAAAATAAAACACATTTCCTATCAAAAAGCTCAAGCTGTATCTTTCCTATAAAAGTTTCTTTAATATTATTAATTTGCACTCTTTTAAAATTATTTTTTAAAATACCTTGTGTGAATGCCTGATCTTTGCTCAAAACAGCAGGAAGTTCAAACTTAAGATTAAACCTCTGTGTCCTAACTCAGTTGATGCTTGTATCACATTACACTGTTCCTTTATCTGTCATTGTTAGTTCTGGTTTGAGGCTAATTTCTTTAGGTAGAAGCAATTCCACAGAGGAGAAGTTACATTGTTTAACTAACTGCAGTCTGTCATAGGCAGGATCCAGAAGGAAGATGTAGACAGCTCTCTAAGACAGTAGCATTGTTATTAAAACAGTGGTGTGCTCTTTGCTCGCCTCCATCACTACAATGAGTGGGGCAGGATGCCTGCCAGAGGAGTTGAGGGTACATTTGGGCAAGAACCGGTTTTTGGCATTCAATTTGTAATTAATCAAATGTTAGAAAATCTGTATTTGTTGGAATAGATCACCTTTGAATGTAGTAGGATTCTATTCAATACAAATGTACTCATACAAATATCTGAAAGAAATGCCTACGGATCCTGGATACAGGTCATATACAAACACATACGTATCAGATACATTTCCTATAACAAAGCATACATATTGATATGTATCCAGTATGTTTCCCCAGTTTAATGAATATACAAACTATTTGTATGAATGTTCTGAAACATTTATATTTGTATGAATGTTAACGTATGAATATTGTAACATTCAATTTGTGTACGAACGTCTGCATTCGTATGAATGAATGAATGTTACAAATATTTTTGCACATCCCTAGTTGAGGGCCATGTAGACCATGAGTGTGCCGGGACATGCTGATCCTACACACTCATGGTGCATTCATGGCACCACAATGTGGATCCTACCATAGATGGCTAGAAATCTAAATGATTTAGAAGAAGCACTTCCTGCAGAGTGTGGAAATCTGTTGAACCATCCCCAAGTGACAATTCAACTGCTGTTTGGAAACCTTTGTGGGATATACACTACAGTGGTACCTTGACATACGAGTTTAATTCGTTCCGTAACCTTGCTCTTATGTCAAATCGCTCGTATCTCAAAGCAATTTTCCCATTAATCCATTCCAGCTCCCAAAACACCACCTCAGTTGTTTTTGTTATGTACTGTACTGTATTTACATACTTGTATCTCAAATCTTGCTCTCATCTCAAAGCAAAATATCACTCGCTCAACGGCTTGTATCTCAAAACACTTGTATGTCAGGGCACTTGTATGTCGAGGTACCACTGTACTATCTTTAGACAAACTATTCTACTTCTGTGCAGTACTCGTAGGCCCTTTGTGCACAGATCCTTAATTTGGATTACGGGTATGTCTGATACACATTCCAGGCCTCCATATCCACATGTTAATGCAAATTATAGAATTCTTGCCTCCCACTGGTCCAGATCCATCTGCATTAGATGGAGTCTGATCCAGATTAAGGAGTCCCTTCATATGGATCTTTGGTAGTACTGTTTAATTGGTGCTACCAGAAGGACAAGGGGCCTGATCCAGAATATGGGAGGCATGCAGAAGGCCACCTCCTGTGTTTGGGATCACCAGGGGGTGCTTTTCATGGTGTGTCATAGAAGCAGCTCTTCCAGGCCCCGAAGCAAAGAACTTGTTTCTAGCCCTTGGAGGCAAAGGGGTGTGTGAGTTTCACAGCTGCAGCATGAACTAATCCAGATCAGTGCCATCAGTGCAGATGGTGCCAATCCCATCCATGCCTCCCTGTGTTCCAGATGAATGATTAGGCTATTCTGGACCCATTGATCCCTGATTAAAACAAGTAAATGCAGAAACAACCATAGAAAATTATCCTCATGTCTGGTCTGAATCTTATTTCATTGATTCTGATCTTGCATTTGGGAGAAGAAGAAACCAATCTGCTCATGGCATCCCATACTGATGTCCTATCTTCCCACAGCTTTATCTGCTTCATAATTAACATGCCAACTCTTCTCATTTGTAGCAGTTTTGGGGCTGTTATGCCCTGTTCCAGGAGTCTTCTTCTGAGAACCTAAGCTTTTGGATATAGCTGCAATATCCATCTTCAGAGGTCGTTGTTCTTGGACAATTCAAGGGTGACTGGTGTCTTACTAGATCTTGTTTCCCTTCTTATATACATCTGCTGTTTGTTTGTCAGCTCTTCTTTCATTTGAGTTGCTAATGAGTCATTGGTTCTCAGAAGAAGAAATCAGAACATGGCATAATAGCCCCAAAACTGCTACAAATGAGATTGAATCTGTCCATGAAAGCCTACATACATCCACATCAACTCTTTTAATAGTTAGTTAACCTCTCAGGCCTATTTTTAAACTGTGTATCAACTGTGCTGGCACTGTTTGCCCCTTTTCTTTTTATAATGTATGCAAGGGCAAGAGGACCAGACCAAATTCTGTGGATGTGTGGATGAAATGCAGTGGTGGAGATCTGTTGCACTTCTTTCAAGCATCGGTCCTTCACCAGTAAATGTCTTCCAGGAAGTCTGCCTCTGAAAGAAGTGTTGGCACCCTTTGCTTCCTGTATCGGAAAGTCACAGCAGAGCTGTTTAAATCTTGAAGGCGGAAAGAGAACTGTCGGATGGGGATTTTGTAGCATGACCCACTTGGCCTAAGAGGTGCTGATTCATCTGAAGCTTTTGGCATCCTCTACCTTCAAGGAAACTTAAGGCTAATCTTAAAAGGATTTTTAAAAAATTGGAAAGGATTTTGATAGGCAAAGGGAGGGGTGATTGGTCATTTCCTATGGTGTGCATGGTTAGGCTGCTTCCTCTCTTGAAAATGCCCTTATTCAAAGTGCCCTTATGCAACATTACTGACTGCTTTCCAAGACTATAATTCCCCTACCCCTCCAGGTATTTATATCAGCAACTGCACACAGTTATATTGGTACATGTTGGCTGTTGCGTGACAGTCTATGCTAGCAGTTTGCAAACACTCAGCTGCAAAATTCAGATGGCAAACCTGGGCAATACCTCCTAGTACATTGCAGCCTCTGGAGACGACAATATCACACAGCATTACGATCTAATGTTATCAAAGGCAAACTTGGGAAACCAGAAGATAAATGACAAATGGTTTTAGTATACAGTTCTGTATTCTTTTTTGTATTCTGTATTATTGAAAATAAATTTGGGCTTGGAAACCTTTCTGCAGGACCTATTTCCTGCAGAAGAGAGACCTTGGGTGGATTTGCACTTGCTACCTTAGTGGTATAACAATATCCTGGTAAAGACCCAGTTGTGTGGTGTAGAGATGTGCATTTTTTTCATGTTTGTTTTACATCAAAACAAATGTGAAGAAAATTTGCATTTGTGTAAATAGAGCCACTTTGAAAATGGTAGGATTTGAATCTGCTGCAAATGTTCTTCAAATGATATTTGATTCCAGTTCAAATGCCTGCCACCAATTGTGCTTCCAAATCCACTCTAGATCTCTTCTGAACCTGCTTTGAATCTACTTCACATGTTTTGAATCTCTAAATCCACTGCATATGTGACTGGGCAGCCATTTTACCGCCTTGATAATGTAACAAATCATTGCACAAATGCACAAAAGCATTTGCTTCACATTCAAATGTTGATCATTGAATGTAGCCAATATTACATTCAGGTACAAATGCAATTCTGATGAATAATCCGTAGACATCCCTAGGCTGGGGCCATTTGCACGTCAAAGGTTGGAAAAACCTTGTACCAGGTCAACAGCACTCGAAGTGTGAATAGCCAGGACAGGACAAACTGGATTGCCATGGCAATGTCCAAGGCAACTTCCAGTGCATGGTGAGATGTTCCTATGGTGATCTGGACACTGTGCACAATTGTGCAGCTGCAGTCATGCTGCTATACCCATTCATCATGCCATAGCAGAAGAGGGAGTGGACATAGTGTTCAGAAGTGGGCTAGCTGTTTTATAATAGTCCACTGCCAGATGGCTTCAGGATGAGGTGCCATAGCTTGACAGTGTGGATGGGTCTGACTAGTGAGCAGACCAGAACTCACTATGAGGTAAATGTGAACAGGCCTGTATTTTTCTGTGCCCTGTGATAGGATGATAAATACTGTTTTTGAAGAACACTTTGGGTTTTTCCACTAGCACTAAGTACCCATTAAATACCCAGTAGGGACCCATTAAGGACCCATTAGGCTCAGAGCTGGAAGACCCCATTTCCACTGCAGAACCCATTAGACCCACATTTGTTTCCACCAGTTCTAGGGAAATCCAGATTGAATGGGTCCTTCAGGATCTATAATCCAGATTTCATGTAGACCCCATTAAAGGGGTCTACAATAGAGTCTTCTGGCATTGAATCTGGATTATACGGAGCACATTTCCACTGCGATCGGGGAATGGGGTCTAAAGCTCCAAAGCCTGTGCACAATCTCCGAAGCCAACTCCGAAGCCGGCTTCAAAGAATAGCGCAGGCTCTGAAAAGGACCTCAGGCAAGAGCAATGCCAATCCTATGGACCTTTGTCAAAGGCTCCGGAGAATCTTTGAAGTTTGTGGCAGATCGCTCCAGAGAATCTCCAGAACTTATGACAAAGCTCTTTGAAGAATCTCCAGAGTGTCTACAGAGATTGCACCCCCTGTCCTTCAAAAACCTGGGGTGACCAGTGGGCCTCACATGGGTCGATCCGGATTCACCATGTGGGTTCTGCTGTGTTTCCATTGTGGGCAGGCTAGCGCCCATTGCTATTGGGTGTTGCACTGCCCATGGGGATGCATCGGGTACCTCCCTTAATCCAGATCTACTAGATCCAGATTAGTTGAAGGACCCATTCCTTAGATCTGGATCATCTTAGATCCAGATTAAGGAAGGTCAGTGGAAAAACCCCCTTTGTCAAGGTTCTTGATGGAAAAGGTGAGCATTTTCTAGCTATAAAGAAAGTTGATTTTTAAGTACAAAATAACCACTTGCCTTTGAAAAAGTCCAAGCTGAAACAAATCATCCATCACAAGTATCTGACACTGACTAAGCAGCTACTATTGCTTGTTTGTTTTTGAATGCTGAATACTCAGCTCCATGTAGTTTCTGACCAGTAAATATAAGTATAGATTCCAGCAATTATGACCTGTAATTTGTTTTCTTGAGAGACAGTGAAGACACTTAAGTACCTTCTACATGGGGTTCTAGCCAGGGAAAAGCCAGGGACAACATCAAAGGTACACTGAATCATTGCATCCTTTACTTATTGCATTATTTACTTATTGCTGGGATTTACTTTATGGAACACTTTGGATGCCTCCAGACAGGGGCTAAAACCTGCAACTCTCCTGGGATTATATTGGGAATGTTACAGAATTGTAGCATTTGTAATCCCAGAATATGAAAGTGATATCCCATAATATTAAGGGAAATCTGGCTACTATGCTAGGTTTCCCATAACAGTGATTGCTTACCTTCCTCTCTCATGTAATTGATCTTCCTGTAAATACCCAGATGTCAGCCGAGCACACAAAAGAAAACCAAAGGGAAGTTGGCATGCACTTGGCTGGATATCTACAAGATGATCAATTATGAAAGGAGCTAGCAGACAAAGGTAAGAGCCGTTGATTGCCTCTCAGGTCTGGTGGGAGCATCAGGAGGTCACTGTAGGATTTTCTTTAGAACCCACAGTTGCCTCCTGCTGAAAGCTGAACTGGAATTGATTCTACCATGCACACTTCTTGAATGAGATGAATAACAACTTGCCTCACAATCATTCCTTGAATTTCTTTGTATATCATCTATTCTGCATTCCCTTTGTAATCTGTTCTAGATGCTAATGAAGACCTTTCAAGCAGGACTCTTGAGAGTACAGATGAAAGCAGAATCTGCTTTAATGGTCTCAAAGGGCATGGCCCTGATGGTGCTAGAGCTGCCCCATACATGTTGAGCAAACAGCTCAGTATAAGAGCTGTTATCAACACTTTAAGGTGGAGCTGGAGAAAGCAGTCTTAACAGTGTTCTACCACTATTGCCACAGGGGTGGATCTACCTGTCCGAATTATTTGGGTGACTAATTTCTTGGGTCATTTCCCATGTTTCTGAAAACAGTCCTGGCTGGAAATATACTATATTTGCACTGCTGGGATTGGAAGTGTGTATGCAAACACCATGCTCGCCACGTTAAGGGCTGTAGTGCCTTCTTGTAAGTGCTTCAGTCTTGAAGTGGCATGAGATGCCATCATGTGGCTCCTGTATAAGATATGCATATAGCAAGTGTTCCAGATCAGAACTACATAATGCATAAAACTACACAATATGTAGTGAAAGGCA
>MTQE01000390.1:11292420-11302836 GCA_014337955.1 Aspidoscelis marmoratus
AATAAATAAATAAATAAATAAATAAATAAATAAATAAATAAATGACAGACGGACAGACATAGACAGACAGACAGACAGATACATAGATACATAGAGATAGAGATAGAGATAGAAGATGCATATAAAATGTGCCATGAGAAAGCATGGTGCATTCAGTGTCAAACAACACTTCTAAGTCTGGGGTCCTCTGCCATTTTCTTTTTTCAAGCTTAGACTGCTCATTAGCCACGTACATATAACGTTCCCTCGCACAATATTTTTGCCACATTCACATCCAAACTCCTCAATGTGCCTGATCCTTCCATGCATAATTTGGATCTTTGCCTGGAGTATCTGGATAAAAGACTAGATACCCTGAAAACAAGGAACCTATGTGGTAACTAGGTACAAGGTTTGCTTTGGCTATTAATCAAGTAAGTGAATCATGTCTCAGTTTATGTTTCAAGGAAGAATAAATGTCTCACATCTTTTGGAGTAACAGTTTTAAAAGATTTTTCTTGATCTGTGCCTTTACTGCTGTATGGGCACATTCCATTCCTCCTGAATTTTGGATGAACTGAGAGAATTTCTTAAATTAATTCTATAACAGAAGCATGTTGTTCGCCATAGCTTTTGGTTTCTTTCTTCTATCCTTCTATTTATGCACATGTACATAATGAACTGCAAAAATATCTGAGTGCAATTGCCTTTCCTCTTTGCACTTTTACTGCCGTGCATGTATGCTCCTCCACATTGTAGAGCACTGTATCTGTATTTAGAATGCAAAAGTTCCACTCTAGCAATCAACCCTGAAAATCTGTGCAAAAGCACTCAAAACTGAACAAAACACACAAACCACTGACTCATTCCACTCTACACACCCTACCATCCATACTCTAAAGTTGGGTCTAGTGGTTAGGGAGCCGGACTCTTATCTGGGAATACTGGGTTCGATTCCTCCCTCCCCCATGATGCCAGCTGGATGACCTTGGGCTAGTCACAGCTCTCTTCTGAGCTCTCACAGCCCCACCCACCTCACAGGGTGTTCTGTTGTGGGGAGAAGAACAGAAGCTTTGTCAGCTGCTTTGAGTCCCCTTAAGTGGGTGAGAAAAGCAGGGTAGAAAAGCCAACGCTCTTCTCTTCTTCTTCTAAAGCACTCAAAAGCATACAGAGGCAGTCAAAACTATTCAAACTCAATCAAAACTCATCAAAACCCAGCCAAAACTCATGAAAACACACAAATCCATATGAAAGACGTTTTATGAAAATTAGCCAGGGCAAACCCTTTCCTCAATGATAGTTGCTAGTCCAGGAAGAAGTTCCCAGCATGCCTGGAGTCTTCATCTTTCACCTCTGCCTTTTGTGGCAGCAAAGCACATTATGGCGAATCATAGAAAAACATTTGGGGGTCCATGGACATAATTTGTTAATCACATTATGGGAAATCCACACTGTGAGATTCTCTGATAGAAGAGGATTCACTGTACTACATTGTGCTCAATGCTTGTACCATCATAACTGCAAGATAATCTAAACCTACTGCCTGCTAAACACTGAAAAGAGTGTTTCTACAAGAGCAGTATAACTTAAAAAATAATTGTTTTATTTGCTGTTTTAGGATAATTTTGCACATTGCAGTTAAGCGTAGAATATAATGAGAAAATATTTCCCATAAAATGCAGCCTATCAACTTTGGCCTATACAGTAAACTGAGTTGCTCATAGTAAACAAGAAGTAGGCCATCTGAGTAAGAGTTCAATTACCAAGATAATACTATATGTAAAACCCCTGTTCCTATAACACTTCCTGTCCATCAGGAAGGACGGCTGGTTTTTTGCAGGAACTGAGTGAGGGAATGTCATGGCCGGAGGTATTATGAAGGAAAACTAAATTTATTCTGTGTCATCCTTGTTTTTCAGTGCAACTACAGCTGCTTAATTAAAAGCCATAATTCTGTATATTGGATATTTTGCCATCAAAGAAGACCTGCAGCAGGCTTCAGTCTTATGTAGTCCAGCATTTAAAAAAGAGCAAGATGGAAAATGTATAAATAAATCAGAGAACTCTAATCTAACCCTAGTCCCCCATTGGTATATCTGTGTCTAGGCTGGATAAAGCCAGATCAGGATTAAGAGGCCCTTAATCCAGGTCTGTGGTAGACCTGTTAATCGTGTTCACAAGAGGGCAAAGGTCCTTGTTCTGGGTCATGGGTGGCGTACAGAAGGCACATCTCCATGTTCTGGATTTACCAGAGGGTACTTTTCAGTGGCACATCATAAGTGTGCTGCCAAAGAACACCCATGCTCTGAGGCTAGGAACTTTCAATCCTAGTCTTCAGAGGCATGAGGCGGCGATGGCTGTGAAGCTCATGTAAGCTTTGCACCCACAGGGAGACATAGACATATCAAAGCTGTCAGTGTAGATGGCACTGATCTGGCCCTACAATCCAGATTGTAGGCCCAGTTCTTCTGGACCCACTGATTTCATTTACATGGTGGTAAGTGCAGAAAGGCCCTGAGAATCTACCTCCGGATCAGACAAAATGAACAAACACTTAAACTAAACTGTTCCATATATTTTGTTGTTAATCATGGAGTTTTGTTACTATTTCATTCTGTTTTGTAACATTTACACACAAGTTAAAATGCAATTTTTTTAAAAAAACATTTTTCAATAGAACTTTTGTAAAGCATATGATTTTTCCCCCCCAGGGAATTTCCACTGCAGGATCTGTTTACCAGCTTTTCCTGCTCTTCTTTTACCTGGGCTCTTTGTTCTATATCCTCCCTTTTTCTGTTGAGCTGAATACAGCTGTGGATGACTCAGGATGCTTGTTGAGGTGATATCCACTGCCAATTGCCCCAATTTCCTCAGTGCAGGATGCAGTCCTAGGTTTACTCTAAACAGATCAGGAGAAAAAGTTAACAGCACAAAGTTATATTAACTAAGTCAATCTGTTTTCCAACTAGGAGGCTGCTGAGCTCTGAAACCGTCGTAGTTCAGCTTGGAAAGACTGAGTTGAAACTCCCCCCGCCCCCGGTCTACAAAGCCAGAGTGGAGTTTCAAAAACAGCACACTGAAAAACTGTAAAAGGCCAGGAAACCATAAAATAAGCACAGCTGTAATGCATAAAGTCTCCCTTCAGTGCCGAGGCCACTGCTAAACAGTCCAACATTGAATGCTCCAGAATTTATTTTGAGGTGAAGCACAGTTTTCAAAGGCAGGCATGGGGGGTTGGGGTTGGGGTTGGGGGAGGATACTTTTTAAAGAAAGTGAGGGGAGGGAAGAATCCAGCCTCTCTCTCTCTCTTTTGCTTAACTCTGCAAATGTAACTTCAAGGACACTTTGCCAGCTATTGAGGCTCCATAAAACAGATAGGACTATGGCTAGGAATGTGCAAATTATTCGTACAAATTTGTGTGAATTCGGACATTTGTAAATGAATTGAATGAATATTTGTATGAATATGTATGTTTTGGACATTCGAATGAATAGTTCAGACATTGGTTTAACAGTACGAATATGTACGCATCCCATGCATTTCTGTACATATCCTGTACGTATCCGTACATATACATATGGGATGAATGCAGGATATACAGGATCCATACAGTTGTGTACAGATATGTACAGGATGCGTACTGATGTGGACATTTGAAATTTCACATTCATATTAATAGAAATGTTGGGACATTCAATTTGTTATGAATCAAATGTTGAAAATCACATTTGTGTACATCCCCAACTATGGCCCTTTCTACACTGGGCCTTATTCTAGATGCTATCTCAAACTAGGGACGTGCCATCCATATGCTGGTGCAGACTTCAGCAGATCCCAGATGCTAGAACTCCCACAGGGTCAGGCAGTGGCTGGAGAGGGAAAAGGAAACTGTCCCTCTGTCCATCAGGGAAGTATGGATACCTCTCCCAATAGTTTTCTTTCACGATCACATCCTTAAAATATAATTGAACTAAGGAGCAGAAATGGTCAGTGCTGGGATAATCTGAATATTAGGTAGATCGTACTGTGCAAGGGCGGCTCAGAGCAAAATCAGAAGGGCATTTTAGGGCGTGATCCCTCAGAATCTGGGTCTACTTCAAGCCATCTTATAAACTGGGTGTGACCACAGCCATAGAAGGTTTTCTTATTCAAATTACATCAGGAACAATCTGACTCATGAGCTGTCCACATTTGCTGACAATAGTTCCCTTCCCTAGGAAAACATGACATAACTTTGGAAGTTGCATCAGAAAGACAAGGGGTTATTTTCAGAAGAGGAGGAGGAGGAGGTTTACTTCCTCTCATTTTCTAAGGTAATTCAGCTTCCTCCTAATTTCTTTTTGCAACTACAAATGTGGTTTCTTTTGACAGAATGTAGCAGAGCTTATCTTTCTAAAACTTTCTAAACGCTTGTGATGCAGAATGTTTACTGAAAACACTTCTGATACAGAGCAAGAGGAAAGAAAACAAGGGCTGTTTTGTAGGAACAGCTACCCGAATATCAGAAAAGGGGATTAATTGGAATGGACTTCCCCACTGAGGGATTTCAAAAGCAGCAGACTCTGTTCTCTCTTTCTGTGCTCTGAGTTTTAGAGCAGGAACTTTAACCTGAACTGTCAGAGTTCTGACATATCATGAATGTAGATGGGGCATATATCATGCCAGGGCCTCAGTAAAATGACCACAGATTCTTACTGTTCTTCCAGGGTGGCCACAGTGTTTCTGCAGGTGGAACCCACCTGCAGGTGCCAAGTTCCCTGGTCAGTCTTCTTGGCCAGAGACCAAATATACCACTGAAAATAAGGCAGCATATTCTGTATCTGACCTAAAATTTTGGGTTGTCAGTCAGCATGGTATTGTTGCAAGTCTGGCTCTCAGAACAGAAATCCAGAGGCCTTGGGAAACAGAGGGTGCAGCTGTGAGGCTGCCAGATATGGTCAGTCTAAGAATCCCTGCTGTCTGGGATCTGCCACGTGTTTAACTGTGGATGGGTACTGTAGATGTTAAATGATCAGGCTTGAGGCAGAGTGCAGGCAGAAAGACAAAGAATTTAATTTTCCTGGGTTTAAATACAGCAGTCAATAGGGGCGTGGAGGAAATGATGTAAAGGCACAATTCAGGGAGGTGATTGGTGGAGTTGGGTCAGGCAGGCAGGTCAGAGGTCCTTGGCAATGTCACATCCTGTGGTCAGAGGTGGGGTAAATGCTCAAACAGGAAGACAAACCTTGTCCCCTTAATGCCATGTGCTTGCAGACTCCATGATACCCAAAGGCAACTGCATGGAGTGGAAAGAACTCAGCACCCTGGTGGTGCTCAGTGTGTACTACAAGCCTATGGAACAGGAAAATTCTTTCTCTTTTTACTAGTAAGAGGCTTGAGAGTCAAGGTGGGGGCTGGAAGGGAAGCTAGGGGGAAACTTCAGCCAGGAGTTTACTACAGCATGGGGCAAGGTAACAATCAGATGGGCAGTCATCTAACCCACTAATGCCTCCTCCCATTTGTTCAGCTCTACCATGGCTATATCTGGCTGGGATACCAAATAAATACAGAACTGAGTTTCACCTGCATATTGATCACAATGAAACCTAACCATGCCCCTTGGAAGCACTCAGCATAAGGATTCAATAACACTGACAACAGTATGGAACTTTGGGGGACCCTGCAGGTTATGTGCTGAGAAATTGAGTAGGAATCCCCTAGGGTTATTCTTTATAGATGAGAAGAGAACCTGATGATCTCTGTAACCAAAGTTCCTAACTCATAGGCTGCATCCCCATGAAGCTGCCAATGCCCCATGGTGGATTCAGGTGGACCCACCCATCCCCATGTAAATCCCTGCATCGGGATGCCACGGTTTTCTTCACACACACCCTTGCCTGAGTGCTTAATTGCCCAGGTAAGGGCTTGACTCTTGTGCAGACTCCGTAGCCATCTATGAAAACCAGAACAGGCTCCATAGATGTGATCTGGCTATGCAGCTGTCAACGTAGCCATCTACAAAGCCACTTTGCAGGATGGATTGTCTAGCAGAGATTAAGTAGCTGCTATGTAGTTGGTTTGTAGATGGTTTGTAGCCTAACTCTGCTAGGCTCTGAAGCTGCTCCGCAAAGAGCTACAAAGCCGTGGCTCACCGCTGCTCCCTCTCTGGGTGGAAGTAAGCCTTGAGCGGCATTCCCATTGGCCAACTGCACCACCCCAGATCAGTGGAGCCTCAGAATGGGTTCTTCAGCATCCCCATGGCACCCTGCTCAGCACCCATTGCATAGGGACTCATGGGGTCCTCTACAATATTCAGATCTTCAATATCTGAAAAAGGGGGTTAGTTTAGTTCCTTTGTTCTATGCTGTCATTTCAAGTGCAGAAAGAGGACTTTAAAACTTTGGTAATTGAAATTAGTAACCTCTCTCAAACTCACAGACACTTGTAGGTAGCAGTATTAGGATGCAGGAACAGCTATAATGCTTGATACAGCTTTATGCTTAAATAGTGGTCACTTAGGATAAGTTAAATTGCTTCTGGATCATTTAAACCACGCTGAGGTGAAATGTTGGCTGTGTGATGGGAACCCCGTTGTCTGGGGACTGAAAATTAGTAACAAAACAGTTTCATTTCGCTAAGAACTTTTTGAATATTTTGGAAAAGAGAACCATTTGCATATTATCTCTATGAACAACACAGCTGGTTCTCGTATTTTTTAATAATGTAGCACTGTTTTTTTTTTAACTTCTACCTGGAAAATGTATTTGGCAGATATATTTTTTTTAAAAAAGATCTCCTAGTGATTTTCCAAAATGAGACAGTTTCCCCCCTCAGTAAAACAGGATGGAGGGAGCCCAATGAAAGGAAATAGAAAGGTTTCTTAATTAAGTGAGCAATTTGATGGAATGACCAAATAAGTTGGCAGTCAAAGGTTAAGACAGTGTTTTTCAAACTTCTGATAGTTGAAGCATGCTGTTTTCAGGATTACCCCTGGCAATAGATTTAATTCTCACATTCCCCCAAATGTGGAGGAGAAGAACAGTTACTTACTGTTGGTGGAATCCAGTTCTGCCGCTGCCTGAATCACAATTCTGAATGTGTCTCTGACTGTAAGCAGTTATTCATACAGTGATTAAATGGCAGTCTCCTCTGAGGCTGTTTTTGCTACATTTTCTCTGTCAGGAAATTATTTAATCATCCAGACACCTCCAATGCAAAATTACTTGCCTCTGGTAGGGTTCTTCAAAAGATGTTTAACCTTAGCAGTCAGCCAAGGAAAGCACCTGGTATATATGGAGAAGTCTGTCCATCAGCTCTTTATTACGGTCTGAGATCAGCATATAAACAAAATTAAAATAAGCATAATAAAAAGAAAACAATAAGAACTGGTACAAATGTTACAAATCAGCTCACCTGTTGGTTTCAGTTTTTAAAAAGAATTGAGTTAGTAGGGACTGGAAGAAGCCAATCTAAAAATCAAAACAAAAACCCAAGCCATTTATTATCACTGATTTCTGTTCACACAGAATCCATTTATAGGGAGTTCTGTTTTGATAGTTTGCTTGAATGCACAACATTTGTATGAATGTAGATTTAGAAGTTATTTACCAAAACCAATGGATAATCCAGAAGTATGCACAGTGTCATCATTGTGCATACTTTTGCACATCCCTCTTATTCCGGGCTAAGGGTGTGCCAGAATGCTTATTTTGCATTTGAATTCGAGTCGGTTTGAATATTTGAATATTCAATTGGATTCAAAATTCGAAAATCCAGATTTTTGAAAATTTGATTTGAATTTGGATTATCCAAATCTGCACTTTTGTAAATTTAATTCAAACTCAAAAATACAAATGTCGGCAACATTTGTATCTGATTTAAACTCATCCAGGAAGTGTTTGAGAGGTCAGCCTTCCTCACGGTGGACCAGAGGTAAACTGGCCCAAGGAGGTATGTGGAAGGGTGCATGTCTCCCTGTTCTCATATAACAGCTTGTGACAAGCTATGGAGTGGTGTTAGATGGTGTAGATGATGTCCCTGAACAGGCGTTTGAAGTGCAGATGCCCTTGTTCTGGGACAGCTGAACAACTCCAGCTGGAAAGTGGTCCAACTGAGTGGTCCAACCCAGCTAAATGCAAAAAAGGTAGGAGGTTTAGTAGGACTTAGGGAAGAGCCTGGTGGGTCCCAAATCATATAGAGCCACCCTCAAGGTTCTGAGAAGGTCTAGAGGGGCAGCTAGGAGTAAAGTGAGTGAAAATAGAGTTATTCACATGTAGAGGAGCATGGATATCTTGACTGCTTTGAGAAGCATTCTAGTGTTTTGCACACCTCTATCAGGTATTCAAATACTCTCTCTCTCTCTCTTTTTTTTACCTATCTCTTGTTAAGTGATGAGAAATAACCTGTTTGGAGAATCCCTGCAAGAGAAAAATTCCAGTACTGGGTTAGATGATGGAATAAAATGATCTGCTCTAAGACAAATGCCTACATTCTTAGCATCTAATGCTGCAGGGATGCAGCTGGCAGCTTCTGGGTTTGAATTCCCAGCAAGCATTTCCACCATATGACACAGCTTGGGAAGTAGAATATGATAAATACTTTTGAAGTAGTAGCAGACAAGCATCACATTCGCCCATGGATGCGTGGGCATGGGCATACATGCACACACATACACTCTTATTGTTAACCAGGGCTGAATTCACACTTCGGACTGTAGTAAGCAATTAGGCAACCTCTGGACTCTCAGCCTTCCTGCCCAGAGGTTGCCTAAATGCATGCAAGCAGTGGGGCAAGAAATAGTGCTCCACAAGCATACTAACCTTACCAGGGACTTACCTGAAGCGTTCAGCTGCAACCATTCCCACCTCTGCTGGCTGAGGAGGTCATGGGACCTGCTGCTAAAGTGCGCTGGCAGTTCTGATGGACCCCTGATGTGACTGTGACAGTGCAGAGCATCAACATCATCATAGCGATGGCACTAATGCATGCACAGTTGCAGAGGATGCTGCACTCAAGATGGCAGCGTCCAGAAGAGGAGCTTCCCGGTGATCAAACACAGCTGAGTGTTCAATCGCACATAGAGTGGGTTGTTAGGCACTAGCGTTCACAAGTGTGAGTGCTAGTTAATGTTAGTTGATTGCACGGGGAAATGTGAAAACACCCCAGGATCTTGCCGATCTGGTAGCCTCCCAAATTTAGTCAACAGTAGTAGGGCTTCAGGTTAGCAATTGCTGATTTAAACTACCCCATTAAACCAACAGACTTAACAGCCAGTGATCTCACTATGACTTTTCATTTTCCTCCCGTTTAAACCCAAATCTTCAGGGAATACTACGCCAGAGTAGACAAACATCTCCTTCATATTAAACCTGAGCTGGAAATGGACTTTTCTTTTGATTCCATGTAGCAGATCCCCCTCCTCCTAGTTCTGAAAGGTGAGCAGAACATCAAAGGAGCCAGTCTTGAAGCTGCTAGACAGCAAGGTCACTAAATGCAGATGGAAAATCCATTATTCCTTCAAAAACAAATAAACAAAAATGAACAAGCCAAAGCCTTGTTTAATAGGCTTCGGGGCTGAGCTGGATGGAACATCAGGAGCTATTTACACTTCCTAGCCATGTTGTTTGTTCTGCTGAATATTGCACTCACATCCTGCCAGCTCTAGGCAGTAGGCTAAACTTAATGCTCATGTGGCTCACAGCTGCTTTAACACAGCTGTACTAATAGTGAATGTTGCATGTTGATGTTTCACTGCCCTCCTGCACCTTCCTTTTCAAGCAGAGGGCCAATGAGGCCATATTTATATCCCAGGCTAAAGCATCACAGATGGTACCTTATACTGTAGGTGCATCTTCCCAGCTATTAGATAGCTGCTTTTGTAAAGCATGCTGTAAGGAAATAAGAAGTACTCTTGTCCCTGCATATCTTTTCCAAGGTTGTCTGTTGGCCTAATCATCACTTTTTGTTCCTAGGGGTGGTAAAATTTGCAGACCTGAGCTGATACCCTCCGGCCACACAATAAAGGATCTTGAGTTCCATAGAAAACAGTTCTACACATATAGGAAATTCATATGAGGGCAATAACTTGCTCTTGATAATTTGCAACTGGCACTCAATTGGAATTGTTTTTTAAAAATCAAGGGTTTATTTATCTAATCATGGGTGTTTTCCCACTGTCACTAAAAGTACCCATTAAGTACCCATTAATGGGTACGTAATGACATTTTTGTACCCATTAATGGGTACTTAATGGGTACTTCTAGTGACTAATGCCGGCAGGTGTTTCCCCCCTGTATGGTGAACTAAGGTCCTTTTTGCACTTGATCAGTAGACCAGATCAAGGTGTTCCCTAGTATGCTTGTTCACATTGGATTGGTGCTGTCCCAGCCCACAATCATCCCAAGGGGTCCCTGGGCCTTTTCCCACTAGGGCTTAGAACCCTTCTAAGACCCCATTAG
>MTQE01000390.1:11304994-11326475 GCA_014337955.1 Aspidoscelis marmoratus
CACAACATTTAAAACACACACATCTCAAGACTGTATAAAACAATGCTAAAACCAATACAAGATTTAAATATCCAGCATAATAATAATATTGAAAAAAAAGAGAGATACAAGAACAGTTTAAAAAACACTAGTGTGTGCAATGGGGGGGGGAGCGGAGCGGGCATTTAGCCAAAGGCCTGGGTGAAGAGGTACGTCTTCACTGCCTTCCTGAACATAAACAGAGAAGGGGCCTGACGTACCTCCAAGGGGAGACCATTCCACAATCTGGGGGCCACTACTGAGAAGGCCCTCTCCCGGGTGCCCACCTGCCTAGCTGCTGAAGGCGGAGGGATAACCAGAAGGGCCTCCCCTCCAGATCTTAGAACACGGCCAGGTCGATATGGGAGAAGGCGCTCCTTTAGATATCTGGGGCCCAAGTCATTTAGGGCCTTATAAGTCACAGTTAGCATCTTGAATTGGGCCCGGTAGTGAATTGGCAGCCAGTGCAGTTTTTTTAGAACCAGCGTGATATGTGTCCAGCTAGATGTTCCTGTCAGCACTCTGGCGGCTGCATTTTGCACCAGCTGCAACTTCTGAACCGTCTTCAAGGGAAGCCCCATGTAGAGTGCGGACTTTTCTATTTTCTTTTCTATGGTGGACTTTTATGGGAGCTGGCTTTCTTTCCATACCTGACACTTCCATTCTAAATAGAAATATGCAATAGGGGACAATAATCCTATGTATAATTAAATAGCTTAAATCCTACTGCAAATGTTAATCCCATTGGGGCTTAACGGAATAGATGTCTGAAGCCAGAGAGAACCCAATTACTTAAAGGACAGGCCTAATTTGAAGGGTGACAGTTGCGTATAAAAAGCCGTTGGAACTGTTTATAAAGAGTGTCTTTGCCTGGAGACCACAGAATTTCATTATTTACTGGGATGGAAAAAGATTTTGTCACCAAGCTGATTGCAGTCAATGAAAAGGCAGCAAGACAGCCTAAGGATCTGCACAAATACTCCCCCCCCCATTCACAATGAAGAGAATGGGCACAGTATTGCACATTCATCCAAATGTAGCCCCTGCAAGTGTGGGAGACTTCAGATTCACTTCAGACCTTCAATGATGGATCAAAGTGAGGGGAAAAGAGGCCCTTTCTGGGAAAGCGGCCAGCTCAAGGCAGCTGGCTGCTTTCCTTGGCCACACTACCTGGGTTTCTGGCTGCAGCCGGCCATGCGTCTACAGCAGGGGTGTGCACAAATGCAATTTTCGGCATTTGATTTGATTTTAATTGAATATCCGAAGATTTGAATCAATTTGGATGTTTACAATTCAAATGTATTCAACATTCGATTTGTATGTGGATTCAGAGCAGGTTCCGAGGGGGTTTGGAGACACAACCGAGTGGCAGGGATTTGAACTGGATTGAAATAGCATTCAAAGAACGTTTGCACTGGATTCGAATCTTACCACATTCAAAGTGGCTCTATTCGTATGAAGGTGAATTTTGGTCACGTTGGCTTTGCCACAGATCAAACAGGGAAAAGAAATTGCGGACATCCCTACTTTTAAACACTGGCTGCATTTTAATGGCTGCCTTCCTTTCTTGCTCTGCTTCCTCCTCTGTCCTTCAAACTTCATGTTAAGCTTCTAAGAATGGCAGAGGATCTTGAAACCAGAAGTCTTTGTGGCGGGTTATGGTCTCCAATCATTCCACTATATGTCCAGCCTGCCATATGATGATGAAGCAGCAGCAGCAGCCCAGAAGAGAATTTCCTTTCACAACTTGCAGCTCCTTGGTTTCCAGCCAAAGTGTGACTCTCAAAACCTTTTGCATGATGAAGTGTTAGGATTGGCCACAGCTTCGAGGAGAGTTTCCTAAAGGGCAGAGAAGGGAACCCTGTGGGTGGATGTATAGATCTTTGCTTGTTTTTGCTGGCACGGCGTAAGTGTTTTGGATGCCCAGTTCCATGCACTTTACCTAAGGACTTTGTGTTTACGAAACTCTTTCCTATTAATACAGACACTAAAGGAAATGAATTGTCTCCAATGTATAAGTAAAAATGAACAGAATTAAGCCACATTTTTACTATGTTTGAGGGGATTTCATCCAGTATATTAATTATGAGAACAGATGCAGTGCAGTTACTATAACCCTTTCTGCACTGTGCCTTATTCTGGGATATATCTTGGAATAGGGGACCCACTGTATGCATGCTCATGCAGGCTGTGGTATGTATGTATGTATGTATGTATGTATGTATGTATGTATGTATGTATGTATGTATGTATGTATGTATGTATGTATGTATGTATGTATGTATGTATGTATGTATGTATGTATGTATGTATGTATGTATGTATGGATGGATGGATGGATGGATGGATGGATGGATGGATGGATGGATGGATGGATGGATGGATGGATGGATGGATGGACGCATGGACGCATGGACGCATGGACGCATGGATGCATGGATCAGGGGTATGCATGAATGCAATTTTGACATTCGATACGTAACAAATCAAGTATTCAGAAATCCAAATTCATAAGAATAAAGAAAAATGAACGTCTGGACATTCAAACTGATACAAATAATTGTAAACGAATATGAATACATTCATTTGAATATCTGATATGTATCCAATGATACAAATCTCATACCCATCCATCTGCATCTGTACACATTCTGTATGTATCTCTTTTTCATCCCATACATATCTGTACAGATGTTTACAGATACGTACAAGATGTGTACGCATACCTACTTGATGCATATGGATCCATACACATACAAATGTCTGAATTATTAATACAAATAAGTTGAAATATTCGTACGAATACTAAAGTCTGTCTGTCTAGTATAGTATTTGTATCCCAAGGGTCCCAGAATGAAATTTATAAAATTTAAAAGGTAATTAAAATACAGTATAAAACAGATAAGTTATAGCCACTGCCAATCAAAGGTGCTCATGCATGGAGATAATTGAAACTGTGGCAACTCCTTGATTTTCTTAAAAGTATGATTTCTCAGGGAAGGGCCAGAAGAAGCCCAAAATAGCCCTGGGCTCACCTGGCAACCTTGTTGGAGTGCCAGTACTATGCTACTGCTTTGAGATTATCTGGTAACTTCGTTAGTCTGGTATTGAGAACTTCTTGTCAAGATGAAAGTTTGCAGATACAGTTCAGCCAAGTCTACATTGAGAAACATCTACCTTCCTAGTCATTATAACTGTGTATTATAATTAAAGCATGTTATCTATGAGAAATTAAGGCAAGAAACTTTGCCCAAAACTGGGATGATTTTATAGTTTGAAGAATTTATTGTCATTGCATGTTTGTTCGTTCAGGAATTATGCTCATGTCCAAGATACTTCTAATATTTTTTATCAATCTGTTGCTGGGTATCAGAATGGAATGAATACATATTCTTTGTTGTATTTTATGTATATTAATAAAAATCTAATTTAAAAAATATCAAGGCTCCTTCAACCCTGGTTGTGATCCAATGGGATTATTTACAGGTGCAAATTCTAGGTTCCTTTACAATGGTTTTCTTCACAAATTACCTTTTCTCAATTCCACACACATGTGGTAAGAATTTTGCAACAAGTGACTTGATTTCTTCATTTGAATGTACCTCCACCATTTGCGATTTACCATTTGTCTGATTCACCCAAACTACTGTCTTGTTTGGGTTGTGTGTATATGAGAGAGAGTGTGTGAAGCAGAGACAGAAAGACAGACAGCCACCTGAGCATCCCACAATCCCTCTGGAGTCTCCTAGAGTGCTTCTGTTCAGCCTTCTGCTCCTAGATACACTGAAGTGGATCAATCCAAGACTGGCAATATCCCATAATGCCTCTGTCACAGCCTGGACAGGCTTCCCTGCCCAGCAGGGAGAAGTGAAGCATTATTGCCCGTGTCCCTTCACCCAACAAAAGAGATCAGTCTCAGGCTAGCTACCTCCCACCCTTTTGCCAGGGGACATGCCAACCCTGTTTCTGGCTGAACAGGCACTGTGAGCTTTACATGGTGAAGGAAGACAGGGGCAATGCTGCCAAATTTGTCTTGTGGTTAGAGTGTCACATTCTTATCTGGTATTTTCTCGGTTCAATTCCACACTCTTCCACAAAGCTAACTGGGTGACCTTGGGCTAGTCACAGCTCTCTTTCTGAGTTCTCACCCACCTCACTGGGCGTCTGTTGAGGGGAGAAGAACAGAAGGTTTGTCAGCTTCTTTGAGTCCTCTTAAGGGTAAGAAAAGTGGAGTATAAAACCCTTCCTTCCTTCTAGTTGTGATTTGCACTGAGACCTTTGGGTATAGGGTGAGATAAAAGTGTGTGTGGTTGTATAACCAACAGTTATAACATATAAATAAAGTTATTAGCTCCTGTATACAACAGGTCAGTTTCAGTTACTTTCTTTCTCTGGACAAGGTGGCTTTTGATAATGGCTTCATCAAAGCTCACTTCTTCTGTTATGGCATCTTACATCTTAAAAGAATGCTGCTTCTTTTTGAAAAATGCAAGAAAGCTTTCAAAAAAATGATTGTAGAATTAATACTGTATATATTTCTACCATAATTTTGCATTAGCAATGTGCCCAGACTCAAATGGGATCACTGATGTGTTACACATTATTAATCATTCCCAGCTGTGTATAAGATTTTTTCATTCACCTGTGCCTGGTTATTATTCTTTCATTAATATGCACATCAGGGCACTATTAAGAAGCAGGAAAAGAGGTTAATCAGCCATAATTTGCTCCAGTTGTTAATGCTTGACCAATTCACAGTTTTTTTAAAAATTGCTTGTTTTAAAATTGCTCACAGAATCTATTTTTTGAGTGAAGGTGTGCTAGCATCCTGGCATGAATCTAAGATGTTAGTACAATCAGTTGGAAAAATGAAAGATCTAAATAATAAATAAAATAACTGCAATGAGCTATCAAACTTAGAAAATATTTACAGTTAGGAAAGGACAGGCTGGTAGATAGACAGTTCCCTACAGCTGAAGAAGCCAGTTTGGTCTTGTGGTTAGGGAGCCGGACTCATATCTGGGAATACCAGGTTTGATTCCACACTTCTTCATGAAGTGCGCTGGGTGACCTTGGGCTAGTCACAGCTCTCTTCTGAGCTCTCACAGCCCCACCTTCCTCACAGGATGTTCTGTTGTGAGGAGCAGAATAGAAAGGCTTTGTCAGCCACTTTGCGTCCCCTTAAATGGGTGAGAAAAGCAGAGTAGAAAAGCCAACTCTTCTTCCTTCTCCTCCTTCTTCCTCCTCCTCCTTCCTTTTCTTCTTCTTGAAAATGATAGAAGGGAATAGGGGCATTTCCATCACACGCACTTGCCTGTTTCATGCTTTATATTCATCTTAGGATCCAAGGAAGTGCCCTTGTGAGGCAGTGGAATAAAGAGCTCTGAGGGTTCCTCTACAGTATTTTGTACCTTGGAGATTCTATGTGCTGTTGCAAGTTGCCTCTTTCTCTAGGAGTGGATATGCCTGTTGTCTTAGGGATACAGAAGGAAAGGAGCATTATAACAGCTGTTTGTCAAACTGTTGCTGTCACCTGTGCGAGGTTATTCTGTTTCTCCAATATGCACATGAGGGCACTATTAAGAAGCAGGAAATGAGCTCACTCAGCCGTAATTTGCTTCAGTTGTTAATGTGAGTGGCTCGTTTCAAAGATTTGCTTTGAATTGTTTGGGATGGGGAAAACAGATCTGAAATGAGAAGGAACAAGGGAAGGAAGTTGGAAGCAAGGTGGGTATCTGGTTTCATGATAATTCATGAGAGTATTACAGTCAACTGGCTTGAATTTTGGAATGCTCTCATTCTTCTGGGTCTTCTCCTGCCCCCATTTCTTGTAGGCAAGATTTTTGAGTGTGCCTTCAGGAAGGGTACATTATTGCAAAGAGATGCCTTATCATAGCCACATGCTGTTGTAATGAAACATGGGTTAGAGATGTGCAAGATTCACGCTCATAAGATTCATAAGATCTCTGGATTCAGCCACACCCCTTGCCTGGACTTACTTTAGCTCACCTTTCACTCTTCAGATGCTCGTTCTCCTGTCTTTTCTCAGAACCAGGACAGGGCTGCATATCCTGTCGGCTGCTACAATTTCAACATCACAGAGTAAGATATGGCTTTGCACCATAGGTATTCCCCAGGTCTATAACTAAGCTTGTAAATGCAAGTAAAACCCTGTCATTTCTTTGACTGCTGGAATGGCATTCTAATCACACCAAGATGACTGAGCTGGCATTGTACCTTCCAGCATGGTAGTGGCTGCAGAAATGACTGTCAACCCCCCTCCCCTGAATTTACTGTTCTCCTGAAATGCACAGAAAAATGTTCTTTATAGTGATGGCAGTAAGTGCTGCATTTGCCCTCTAAATAACCAGAACCACTGATGCTTAAGCCATTGAAAGTGATGTCTCTAGAGACACTTGATGGTGTCTGAGCTTTTTGTCACTGTCAAGGTTTAGAGAGGCAAGATGTATGTAAAAGTAGTTAAATGCTACTTAGAAACCTTCAGTGCAGTTAGACTGCTAAAACCTGGATAAATTTATGTTTTCCACATGCTGAATAATACTTTGCTTTACTATTACTATTACTATTACTATTACTATTACTATTACTATTACTATTACTATTACTATTACTATTACTATTACTATTACTATTACTATTAGTATTAGTATTAGTATTAGTATTAGTATTAGTATTAGTATTAGTATTAGTATTAGTATTAGTATTAGTATTAGTATTAGTATTAGTATTTGTATTTGTATTTGTATTTGTATTTGTATTTGTATTTGTATTTGTATTTGTATTTGTATTTGTATAATAACTGGGTGACCTTGGGCTAGTCACAGTTCTCTTTTTGAATTCTCACAGCCCCACCTACCTCACTGGTGCCTGTTGAGGGGAGAAGAACAGGAGGTTTGTCAGCTGCTTTGAGTCCCCTTAAGAGTGAGAAAAGTGGGGTATAAAAACCTTCCTTCTTTTTAGTTGTAATTTGCCCTGAGACCTTTTATTTTATTTTATTTTATTTTATTTTATTTCTATCCCGCCTTTCTCCCAAGATGGGGCCCAGAGTGGCTCACAGCACTAAAATTCCATTAAAAACAAAAACCCATAATATAAACATCAAAATAAAATTAAACAGCTGTTACAGTTAAAATCAATATAAACATCAAAAGAATACACCTAAAAAAAAAGCACTGAATTATGAAGGGTTTAGTTCCACCAAAACTCATGAATAGTGTACAAATGGAACCTAGCATTTTCTGACCTACTTCTCTGCACCTCCACCTTACAAAATTCAGAAAATGACCATATTTTTATTTGTTTTTATTTATTTATTATTCATATTTCTATCTCGTCCTATACCCAAAGGTCTCAGGGTGGGTAACAACATTTAAAATCACACATTTATTGAAACAACAACAACAGTATAGATGAAAACAATAGCAGTGTCCATAAAGTGGGAAGAGACAGCATATTCCCATTTATCCAAAGGCCAGGGCAAAGAGCCTTCTCAGCTCTCCTAACATATACAGTGAAGGGGCCTGGTGCATCTCAAGGGGGAGACTATTCCATAGCCTGGGGGCCATCACAGAGAAGGCCCTCTCCCGGGTGCTCACCCCTTTTACCACTGAAGGTGGCAGGACAATTAAGAGGGCCTCCTCTCCAGATCTTAAGGCATGGGCAGGTCAGTATGGGATAATTCTTAAAGCTTTTTTTTTTTTTTTTACCCATTCACAACAGAGGTGCTTCACACAAGTTCCCTTGTGAATATGCAAAACCTTTAAGAAAGCACGTTAATGAGGTACCTGTAATTATGGCTGTAATCCAGAATTACAAATCTGGATGGATCCTGCTCATCTCTGTGTAGGACTTTACCCCCTTCACTACAAATCGAATGTTAAAAATCCATCCCCGCACACCCCCATCCTTTTCCAAGCTAGTGCTATAAAAATAAATGTTACATTTTCCCAGAAAAGACTTGTGCTAGAGCAAGCAGCTGAAATGAGGGACAGGATTTTTTCTGTATATTTAATAGAAGGCAGTAATAGGCATATATAAGATTGCAAAAGGGAATTTTATCAGGTGGCGCCTTTCACACCCATGCACACCAAGCTGCGTCTTGTAAAATGGTTTTACACAACTATAAAAAATTCTACAGGGCCTCAGTCTGTCCATCTTTAAACGGATCCCTGGATGTCATAGTTAGGTAGCTTAAGACGAGAAATACACCCGCAGTCAGTGACATATGTCTGAGTCCGTAAAATCACCATATAAATCTTCCTTAAGTTGACACCAATCACGTCTCCTAAGCTTTCCATTTCAGCTAATAAACCACAATGATGTGCATAATGCACCTGCCTAGAAGCCTCAACGAAAACTTCAGTGGGTTGCTATCTGTATTGAATGCATTCTGATTCCATTAAGACTGTATGCTCACATAGCAATAAACGTTTTAAATAAAACAATAACAAGCATCTCAAAAGCACCTTAGAGATGGAACCATGAGGCCCATGTATTCTCATCTCTAATTCTCCTTTTCTAGCCTAGAATGTGCATGAGAGAGCGAGGGCAAACTGGTGTGTGGACAGTCCCATCTGCAAACCATCTCTAAGTTGCCCCAGTGGTCAGATTGGGGGGTTTCTTTACACTGCCTCAGTTTCAGTAGTAAGAGTCATGTGGCACCATGAGTGTGCAGGATTTGCACATCACTGCATCTTTATGACACTGTGGGTGCACTGAAGGAGTGTAGGATCCACCCTGTGACACATTCTCCAGCAGGCTTCCTGCCCTAAGTTCTCATGAAGATCCATAGAAGTAGAGTGGGAGTTACCATCATGATAGCAAGATCTACTTCTGCTTTTCTGCCATTGCTATTGCCACTCCACTGTGACTTGTCAGAAGTGTGGCCGACCTCTGGAGCCATTTTGTTGAAATTGTCCTGGCCAGAAACATCATGATGTTTGTATGGCTGGGAGCAATGACAGTTGAATGAAAAACATGCAGAAGAACATAATGTGAACATAATGAGCCATCATACAGTGTCTCCCTTTGTTTAGTTGTCTGTGATTACTCAGGCCTGATGTTTGGAGATGCTAGAGGAGGCCTGCATTTTGCACCATCAAATATTATGGCATTTTTAAAAGTATGAAATTGTCTTGACACTGGACCTCTTTGTTGATCTTTCCACTTGGATTACTGCAAGATAACTTTGCTCAAGGGAACAGCTTTGTACTGTCAGGAGACCAAGCTACTGATAGCAAGATCTGTCCGAGTTATAGAACAGGAGGCTGTGTGAAGATCGCAGTTTGAACAGGACTAGATCTTCCTTGATTATGGCGTGGGATGCTTCAAGGCAAACAGAATTAGGGATGTGCACAAATATTCATAACATTCCTTATTCGTATGAATTCATATGAATTTGGTCATTCGTGCCTGAATCGAATGTTACAACATTCACACATTAACATTCGTACAAATACGAATGTTTCAGACATTTGTACGAATAGTTTGGACATTTGTTAAACCGGGGAGGTGGGAAAGTAGGTTGTGCCTGTCCCATCTGCAACAGATCCAGAGCGCATTTGACATGGATTAAAAGTGGATTCAGGTTGGATTTGTTGCTTTCAGAGCAAATTTGTTGGAGGATACCTATTGGATATGTCTGAATTCTTGTTGGATTCGTGTCGGATATGTACTTGTTTGTATCAGATATTTGTACGAATTAATACAAATACATTCATATCTAATAGAATCCTACCACACTGAAAGAATACAAATTTTCTAACATTTGATTTGTTATTAATTGGGTGTAAAAACAACAACAACACATTTGTTCACATCCCTAAACAGAATACATGGCAACTTTGCTGAGGCCCCATCTACATGGACCTTTTTCATTTCTCTATTGTCTCTCTATTGTCCCTCTATTGCAGCAGACTTTTAAAAATGCCATGGATCCCAAAGTGATAAATGTTTCTGGTGAGTTTTGCACTTGTTTTGCTCTTGTCGGGGGTTGTCTTCCTGGTTGTGGCCACGCAGAGCACAGTCCCTTCCCGTTCCCACCGGCACCCTATCAACCAGAGAGAGGGCGGGGAGAAAGAGATGCGGGACAGTAGGTGCGTTTTAAACGCGTGTTTTGCTGAGCCTCATGCGGACGCTTATTCCGGAATTGAACAGCATTTTTAAAGTCTGCTGAAGTAGAGGGACAATAGAGAGACAATGGCAGCTCATTGTTTAAGCCAACCATTTTTAAAATGTCTTCAAAAACGATTTGCATAATTTAGTTAAAAGAGATGCAACACAAAAATTGATAGATTGTCTAATTTCGAGGAGCAAATATTACCAGATAGCAGCAATTTCAAGTATGCATCTTCCTCTCTTTATATATATAAATTATATTTCTAGATAATTCTTCCAGAAATGGTTATGTAGTTTTCTTCCTTTCCTCTGTCTAAAAGCCAGTGAAGCTGCACGGCTTTTCTAAGCTAATTTAGATCATTTTGGTCTGTAAGCCAACAAATCTCCATCCATATCATCAGTTTACCAACACAAGAAAACAAAAAATTGCTTTCATTCCCGGTGCTGTTCAGGCTTTGGCTGTGCAGTTACTCTGGTGGGGTAGGGTGGGGGGTTTATTGGCCACCACTGAGCTTGGGAATAAAAAGCGGCAATGTGTGAAGCAAAACAAACAGCAGCTTTGTCCTTTGGTGACCTCGAAGGCTGGTGTCACAGTGATTATCTGCACTTATGTCAACGTTACTTCAGCAGGACCATGGCAGCAGTGAGAAAGTGTCAGAGCAGACTAGCAGTGCCAGGAGGATAAGAGAGGAAGAATATTGAGAAGAGGCCACGCCATGCCTTCTGCTCATCCAATAAAATCGAAGAACCTAACTTAGGTGCCAAAGATTTTGGGTTAATAGATGCAACCAACTGCATCAATGGAATTAGCAGCAGAGGTGTGTATATATGCTTTTTTAAATGTGTTTTTAAATACATTAATAAGTGTAAGGTTACAAAATAATAAAAAATCCATATTCGTACAAATAGATCCCCTTGGATGTGGTATGATTCGATTTGATATGAATGTATTTGTGTGAATATCCGATATGAATGAATACAGTATGTATCCAATACAATGTATCTGATACAATGAATCCAAAACAATGAATCTGATACGAATGAGTATGTATCTGATACAATGGATCTGATACAATGGATCTGATACAAAGAATATGTATGTGATACAAAGAATGCGATACAATGAAACCAATCCAAGTGAATAAATATCTGATACAATGGATCCAATGCAATGGATCCAATACAAATGAATAAGTATCCGATACAATGGATCCGATACGAATGAATATGCATCCAATACATATCTGTAATGTATCTGTGCTCTGAAAGCATCAAATCTGATCTGGATCCACTTTTAATCTGCCCTTGATCCATGTCAAATGCAATCTGGATCCATTGCAGATGTGACTGGCACTGCATTTTCCCACACCCCCAGTCTAACGAACGTCTGAAGTATTCATACAAATGTCAGAACTATTTGTATGAGTGTCCGGAACATTCATATTCATAGAAATAAATACTATGAATATCCCTGCACATCCATAATTGCAGTGTTTAAAACAGTTCACTAGTGGCTCAGGGGATATGGCACATGTCCCTTAGGTATAGAAATCTTCCTCCATTAAGCACATAAGAGGACATAAGCGGAGCCCTGCTGAATCAGACCACAACCCCATATAATCCAGCATCCCGTTTCACATAATGGGCCTACCAAATTTGCTTTGGGGCACCATAAGAGTGCCACCTGTTGTGCCAGAGAGAAATTTTTTTCTTTCTCCACCTTCTCCATACTATGCATGATGCATTTTATATACTTCAGTCAAATCACGCCTGAGACTTCTGCCAAGCATAGGTCATACACGTGACACTGAAAATACTCCTTTCCCTCCTGGCTATCTACCTTGATGGCCTTTAAATTATTTTATTTTTGTTTCTATTTAATCAACTTTAATTAATTTTACTTTGGTTGAGACAGAGGGGGAAGGCAAGAGTAGTATTGATCTGATATCCACCCCTCCCGATTATCTAGTCACTTCTGTGGGTTTGTTTGTTTATTATTTACATTTCTATCCCACCCCATACCTGAAGGTCTCTAACAATGATTAAAACAACATATTAAACACAGAATATACATTAAAAGTTCTTTAAAAATTCAAAAAATCTAAAACAATACCCTCTGTGTTTAAAATGATGGTATCTGTACTGGGAGGGAAGATATAACCATCTCAGCCAAAGGCCAGGGCAAAGAGGTGCCACTTTACTGCCTTCCTAAATATATACAAGGAAGGGGTATGATGCACCTTGAGGGGGAGACTATTCCATAGTCTGGGGGCCGTCACTGAAAAGGCCCTCTCCCAGGTGCCCACCAGCCTCAATACTGAAGTTGGTGGGACAACCAGGAGGGCCTCACCACTGGATCTTAAGGCAAGGGCAAGTTAGTATGGGAGAAAGTGTTCCTTTAGATATTTGGGACCCAAGTCATTTAGGGCCTTATAAGTCATACTTTGAATTGGGCTCGGTAGTAAATTGGCAGCCAATGCAACCCTTTTAAAACCAGCATGATGTGCGTCCGACTAATTGTTCCAGTCAGCGCTGTAGCGGCTGCATTTAGAGTCTGTAGTACACTATACAGAAAGGAACTGACTAAACCCGAGTTGTATACTGAACAGCTTCAATGCATTAAGTGTTTGCTTGATGGGAGCAAGATGCTGGAGCTGGCAAGCATCCATGCTGAGAATTTTCTGAAAGCCTTGTAAGATTGCACTAAATGTTTAGCATTTTTTCAGTGAATGCTCCATCCAAGCACCAGCTTGAAGCTTATTCTTCCTAGACTTCCCTGATTTTATGGGCACTGTTTCATATCCCCTCGCCTAAAGAATGAATAGACAGAGTTTGTATTAGGCTCAATTGCTAATTTTGCTGAAGACACTTGAATTTGTTTTCCAGCTCCGTAGAAACCTTTGAGTTCTTTCAGTCAGCTTCTAAACATTGGCCCTTCCTGCACTTGGCCTTATTCTGGGATGTATCTTGGGATAGCGGTCTGCTGGCCACAAGTTAATGCAGCCTAAAGCAGGCCTTACTTGGATCCTTCCATAGTCTGCACTAGCATGCAGATAGCAGCTCCATATTCTGGGGTATATACCAGAATAAAGCTAATTGCAGAAAGGCCCGCTGACAGGCTTCAGCTAAGGGCCTTTTGCACTTACTTTGTGGAGTGATTTAGACCATTCATTGGGAGTGCTGTGTCTACCCAGCCATCTCTGCAGCTCACCTAGAGTTTCCCAGTCCTTTCAGGAGTGTGTGGACAACTGAAAAGCAGTCCACAGGCTGAGCTAGGGATGTGCACAAATATTTGTGCTATTTGGAATTCGTACAAATAGGTACAAATTACAACATTTGTGGATGAATTGAATGGGGCCTATATTCATAGACCCTATTTGTCCTCAGATTGGATTATCCGTATTCATTGAAGCTTTGGTTGAAGCTTCAGTAAAGACTAAAGCCCCACCACCAATGGCCTCCCATCATCTCACCTTGGTCCCACTGCCGCCATTGTGAACTTTTTCTATAAGCACTTCCAGGTTTGCCCACACAGCTCCCACCATGTTGCACAATCCCCAGATGAGGAGTTGCATGCACAGAAGACCCAGATGTGCTTTTTCAGCCCTGGAAGAGCACCGAAATGGTCCTGGGGATGCCACAGCGGTGGCCCATTCCCCTCTGGCATGTCCCCAAACCTTTGGAGAGGTCACAGTGGCATCCCCGGGCCTATTTTGGTGCTCTTTGGAGGCTAAAAAAGCACTTCCAGGTATGCACACACAGCTCCTGCCATGTCATGTGATCCCCAGATGGAAAGCTGCATACACAAAAGACACGGTAGTACTTTTTGGCCTTTGAAGAGTGCTGAAATAGCCCCGGGGATGCCACTGTGGCCTCCCCAAAGGTAAGGGGGAGCACTAGAGTGGAATGGAAGGCCGCAGTGGTGTCCTTTGAAGGCAAAAAAGCACTTCCAGGTCATCTGTGCCCACAGGTCTCCATCTGGGGATCACAGAGTTCATTGGGAGCTGTGCACACAGACCTGGAAGTGCTTAGAAAGCATGCGGCAGAGGCATGACAAAAGGTAAGGGGCTGGGAAGAGAGTAGAGGAGCTTTGCTTCATTTTGTGCATGAATATACATATGAATCAGCTGTACAGAGGACTTACAAAGGATGGGGAAAATCACAAAGTAAATTTAGTTTCATTGGAGTTTTGTATTGTTTTTGACACAACCACAAACCCCATGAATGGAACTGCTTATCATAGTTGCAGAGAAATGAGCAGAAGGGAAAGCATTAAAATGGGAAAGAGAAAAATCCCTTCCTATATCAGGGTACCAAAGGCCTTTAGACAAGAAACACACAATAATTAGATGGAAAGATGAGCACATCTTTTTAACAGCTGTTCCAGAGATTTTAAGCCAACATTAACCAAACTTTGTATAAGCCAGCAACTAGGAACACAATGCATTTTTTTTAAAAAAACCTTTGTACACACTCTTAAGAATTTGTGACTAATGAAAGCCCTAATAAGCACAAACATGCTTAATGTTTGTTGCACAAGAGAAATGCAGTATTTCACATGGAAGCAACTTCGCTAAAAATAATTGCTAAATTAATAAAGACTGTGGCTGCAATCATGCTCCTGAAAATGGTCACCCCCAGGGCACACTTGATATTCTGAGGCCTTTTTGCACTTCGGACTGTAGTTGATAATTAGGCAACATGTGGGCAAGAGCGTCTACACTTAGAGGAGGCTCTTACAGCCTCCAAGCACCTCCTGCCTTCCCAGAAGTGGCCTAATTATCAACTAGCTGTGGAGCAGGAAGTCCTGCCTGCTATAGCCACCAGCCAATCAGCTCCCTGGAAAATCAGCCAACAGTGTGCTATGGGAGTTGAGGAAGGAAGTCAACAAAGGGAAGAAAGAAAAGGTAAGTTACCTGTTTTTTAAACTGTGGGATAAGGGCTCGCCCCCCTTCATCCACAGATGGGGTGATCCCAGAACATGGATGCTTCAAAGGCCCTTTGTATTCCACTCTCTGTCTCTGCACCAGTTAAGGCAACCACTGGAGCATCTTTGGATGCCATGGTTCCATTAGTGGCACCAAGAGGCAACCCATAATGAGCACTCCTCCCTCAGCAAAGGGTATGATCACTGTCAGATGTGACTTCCCACAAAGAACATAGAAAACACTTTGGGTGTTTCCGCACTGGCCACTAAAACCCCATTTAGCACACAATAAGGACAGATATGGGACACATGTGCAAGGTACTTTCCGCACAGCAGTACAGATTTGGGCCCCTTTGAGGATGCTGCTTCCACACAGCCTTGTGCGGGATCCATCACTAATGGGGTCTAGGCACCACTAAATCCGGTTTCCAGGAAGACCTGAAAAAATAGGTCTTCAATGCGTTCCTGCATGGAAATTCTGCATCAAAGGAGGACACTTCCGCACATGGACAGGAGAGGGAATGGATGTGGGTGGGATAGGAAGTCGCCATATTGAGTGAGGTGGCAGGAAGTCACCATGTTGAGTGAGGAACCCATGGATGGGGGGGGGGAGGAATTGAGCGGTGACTGACAGCTGAATGATCCAATCTCATGGCTCCTGGGCGGCAGGGCCTCAGGGAGGCCAAATGCTTCTGGAATTTGGTGCTGCAGCATCTGCACAGCGAACACATGATGTGTGCCTCAGTATCCATGCTTTCCATGAGAGTGCGGAAGTGTGGGGCCTCATTTGGATCCGTCCCTATTTCAGACGGATCTTCCCAGAGATGGATTTCAGAAAAACTTAATCCGGCTTTCAGGAGGTAAGTGCGGAAACACCCTTCTATTGCTGCATCAAAGATCTTTTCAGTGTACAACAAGGTGTTCGGCTTACCTCCAGGACCAGTCCCCCATTGTGAAGAAGAGAAGCTCAAGGACTGACAGTAGATGATGGATGGACGGACGGACGGACGGACGGATGGACGGACAGACGGACGGACGGACGGACGGATGGACGGACAGATAAGGAGGCCCCAAGTCTGAGAACTGCTTAGAATGTGCTGAGCCCTTGGGTTAATTCCTTTGGTGCATTGGCATCAGTCAGCTTCCTCAAAAACTGTACAACATCTCTGTGTAATAGACCCTCCAAAGGGATGCGCACAACCCTCCTCCCCCCTTCATTTGCTTCACATTGAAGTGAATGGGGCAGAAATTTGCATCTGGGCTAATGGAGCCACTTTGAATGTACTAGGTTTTGAATTCACGTTGAACTTTTGTTGATCCCCACTTCCATCAGCTGCACCTCTGAATATGCTCTGAGTCCACTCCGGAGGTGACTGGGCAGCTGATTTGCCTAGTGGCACTGTCTCCTGAACATTGGCAGTGAATATTATGAAGCTTCGAATAAAAGCACAAAAGCAAAGTTCAGTCTTCAAATATAGCCAGCATTCGGTTCAAGTGTGAAGGTAGCGGACATTTTTTGCCCATCCCTAATTCTCCATATTTTTATACTTGCCTCTCGTACCACTATTTGTGGTAGGGGATGAATAAATATAAATATGAAATAAATATAAAGCAGACTTAATACACTATAGCAGCAGGTTACAATTTTTGTTGTTGTGGAATGAAAGGAACACCAGAAGAGTCACCAGCTGGGTAAACGTAAAATGTGGCATTTGTCAGACATTCTTAATTTTAGCGTGAAATGACAAACATTTAATACTATCACTTTCATTTTACAGTTATGCTTTGTCTTAGCTTTGAACAATTTTTGAGTAACATGTGCACAAACCTGTTTTGTTGTGAGCTTCAGTAAAGGTTTAAGTACCCCTGGTTTTAATTTAATAAGGATGCATTTTCCCCATTTCTTTGGCATTCCATGCTGACAGCTCCACCTCACCTGTTCTATGTGGTACAGCCATTCATTAATTTCCCCTTAAGTGCCATTGACGTGACTTATCCGACTCTGTAAGATAAAACCTTCTACAAACACAAATGGTAAACAAACACAGCAGCTTATCTTTTGCTCTGCAGTTTGAAAATTCCGGTTCATGGTACTTTGACTTTTGACAAAAGATCTACAGGTGAGGTCATCTAGAGGGGAGAAAATCCAGCTCTCCTATTGCAAAGAAAACACACAACAAAATAATGGAGCAAAGATTTAGGAACATTCTATAAAAGTGTCCAGGTATATGCTGGAATTTTGACAGCAATTTCGTTAAGAGTTTTTTAACATCCATTAGAGACTACGTTTAAAATCAAAAGGAAAAAAAGAAAAAATAGAAAGGAAATGGAAAAAATAACTTCTGACCATCGTTATAAACAAATAAGTGTATATCTGTTCTCATATTGTCCCTTAAATGTTACAATTGTTTCAGCAATTCACATCTTCTAATCACTGAATTGCTCAAAACTGATGTATCACTGCTGGTATATGACATCAGAGAAACTAGCTAAAATATACAAACATGTTTCTGAAACTTGTTGGAAACATAGAAAACATGAAGGGACTTTTCGTCAAGTGTCTAAAGGGACTTTTTAGACATGTGAAGAAGTGAAGAAATATTGAATTCAATTACATATGTTTATGCAAATAATTTTAAAAAATCATATATAACTGAAATGGAAAATTTTCGGTCTGATGGATCTACCACTGGATAAGAGTTATGGAAGATTATTTCATTATATGATCATTGGTATGAGATTTGCTATAGGCCCAACGATGGAAGAACCCAGTAATGCCCACCATAGATGACTGGCTATTGAAACTAACAGACCTGGCAGGAATTGATACATTGACATTTTTGATCAGAGAAAGAGCATTATATTTTTGTTATTTCTTAAAAACCAGGAACTTGTTTTCTGAGTAAGAATTTTGAGGGTGGTTGTCGCAGAGGTGCTTAAAAATTATTTTTTTTCCAGCCAATCACAATTTAATGAGGATTATGCTTTAAAAATATGCTTGACACCCATAGCCTGCTCTCCTTCAGATAATGTTCTAGGAGCAAGAAATGAATTGTCCCTGATATAAACTCCCCCCGCCCATCGTATATCTGGGCTCCATAAGGAAATTGGTACCATTATTTGCCTTGTA
Source organism: Aspidoscelis marmoratus (assembly GCA_014337955.1). Lineage (NCBI taxonomy): Eukaryota > Metazoa > Chordata > Lepidosauria > Squamata > Teiidae > Aspidoscelis > Aspidoscelis marmoratus. Next base: position 11,323,207 of record MTQE01000390.1, read on the forward strand.
GGCCTCAATTCTAGTATATAAGTCTGAATATGTAGTTGGGAATTCTGTATTAGTTCTGCAAAAGAGTGGTACTGTGTATCAATTCTGGAAGAAAGAAAGTTCCTTGGTAGGAGTGGGACAAAACTAATACTGAGACAAACTGAAAGGGTATGCGATAATTGCACTTTTTGGAAGGCAGCCTGTAGCTGCCATGGCAACTTGATTCTTTTCTAATAAAACTTTCCATTAGTTTAATAATCTTGTCGTGCAATAACTTAATAGCCAAACTAGCTTGGACGTGTTTGTTGATTCCACACTGCGTAACTCTGTGTCCGTTAAAAGCTCCCTCAAATCTTTTCATCACCTCCACCTCTTCTCTCTATAAATATTTATGAAAATGCAATCTTCTGTTATGGCAATGAGGAAAGAAGAACAAGAAAGGAGAAAGAGGATAAATAGGAGGTGCCTTTCTGCTAGGAGGTTCTGGAATGTCCTTTCCAATGCAGAGATTAAACAAACAAGACATCCGTAGCGAGATAGGGAATGAAATATCAGTTCTTCTGTAAGAGTTTGACACTAGAAGTAATGCTGCCACCTCTTTTTCTGGCAGGAGTACGTGCTTTAACAGCTGTGTAATAAGCATGAATTCAACAGCTGAAACCTCCTTCATTGCTATATTTGCAAACATGGAAAAGTTTTATCTTCAGGATTTTTGTCTGTGATATAGCTGTCACATACCTAAAGCAGTCCTAATCACAGGGCGTTCTGTCATCTGGGGCCTAGCATAGGCAGGCTTAGCTATAGCTTGAAGTGGGAGGAAAGATTTTCTCCCTCTGCAACAGGAGTAGGCGAAAAAAAAAACCCTCTTCATCTTGTATATACAACTGAAAGGGGGTATTTTGCCTAAACCCCAGGGTTCAAAGTGTTTGACCTCCCCATAATCAGTTTTAATCCTTTCCTTCATGTGCAAACAAGAAGGAAGGAGCTAAGAATTAAAATAATAAAAAGTAGATCAAAAACCTAAAAGAAAAGAAAACAAAAGAGCACAAACTCTGAACATTACACAAAGCCATATAGTGTTACTCTATCCGCTAGATTTATGTCAAAAGGAAGTGTCTCCATTATTCTTGATGGAGCCCCCAATGCTTAAAATTCAATAAATAGGAAGCCAACTGGATGCCAGGATGACAATTAATAACCATGCGTGTTTTGCATGTCCCTTCCTGTCTGCTGGATGGGAAAGGAGCATGATCACTCAACATTAACTAGTGTTTGCACTTGTGAGCACTAGCGATTGAGAACTCAGCTGTGACCAGTCCTGGGGCTGGTCCTCTCCAGGGTGCTGCCATTTTGTTTGTGGCACCCTCCATGGCAGCGTGTGTGTCAGTGCCATTGCCATAATGACACTGACGCTCTGTGCATGTGCAGTCTGGTCTATGGCTGTCCCAGGTGCCAGCGTGTGACACCTCAGACGGCCCCAGAAGAGGTGGAAATGGCCACTGCTTAGATGTGCCAGTAAGCTTTAGGTTAACAATTAGGCAACTTTTGGGAAGGCAGGGGCACTTGGAGGCTGTAACAGTCTCCTCTAAGTCTCCTCTTCCGCAGATGTTGCCTAATTGTTGACTACAGGCTGAAGTGCGAATGGGCCCCATGTCATTTTAAGAAAGTCACCCAATTCAAGCTGTTAACTTTGACTTACAAAGTCCTAAATGGCTTGGGACCCAAATATCTCCAGGGACACCTTCTCCCATATCGATCTGCCTATCATTACGATCTGCAGGTGAGGCCCTCCTGGGTTGCATTTTCAGTAGCCAAAGGGGTGGGTATGAGGGATAGGGTCTCCTTGGTGGTAGCCTCTGGGCTATGCAACAGTCTCCCCCCTGGAGTACACCAAGCATTCTCTTTATATGTATTCAGAAGTTTGGCAAAGACCCACCTTGAGAGTTTGGATATAGGGTGGGATAACAAACAAATCTCCAATAACTTGAAATTCTCTATGGAATAAGTTTTTAACATTGCCAAACCCAGAATTGAAGATTTAGACCACATGTCCACTGTGGGTAAGAGACACATATGATGGGCTCCTGGTGCAGCTATTTTTCTAACTCTAACCCAGGGAGAGGTGGCAGTATTCTAAGGATCCATCAAAGGCACTTCAAGCACATTGTTCAAGAAACAAAACTTATGTCGTTTCCATATTCATTCATTCATTCATTCATTCATTCATTCATTCATTCATTCATTCATTCATTCATTCATTCATTCATTTACATTTCTATCCCGCCCCATACCCAAAGGTCTCTGGGTGGGTAACAACAGATTAACACAGATTAAAACAGGATACACATTAAAACAGATACCAATTAAAATGAAATGCAGATTAAAACAAAATGCATGTTTAAAAACACCTTAAAAATTCAACAAATTTAAAACCATGCACTCCCTGGTGCATTAATAGTGGTGTCATTGGAAGTAAGTGGAGGGGCAGAATAAAACCTCAGCCAAAGCCCGAGGCAACAGGTATGTCTTTACGGCCCTCCTAAATAAATACAAGGAGGGGGCACGACACACCTCAAGGGGGAGGCCATTCCACAGTCTTGGGGCCACCGCTGAAAAAGCTCTCTCCCGGGTGCCCAACAACTTCACTACTGAAGGTGGGGGGACAACCAGGAGGGCCTCATTGTTGGATCTTAAGGTACGGGCAGGTCGGTATGGGAGAAGGCATTCCTTTAAATATTTGGGGCCCAAGTCATTTAGGGCCTTATAAGTCAAAGTTAACACCTTGAATTGGGCCCGGTAGTGATTATGCACTAATAATGGCTCTAAGATGGTTTACCCAATGAAAACAGAGCCACAAACATGCCTGAGCTGACTCCTCCAGGCAACAATGAAACCACCATGATGGAGGTGCCTATCCTTGCTGGGATGGCAGTGGAGATATGGCCACAGTTATGCCATGCGCAGTTTGGCTTTGTACAGTGCAGTTCTGCTGTTACAATTCAACAAAGTGAAACTTTCTTCAGTTAAAGGATTTCTGGAAACTTACACTAAATGCAGTTTGGTAATTGGAGGACTGCCGGTTACAATTGTGTTCTCATGTTCTGAGAAAGGTACACAACAGGTTTAGGGAGAAGTGCTGGAAGTCTTTGAAGAAGGCTCTGAAGAAGGGGTTTCCACAGGTAAGGGAGAACACTGAGAAGTCTCTTTCTGAACAGGGTTGGCCTAAGGTTTTTGGAGTGATCTTCATGGGTGTTTTTCCACTGTCACTAAAAGTACCCATTAAGTACCCA
>MTQE01000390.1:11333511-11361440 GCA_014337955.1 Aspidoscelis marmoratus
GTCCTAAATGGGTGCCAAAATGGGTACTTTTTGACAGTGGAAAAACACCCCTAGTCAACATTGGTTAATTGTGCTCCTTTCCCGTCCAGCGGACGGGAAGTGAAGTGCAAAAACGGCCCAGATTGCTCAGCAACACTTGGAAACATTCGAGATTTCCTTCCAGTAGATTTAATTTGGTTTTGAGAGTTATAGACTGAGATCATCCCAAGGTAGGGTCAGGGCTGTCTATCAGCCTCATCCTGGTGTTGGCAGGCTGCCAGCATTGTCAATAAATGCAGACATTGTCTAAGTTGAACTGTTTGCAACTGGGGTAAAATGACAGAATAGCTATGGAGGATTGGGAAGGCCATTACCCGAGTCTCTGCAGAAACATCATCTGCAATAGCACAGTTTAGGGATGGGAGAAAATTGCTCCTCACCTTTGCAATTTGCATGAATTGTGAATGTTTGAATCTTCACATTTGAATTGTATGTTGACTGTCTTCAAAGACTGATCTTCACATTCAAAGCCAAAGCTTTTGTGCCTTCATTTGAAGCTTCGTTACATCCATGAAGGTGAATTCACAGATATGGGGTGACTGGTGGTGGGAGCGATGGGACAGAGCTACAGCCTTTTGATGAACATTCAAAGCAAATTCAAAGCCTAGCACATTCAAAGTGGCTCCACTTGCATGAATACAAATTTGCTTCCCATTTGCTTCAATGGAAAGCAAAGTGTGTGTGTGTGGGGGGGAATCATGTACATTCCTAGTACAGTTTTCTGAGCTTGGAAGACCTGAACTGCTGTAGTTCAATAAGGCTAGGCCACTCGGGGATGCTTTCGCCATTCACACCTATGTGCAAAAGGGGAATCCGTCCCGGTATGGCCTAGCCCGAAAAGGCTAGCATGGGGGCGGGACGCAACTCCCAGGCCTCCCCCCCCATTCGGTTGAATTTGACCCAGGGGCAGGCAGGCTAGTTGCATTCCTTCCCTGGGTCCCTGTGGGTTCTAGGGGACCACAGGAACCCCCCCCCCAGGCACTCACCACCCCAGGCACGGGCCTACACGGGGACGTGTGCGTGCGAGGCACATACAGGTTCCAAAGTGGCAAGCCGGGCTGGTGGTGCTGTGTGCCTGTGAACACTGGCCACTCCCTCTGGAACAGCTGTGGGATGGCTGGGGACAGCCGCAAATGCCCTGGGCTGGATGTAGAGCATGATTTCTACACCTGGAACATGTGTGGGCACCCTGGGATGGGCTGTGGTGGTTCTGAATGGTACCACCAGGCCAGCGGAGCGAATGCTCTGTCCCAGGACATCCTACACGTGTTCCTCTGGCCCTTTTGCAAATAGGCCTCAGTATTATCAGCTAGGATTAGAGAACACAGAGAACAGCACTGATATAAGAAAATGCTAGTCAAGGAAAACACTGGTTGACGTTGAAACTATTTTAATGAACATGTGGTCCTAATGCTCTTTGTGGCAAGCAGCTAGTCTCCAAAGACTGCCAGCAGATGGTTTCAGTACGGAGGAAGGAAGGGTGTGTCTTTTATTCAATGACACATACACAAAAATGTCCTATTGGATGAGTTTCCTGCACATCAACTTATTAATACAAGCAGCTTGTACTGATTAACATAAAATAGTGTATTTCCCCCTCCTCATTATTCCGTAGTGGAAGGCAAATGTGAAATTCAAAAGATGTTCATGAATCAACCAGGAAAATTCCAACAGCCATGGGGGTGAGGAAATTCTACACATTGCTAAGTCAGTGTTGGAATTTTGCCTAACATGAAGTGACTTTGGCGATTCTTCCTCGCATGAGACTGAGGTCAGTGAGTTGTTCTGTCTTTTCTCAGATAGCACAGAGGAGTGTTTTAAGGAAAGCACACCTTGCACTTTTTAAAAACATACATGGAGAGAACTGGGATTATGCTGCCCTGTGATAGCGTACATGAACTTTTCTTGTTAGGCACTTCAGGGAATTAATTTCTTACCTCTATGTATTCTGTCAAAGTATAAACCAACATTAGTTAGCTTGTCCTTCTATTATTATTGTTGGACGTTTTCTGAAAAGTAAACTTCTGTCTTTTTAGATGGAACCAATTAGAAGTGAAGTTGAAAGAAATAAAAAGGATTCTGGAGCAGTTTTCAGTAGGACACGGCTAGAACCTTCTCTGTGGGCCCCTAGCCCATTCCATCTATCTGAGGTGTTGTCCCAAGGTCATTTTAACAGAGATAGGAAGGCAGATTAAAATATCATTCTCCCTTGTGAAACAACATAAAGCAACACAAACGTTAGAGTTCTTGGCCTACCATTCCCGTTCTTTGGCTTTGTTTTCATTCTTGTATCTAAAAGGACCTGCCCAACTTTCTAACAGAAGGCTGTTAGAGGAAATACATTTCCAGAAGAGGAAAACAGAAGGCTGGGAAATACATTTTATCAGTCAAAGTAAAAATCCCTTCAGTGAAATCCAACACTTTCACAGTTACAAATAAGGGAAAAAAATATGGGTATAAAATCATAACTGAACCAATTGTAAACTGTCAAGGGCTATGGAAAGAAAAAAGAAATTCAATTGGCCGTTGTTTGATATTTAAATTTACAGAAAGATTTGCACATTCCAGTGCCTTGTTTGGGATGCTGCTCATGGAATATTGATGATGATGATGATGACTAGTTCCTGCTTGTTCTAGAGCAAGCTCAGATGACTCTTCTGTTAGTGATTCTTCTGGTCAGCTCTGGTTCAAAGAGAATTTGGATGTGGCGGATTATGCACTTCAGGTGCCTTTTCTATGCTGTTGCAAGGGTTCTGAAATGTTGAATGCATTATTTATTTAAAACATTGTTTACCTCTTACTTATATGAGCAGTATTGATGTCAAGATCCAGTCATTAGGTTTCCTTCAGTGGATACCTGAATATCCGATTCATGGATGAATTTGGCCACTGATCTATGAATTTGTACATATTCGTATGAATTCTGGACTTCACAAAAATTCATGCACATCCCTATTGTGTGTGTCTATGTGCATATAAATGTGTTTAAAATATTTCTGCCCAAAATTATACTAAATGATACATTTTCCCACTCTGGCTCCTATAAAAAATATAAGTGGTGCTGTCAAGTCTAATTGACCATATAGGATGCCTACTGAGTTCAAGGAGTCTTTTGCTCAGGCAAATGTGTCTCCTTTATCAGCATAAATGGTTTGTAGCATTAACAGGTCCAGCCACCACTATTAATAGGTAGAATCAGCATTTCCTGATGTACGGTGAAGCAAAGCATTATGTCAGTGATCACAAATATAGGAAGGAAAAAGCATATGTACAACAGGAAGCATAAATTCTATACCTCTGCCTTCAAACCACTATAGAATTATTTGATAGCCATGCATGTGACTGACTGCGTTACTACGACTGTGAACTCCGAGTTCCCAGAATCAAAATGCCACACTGAGGCTTAGAGCATACAAAATAGACAGTGTAATTTCTAAACAAAAACAAAAAATCTCCTGGAACAATGAACTCCTAGAGTGCTTTATCTTTGTACATCCTTCTGACTAGTCAAATTCTCCATTAGCACCAGATCAGTAGCCTCAGCAGCAAGACAGGCTGACTTATATACCAGAATGTCTGTAGATGTCACAAGTTTCCCCAGTCATAAAATAGTGTATATGTGTGCCTTTATGAGTGCAACATAAGGGGATAGCTGCACACATTTGATCAAATTGTGCTATGGGAAAATAATACCAAAAAGTGAATTCTTGCACCCAATATGCAGTATTTACCTTTGAATCAGTATTTTTGGCAGCATCTCTTTTTTTTTTTGCATAGAAAGTGTGTTTCTTCCTCTAAGTTGGACTTTTCTTTTAGGTGTGCCTGAGTTTATTTGTGAGATGTTGGACAACAGCTGAGGATACACGGTTGTGTACAAACACTTTTGTACAGGAACAGAGAATGCAAAAAAAAGGGGGGTACAATCATCAGAGATTGTCAGAATGTGTAGACAAATCATTTAGCGGAGATGCCTTTTCTTTTTTCATGTGGCTGATCACAGCCAAGGCAAGCAATCTGGTATGACAGAAACCCCAGTGACAGAGCTAGATTTCCCACCATGCCTTTCCCAGCATTGCACTTTTTCAATGCACTGTCCCAGGAGTATATTGAGATTGCCATGAGTATGTGTGGCAATCCCCATATGGCCTGAGGAAAATCACAGTTTTTAGGCCACATTGTGTAGTCTCTATTCTAGAGTTTACAGGTTTTGCTAGTTTAGAGCACATCAACAAGCAGTGGCAATGAATCATCTCAATTTACAAGTGAACGTGAGTGTAGCCACACATTGCTAAAACCTCCAGTGTGAATAAAACTGAAATCATCCATCAGCAGAAATTAAGCAACCAAGGAAAACAGTCGCACAACAGAGTGGGTTTGACGTCAAAAGCTGCAGGAATTTTTGTACTGGTAGAATTTCCATCTGAGCAAAGGGCAGCCAAGAATATTTAAGGCCCGAAGACATAAATTTACAATACAGAGGGAGCAGTTGTACTTAGGTAGAGTGCTTAAAATAAAACCTAAGCCATGGACTGTAGCTTTGTTAAGCTAGCTGAAGCATATGTAATTACAGGGTACACTCAGAGCTTCCAGAAATGGGTAGGTGGTTTCCTCTGAATTTCTTTCCTTGCTTTCTTTTTATGATTCCCTACCTTCTGTAGATTGGCCATTTCCCCTTCTATTTATATATTTATTCCCCCTCCGTTTCTTTTTTATGGTTCAATTTGAAATGGAGTTTTAAAAAAATCAAAAACAAAATAAACCCTGCATGGCAACATGCCACCCTGATGAAATAGGTTGTCTTTCTTATTTGTCAGGGCACAAGATAAGTGCTTTCCTCTTGGCTCTGTGAACTTATATCAAGAAATGTCTCAGTTGCTTTATTCTTTTTAGTTCTCTGCTCCTTCCCTATCCCCCTCTACTTTTAATGAAAGCATTCACCCCTCTCGTTCACTCTCCTAGGGTTGCATTGCTTTGAAGTGAATGAATCGACCACAGAGACAAATGGCTTAAGCTTCTAATGTCTTGGCATGGCAGTGGATTCCAGCAGCTGCCCCAACAGCTAGATTCCATTGGCACAGCCTTCAGTAAGGTAGTGAAGCCAGTGGCATGTATCACAGGCTCCCTCAATAAGAGTCCATTCATTCAATTAGGTTTGGTCAGCAGCAATATCCACTCTAACCTCCTGGCATTTTTTGCCGATTCACAATCCCCCTGTTGTATCTTCTCCTTCCTTTAGATTTTTATTATTTCTGTAAGAGATACAGCTAGTATTTGCTTAGTATCTATGGACCTTTCCGCACATGCCGCCGAAAAATGGATCTGTAAAGATCCGTTTTTCGGTGAACCGTTTTCTCCAAGGATCTGTCCCTATTTGGGACAGATCCTCAAAGCCCCGCATGTACGCACACGTGTGAGGTGGGTGTTGTGCCAACACCCATTACTATCCGACCTCCAAAGGTCCTCCCCTGTCAAAGAGGGAGAGCACATGCTCTCCCTCTTTGACAGCTGGGCCCTCCCCCTGGCCTCCCCAATTGGCTCCATTGGAGCCAGCACGGGAGGCTGTCATCCGGCTTCCCTTGCAAGGGGAAACCCACAGTCTACACATCTAACCCCGCCTGGGGTCACACACACGTGATCACGTGTTTACATGCTTGCTGCCAGGCCGCTTCTGGCAGTGGGAGGCCCGCAACTGGCCAGCCACCCAGTGATCCGTCCTCCTGAGATCCATCCAAAATAGGGATGGATCTGAGGAGGCCCCTGCACATCCACACACATGTGGGGAGGACGGATCGAGCCAGCCGAATCCCCTGGGTGATGTGCAGAGGCCGCAGCACCCATTCCAAAGGGCATCTGGCCTCCCGCGCTGCCGACGCCACTCCCAGAGCTGCGGGACTGGAGCATGCAGCTACCTGTCACTGTGTGTTTCTGCCAGAGCATGGCGTGTGGCAGAAGGACAGAAGGAGGCAGACCGGCCCCCTTCGGCCCTTTCCAAGATGGCAGCCACGGGCACATCTGGCCCCTCACCTCTCCATGTGGGGAAGTGTCCTGCTTCCGAACAGATCAAGATGAGGGGCCAGATGGAAGACCTAATTTTTGAGGTCTTCCTGGAGGCCGGATCTTTCCTCGGCAAGACCCCATTAAGAATGGGTCTCATGGGCCGGAGTGTGGAAGCGGCCGCCGTGAAGGGTTCCAGATCTGGCCTCCAGTGCGGAAGGTACGTTTTCTATGTGTATTTAATGTGTTGTTAATGTGTTCTTACAGCCAGTGCAGAAGCACCCAAACTCTCTTCACCTCCTTCCCAAAAATCCAGATCAGGAACCTAAGCAGATGGATCACACCAGTAGTGGGCAAGGCCTCTCTGATCTGCACTACAACATAAGGTCAAAAAAGGCCTGTGAGGGGTCCTGTTCTGGATTACAGGTAAGTGCAGAAAAGTCCTATGAACTGCTATTATTATCCACTAGCTATTCTTAATCTGTGAGCTAGCGTTGCATGCGCACATATTACATATAATAAAAAGAGAAATATAATCACCTCAGTTCTAAATTGCTGCTTGAATTACCTCTTAGCTAATCACAGCCACAATTTCACCCAGAAAATTGCTTCCAGGTTTTGTCTCTGTGCCAAAAGTACAGTACTTGTTCTTTCAATCAACCAAGGTACAAAAACACATCTTTATTGGGAAGCGTTGTGGGCAGAAACAGGCCGCATTGTATAATAACACCCCGCCCCCCAGTGTATTTTATTGTGCTCTGTGTCTTTTATTCAAGCATTAGCTCCCTATAAATAAACTTATAATTCACGTTGGAATTTAGCAGCCTTTTTTCAACCCGCCACCCATCTGCCCACTACTGATGATGTCAGTTACTGGTGTGGGGCTGTGATGATAGACCAGGGGGATCTAGGTCTTCAGGTAACATAAAACAATTATATTCTTCTCATCCCAATAAGACAATATAAACGACTCCTGGCTCTCTTTCTTTATATTTTATTTCTATAAATGTTCCAACAAGTAAAATTGCAATGGAGTATTTCTTTGGCTCTCAGGGTGTGTCCAGACTTACAGGTACTGCACATCTGACATGCAGTCGGGGTTTGGATGTTACACCTGGTGCCCGATACTGTGTAGCTGTGGTGCATTATGCTGCCACTACTTCGAATTTACCCACTGTGGAATGATGAGCACTCACTCCGCAGTATCACTCCGGACAAGATGGTGAGAACAGCGAATGGCTGCCATATCCCATGTTACATGCACCTCCTTGGGCAGGCGACAGAGGTATCACAGTTTTCTCTGAGAAAGCTTCAGGGATTCTGCTAAAGTCCGGATAGCACATTGTGGCTTTGAAGGTAAGCTGTGCTTTTTCCTCTAACAGCAGACTTTATTCCACTGATCTGGATACTACCTCAGATGAGACATAACCAGTTAACAATTTGAGAGTGCATTTACCCTCCCATTTTCAACTTCCCCTCCCAAATTCAATGGGACAATAATCTGGATGACTTTTTTGGTTGCAGTTTGAGAAAAGAATTCTGTGTATTCTGACTGCCCCTTTCCAATTTCCTCCTGCAAGTTATTTATTTGATTTTATAACCACACTGAAAATTATCGGAAGGGTATGATGAAATACCTGTCTGCAGTTTTAACCTCAACATGGATCATAGATCTAAAGAAGAATTTGAAAAGTGGCTTCAAAGGTAGAAGTCAGAATAGGCTGTTAATATCCCAGACTCCAGTGAGGTACAGTCCTATGCATTTATAAGCTCCCTAAATAACCTGCCAAGCTAAATTTATAGCTTTTCTCAGGATTGTCTCCAGGTGAAGCCTTTGCCAGACTCCAAACCCGAGTAGGAGGTCCAATCAGTTGAATAATTGCTTATTTGGGTCTTAGTTCCAAATAGGCTCTCTTGCTAGTTAGCCTTGGTAAGTGGTTTCATCTAGTGTTACGGTGACCATGCAGCCTGAAATCTTACTTCCAGCTAATGGAGTACTGATTGAGGCTGTGATCTAATAGGCACAACAGTCTGAATTTTGTCCACCCTGTGGCATTTGTCTTTACATATCCCAGCAAGGAAACAGCTATACCTTGATCTTTAGATACAGAAAAACAAACAAGCAAAAAGCCTTTAAAAATAATGGGGTTAGCCGCTGGGAGAATCCCCATCCCTGCAAAGAAAAGTATATATTTGAAATGGAACATATGTGAAGGACAAAAGGCTTCATCCAGATGAAGTTGCAGGAGCCAGCATAGAAGCAGGGAAGACCATGGCCAGATGACTCCAGGAGCTGGATTCTTAGCTGGGAATACCGGGTTTGATTCTGCCCTCCTCCGTGAAGCCAGCTGGGTGACCTTGGGCTAGTCACAGCTCTCTTCTGAGTTCTCACAGACCCACCGACCTCACAGGGTGTTCTGTTGTAGGGAGAATAGAACATTTGCCAGTTGCTTTGAGTCCCCTTAAATGGGTGAGAAAAACAGGGTAGAAAAGCCAACTCTCTTCTTCTTCATGGAAAGTCATTGCTGTGCACTTGACTTGAATGGGTCACAAATTTCACAAGCAAACAGATATTTATGGTGTTTTTGCACTTGCTGGTACACTAGACTAGCAAGCATGCTAGGAAGCTACTTCTACCCTACTGGACTAGAAGGCTCAAAATAGCCACCTGGTCTGGTCTAGCCATGTACTAGTTTTCAGGAAACCAAGCCTGAATAGATGTGACGAGTTTCTGTGGTCCAGTATACCACTGAAGACCCATTTTGCTGATGCAACAAGAGGTGCCACTGGAATGGATCCCACAGAGCTCTGTAGGCCAGGAAGTCCTCCATGTGATCTCCAAAGATTAGGGAAGAGAAGCCTTGATTTGGTCCAGGGACTGATTGGTCTGTTCTGGAACTGAGTCCTTGGACTGGATCAGAGTGGGGCATTCTAATCTGGACTACCGCAGATAAGTGTAAATATGGTCTTAGTTCATTACTATTGAATAGCTTTTTTTCTCTTTAGATTCTAGCAGATGCTTTCATGTAGCCATGATGGTTTTATATGATGTCCAGTTATGATGGGCAGATGTACCAGTTTTGGGAAATGCAAGTGACAGGATGCTGCTGTGTTCAAGTCCTGCTTCTGGGCTTTTCATTGTCATCTAGTTGGCTACTGTGAGTATCAAACTGTGCACCTTTAGACAGGAAAACAGAGGCTGCATTTTCTTATGACTCTTACCAGATAGCAAAAGACAAAAACTAAAAACTAAAAACTAAACTAAAACCAAGCTAAATGACAATTCAGAATTCCAGAAGTATGCAGATAAGCAACTCTGGGTAATAAACTTTATGAAAATTTCAGCACATTACCACTCAAATGCAGAGATGTGCACAAATATTCAAAATATTCATTATTCGTACAAATTTGGACATTTGTATACAAATCTAATGTCCAGACAGTCGTACTTTAGTATTCGTACAAATACCAATATTTTGAGTTATTCGTATGAATAATTCAGATATTCGTATTCGTATGTATCCATACACATCACGTGAGTCTCTTTATGCATTTCATGCTTATCCATAAAGATATGTATGGGATGAATACGTGATCCTTATGGATGCATACAGATGCCTACGAGATTCATATCATTGGATACATATCAAATATTTGAACAAATAGATATGAATGTATTCATATCGGTTTGAATGTCCAGACATTCATTTTTCTTTATTCGTATGACTCTGAATTTTCAAATATTCAATTTGTTAGGAATTGAATGTCAAAAATTGCATTTGTGCACACCCTACTCAAAAGCTTTCCCAACTCTAGTAACATTGCCTCGTATAGGTCGAAGCAAACTAACTAATGAAAACCTCATAGGCCATTTCATAGTTTGGGAGTGACTACCAAGTGCATCTTTGTTTACTCCATGGCTTCGTGGCTTCTGTTTCCTGACCTAGGGACTGAGCTTGTAGCTAGCAGGGTCACGGAGGAAGACTATTGCTAGACCACATCATTTTGAGTCTCCTTGTTAAATTTCAGGAGATGTGGCAAATGTCTTGTTAATTCTGTGCTGCAGCCTGAAATAATATTTAAATAAGCTTAAAGCACACAGAAGAATGGGTGCCTCAGACAGCTGACCTTTCTTCTTGCAGGATTGGTTTTTGTCTGTTTTGTTTGCCAATAAGAATTTGATCCTGCTCGTCCTGTTAAAGAAATTTTCATTTACTCACAGTTTCCTCCCACTCATCCACTTCCTTTCTTGAGTTTTCATTCCCTTTAAATAAGACTATAGACTAAATTATTTTTTTTGGGGGGGGGCTTGCCTTCCTGAGGCCCAGAAGAATTCATTCTAGATGACTTGTGATAGAGCTCATTAATAATCCCTGATCTTTTGAATCATGATTTAAAAATATACTTATCTCTCTTTAGGCTTATGTTTCACTTGTATGACCTGATGCACTGTAGATTACCTGCTTCTGAAAAGCTCAGACAGACTGTAAATAGTTTTTTGGCAAACACCCTTGGGCAGTTCAACTTTCACAGAACACAGGCTCCTTTCTAGGCACCTGCCCTTGAAGGGACTGTGATTTGGAATCAGTTGGTTTTTGGAGTCAGAGGGGAGAAGGAAAAGACTGATAATTCACTTCCTCTCACTAGTTGAATATTCCAGTGGCAGCTGTTAGCAGGCATAGATTCCTTAGGAAGGAAAAAACACACACAACAACCTCAGAAGATATATATACTTTTTAAAAAGGAACTACACAATAAATTTTCAAGTTGAAGCAAGTAAGCATTGAGATAGACCAGGCTAATCTCCTAAACAATATTAATCCCCTGAAAAGAAAATCAGCCCTTTATGCTTGCTGTCTCTGGGAAGACTTGTGCTTTGTGTGTGAGCGTTAGTTAAATTTTATTGCTCCCAGGAACCAGAAGTTTGAAATAAATAAATAATGGATGTGCATGAATGTGGGTTTTTTTGACATTCTATTCGAATTGAACTGAATCCCCAAAAATCCAATTCGATTCGAATCTGTTGAATTTGAATTTAACAAGATTCAGTTCATTTTTACCAAATTCGAATATGTTCATTTGAATTTTTTATTCGAATCTGCATGTACAAATGTTGACAACAGTTGTATGTGTCTGTACGCATCTTCCCCACATCTGTACACATCCGTTCGCATCTGTACATGTCTGTAGGCATCCTGTGGTTATCCTGTATGCAACCGGTTTTCATCCTGTACAAATGCATACGGATGCAGGAAAGATGCGGATCTTCAAGTACGCATCATGTATGAACCCATACACATACAAATGTCCAGATAATTTGTATGAATACATCCAAAATTGGAAATTCAATTTGAATGTTTACATTCAAATTTCAGGACATTCTATTTGAGTTCGAACATCAAAATTTGGCACATTCAATCAAATTTTGAATACCTATGAAGATTCATGAACATCCTTAAAACACACACACAAATAGTTTTACATACAGCTACGTTATATGGGAGATCTTTCTGAAGATTCCATCTGTATAGTACCTAGGAACTGCTAGTACAGTACAGCTTTCTCACTGTGTCTTCCGCACTGGGCCTTATTCCAGATTATATCCCAGAATAGGGACCTATCATCCACATGATAGGGCAGACTATGGTAGGCCCTGGGTGGGACCTAATGTAGTCTTTATATCCAGCAGGTGCTAATGTTGTTGGTCACACAGCTAGCAGCCTCAGACTCTGGGAGACTCTAAAAACACTGAAGAACAGCTGACTGGTGGAAGACACTCCAGCCAAAGGCCCTTTTATAGCAAGAAAGATGAGTGGGATTTGTCTTCATTTCAGTAACAGCTGGCAGATTTCACCTGTGCAAAATCAGTCTGGGTTTCTTTGCACAGTATGATTTACCCAGTACGATGCAATGCCCTTTGAGAGAGGCCTTCTCTACATGTCTCTGTGGGAGAGATCAGTGTCAGCCCTGCAACAACTTGGCTGAAGTCCCCTACTGCTGCCCCATGGCAGGAAACAGGGCATATTGACCCCCAAGTGGGATTTCCCATTCTGACCATGCCCTATCCCCTTGATTCAGCTTGCAGTGACCAAGAAGAATGGAGGGGAGTTGCTTGTGCCTGTGTGGCCCATTCAGCTGGTATGGATGTTGATAATACTTGTATAAAAGAGGAACTAGAACCATGCATTCCTGCATGATTTATTTTATTTAAAAGATTTATTTATAATTCAAAAACTGGTTAAAAACAACAATATATAAACTGTATATTTGTCAGAAACATTCATTCATACTGGAAGTGCCTGGGTAAACAAGTAAGTTTTCAACAGGTGCCTAAAAGATATAATAGCAGGTAACCTGTGAACATTTGGAGGGACAGCATCCAGAGTGGAGGCACCATCACAGAAAAGGCCCTGCTGTGGGACTATGAAAAATGACATTCAGTGATTGGTGGTACCCATATTAGAATCTCCCCAGATAATCTGAATGATCCCACTTGTCTATATGGAGAAAGGTGATCTATCAAGTACCCTGGTCTCAGGTTTTACAGGGTCTTATACACCAAGCATAAGACTTTGAATCTAGCTCAGTAGCTGATAGGCAACCAATACAACTGCTTAAGCACATGTGATATGTATGGGCAAGTAGATGTCATCTCAAGAATCTAGCTGCTGCATTTTGTACCAGTTGCAGCTTTTGGCTTAAGTTCAAGGGGATCCCCAAATTACAAGCAACAATTGATTAAATTCTGGCTTTTGTACAGCTTTTATAGGACTCTGTCATTTCCATGTAGTAACTAGAGTAGGGATGAGATCCCTTTCGAATGTGGTAGGATTCGATTTGTTACATATATAGTTGTACAAATTTGTACAAATATCCGATACAAATGCATATGGATCCTGGATACAGATCCTATACAAACATATATGTATTGGATACTTATCCTATACCAATACATACATATCAGATATGGATCTTATACAAACATATATGTATCGATACATATCCATATCCCCAGTTTAACGAATGTATAAACTATTTGTATCGATGTTTCGGAACATTCGTACTCGTACAGATGTTAATGTACGAAAGTTGTAACATATAATTTGTGTATGAATGTCCGGATAATGAATGTTAACGAATATCCATGCACATCCCTATTTTAGAGGGAAAGAGGATGGAAAGAACAATAGAAAAGCAGAAAAGAGGTAGCATAATATATGTAGGCATTCTCAAAAGCTTCCATATTCTCATGAAATAGAGTCGAACTGGCTTTATAGCCATTAAATGATTAATAAAAAGCTGCTGATTAACCTCTCTTGACTCAGAAGCTGACACGCAAGCATATTTGTTACTCTAATGAAAATGATCTGTACAACTGGCATCACGCAGAAGTGCTCTGAAGCAACAAGACAAGTCAGGGTCAGCTGGAGTTTCCATCCCCCTCAGCCTGTAAGCAAAATCCTGTGCTGTGTACACATCACTAAAGAAATCTACTTAAATCAAGAGAGTTAGGTCACTTGATACCTATTGATCTCCACATGGGGCGGAAGGAGGAAAAAGATGAGATGGACTTTTTCATATTCAGGAAAGGCAAAAGTGAGATACCTTTTGAAACAGTTGTACTCTAATTTCTGAAACTGCTTTGTTCCTACCAGTTCTTCTTTTCTTCTTCTTTTAGCAACATGTTGTAATATACTAATGGGGCTTATTATTTATTTAGCGTGTGGCAGATTCATATTGGAATACATTAATAAAATGGCTAACCACAAGACATAAAGCAGAAAAAGTCAGGAACAATCAAGTAATAGAATCACAAGCTTACATGTAAATCACAGACATAGTCGACTGTGCCTTTTGTCACTGTCAGGAAATCACAATACTGACCATGAGGTTCTTACAGAAAATTTTTGTTCATTGGTGGTCAAAAGGCATAGATCAGGATTGTACTCTAGTCTCCAGGCTGCCAACTTGAAAGTTCCTATATCCTTTGCATCAAATACCAAATATAGGTTATTTTTATCTGCCCAGTCAATAAGTGTCTCATCATTTTCATCATTCTCCTATCTTCATTAATTCTCCTGTTTTTCACAGTAACCTTATGTACTGTATGTTATTGAGATTAGAGGCTGACCATGACTGGGCATTTTCAATAGCCGATCGAACATATGTTGTCACTCCCTAGTATGTTGATATGTTACTCCTAGCAGGTCATAGCCTGGTATCTGACCTCTCTTGTTGATCTGATTCTCATTTTCAATGTGAGTTTCCAAAACAGCAACAAAGTCAGTGCCATTACCTGTCATTATCTTTGTAAAACTTTACATTTTGATCTGCTTATCCTAGATTAATTTGGCAAATTCTGATAGTAGGGCCAAGATTTCTTGTCTGAGGGTCCAGAGAAAAGACGTTTATATTTGTGTCTTGCGACACAGTTTTAACAATGTGATCAAACCAGGAGATCACTAGGATTCTTCGGGTGCCACACCTTCAAGGTTTTAGATAGGGGCCTCGAAGTGACTGCTCTTTAGCACCACAGTCTTTCTTTGCTCCAGCTGCTGAAAAGGTTTTAATAACTTTCCTCCTGTTCTTCCTTTTCTTACCCTAAGCTTCCCTACCTCTTTAGATGTTATACAGAGTAAGGTTTGTCCAAACGGATGGCTGGTTTCTGGTTAAGTAGGCAGTTATAGTTAATGGATGGTTACAGTTCTGTTGGCAGCCATGTTGGATGGAATACTTGTGATGGTCCTTAGGATGGTACTTAGACAATGTTTGAGCACTGAAATACTTTTTTCCAAAGTTAAATGTGGACTTTCAATTGGCAATTTCAATGTGTAAAAGCTAGAATGACTCACTTTAAAAAATCCCTACCCCTCATTTTTTGTTTGGTTCCCGCACGTATGTAACCCCAATTCTTAGCGAGGTTGTTTTGCCCCAGAAAAATCAGGTGTGCGACTTGGGAGTACTCCTGGATTCATCGCTGTCATTTGTGTCCCATGTGGCAGCGACTGCCAGGATTGCCTACCATTATCTTCATTCAGCCCACCAGCTGAAGACTTACCTGGATCTGGATAACCTGGCCACAGTGACCCATGCTCTGGTAACCTCCAGATTAGACTACTGCAATGCGCTCTACATGGGGCTACCCTTGGAAACGGTTTGGGAGTTGGAACTGGTACAAAATGCAGCAGCTCGTCTGCTGTCGGGAATCTCTTGGCGGACTCGTATCACACTGGTCTTAAAGGATCTACACTGGTGGTTACCTATTTGCTACCGACCCCAATTAAAGGTGTTCACACTAAGATTTAAAGCCCTAAACGGCTTGGCTCCTGGGTATCTGAAGGAGCCCCTTCTCCCATATAGACTTGTTCGTACACTGAGATGTCAAGGAGAGGGCCTTCTTGTAGTTCCTTCTTTTGCAGAGGTACGAGGTATAGGGCCTTCTCTGTCATAGCCCCTAGGCTTTGGAACGGCCTCCCTCTTGAGGTTTGCCAGGTGCCTTCATTGTATACTTTTCGGCGCCTGGTGAAAACGTACCTTTTCAACCAGGCTTTTGCCATCTAAATAGCTTCCTCAGGGTGCTGTCCTGTTAGGGAGGGGTGTGTGGATGTGGGAGGGAGGGGGTGATATAATGTGTGTGTGTGTGGGGGTTGTTTGATTTTCCTTTTGATATGTTTTATTCTTACTGTAACATACCCTGGGACCATTTGGTGAAGGGCTGGATATAAAATTATTAAATAAATAAGTAAATTACGTATCTGAACAATAGAATGTTTTGAATCATTCGAACGAATGCTTTGGAACATTCAAAATTTGTTTGAATGTTTAAATTCAAATATGTAGACATTCTATTTGAATTCAAATGTCCAGATTTGATAGAATTCGATTGAATTCTGAATGTTTAGAACATGCATGCACATCCCTAATCAGCATATTCCAAACCCTTAACATGAAAAACTGCCACAGGAATATGTGAATCTGTTCTGTGAGGGGCTATGTGGCTGCATGTTTCTTCTTTTTTTCAGCATAATCATAAGTTTTCCCAGTTGGAAAGTGGCCAATTTTAAATTTTTAAATAGAGGACCAGCAAAAACTGAATAAAAAAAGTGTGCAGTCAGTTTTGCAACTTTCTGCAAATTCACTGTAAAAATAATTTAGAAAATATATTTTCATATTTACTCTAGTCCCCAGTCCATCAGTATTGCTACTATTACTATTACAACTAATAATAATGCAGTTAATTATGTATTTTTAAATCCTATTGCCTAAAAAGGTAGTGATTCACAATGACCCAACCATGTGCACACTGCTCAAAATGAGCAGCTGAACAGTTTGCAAGAAGTTCATCTTCTACAGCAGGTGCAGGTACAGCTGGTAGAAGCTATCTGATATACTGGGGTACAGAAGCTCATTCACTATGAAAAAGCTTGCTCCTTGGTTTTTGGTTTCTTTCTGCCTTTCTCTCTTTCCTTCCTAATGCGGCAACCCTTTAAAACAGTTCCTCATGTTGTGGTGACCCCCAACCTAACCCTAACCCCCAACCATAAAATTATTTTCGTTGCTACTTCATAACTGTAATTTTGCTACTGTTACGAAACGTAATGCAAATATCTGATATGCAGGATGTATTTTCATTGTTACAAATTGAACATAATTAAAGCATAGTATTCACATCAACCACAGCTCAATATAAAAATGTCATTTTACCTCCAATACTGCTGCTTTCTACACAGTAGCTGCTCTCTACTGTATTTGTGTGGGGTGTATGTGATGGGGTTGGCGTGATGATGTCATCATGCCAGGTATTCATATGTGGGCGTATCTGCATGTGGGCGGACCCACCTGGAGACGGCTATAATTATTGAAGATTTTGGTTTGCATTGTGAAGTTGTGAGGCACTTTGCTTTGCATTGTGGAGTTGTGATGGCACTTTGATTAAGTTTCTCTGATAGTTTTATCATATTCGGTTTTATTATAATAAACAAGTAAACAAGCACAGTGTTTCTAATTGTTACATAATTGTTAGCTATTTTACTTTCTTTAAATAAAAGCAACACATAATTTCTATAAACTAAATAAGAACTTAGCCTTAGAGCTCTATAGCTGTGCATAAAAGCTGCAATTCCCAGCAAAATATAAAAAAGCTTGTGGTTGCCTAATGTTCCATTAACATTACAAACCACATTGATGTTTCTGTTTTGGATTCTCTTGAAATGTTAGGGCAATCCATTTGATTACCTGTTATGGAGTTTTTCTAACATTATACAGGACAGTGCAGTTTTATTTGAATAAATAAAACAGTTTTATCCACTCTCCTATATTGATGGCTGGAGCGGAGGTAGGATTATGGTGTCTTCTGGCACCTGATTGTTTAAAAAGTACTTCTAGTAATTACACACCCAAGGGCAGAAAGTTACCACCAATAGTAAACCAAACAAAACAGAAATCCTTAACGAAGGATATTTGGTCCATTGAATCCAAAAGCCCTCCAGATATACTAAGATAAGTCTGGTCAATTATCCCCTCCTAACGTTGTTGGACTAAGATTTCCACTATTCCAGCCAGTAAGGAATGGCGTGATATGTAGTATAGCAACATCTAAAGACCCATAGCTTGACCAGTCCTGTCATAAGGCACGTAATCCTCAGATTAGTGAAAAGAAAATTTGACTTGGCTTGCCCTTGCTGTTGAAGCTCAAGCTGTGACATCATATCCATAGGTCTGCTTCATCCTATACACAAGTCAGATTGCTTTGCCCATTTGGTGTTGCTTTGTGAACTAACCTTCAGAGCAGTGTACAAAGTTACAATGATGAAGACAACTGAATTATAGTTCCATACAAAGCAATTTAACACAAAGCAAACCACCATGGATCAGCTCCACTACTTACAACCAGCAAAAGGATGGGTTCATAAGAATTTCTCTTGGTAGAAGCTCAGCATGTTGCGATGTCATAAAGAAAGTCCAGCTCCATGTACATAATAATTTAACTCCTCCATTAAGCTGAATTTGGAGCAGGACTTCCCCAGAGAGCTGGGAATAGGCAGCTAACCTTAACTCGGTAACTAATTGACCTGCATTTCACACATTATTTTCAAATATCTGGATAGCCACATTCACAGGTTAGGTATATACCTAAATGTTCATTTCTGTGAACAGTCTAAGGTCCTTTCTGCATTGAGTATGATTCTGGGATATATCCCAGAATAAAGGCCTGCTGTCTGGATATATCCTGGAATAAAACTCAGTGTGGAAAGGGCCCAAGGGCCATACCGTGTACCAGAGCATATTTACTTGGCAAATAAATACTATTTTACATTCTCATCTATTTTCTAGCTGCTTGGCCTGACATTTCCAACAACAATACTGTCTGGCTTTTATTTCTTAGATGGAAGCACTAATATTAAAAAGATATAAAAACATATGAATATCATGGTACCAGAAGAAATAAGCAACCATATAGCTTCTAGGATGTTTGGATTTGAGAAATTAGCTGATTCTGCTCTATGCTGGTGATTGTCTCTTGGATTATTGTCTCTTGATTCTGGACTGGAATTCAATGTAGTTTTGTTATTTGTTTCTGTGGAGTTCTTTATATTTGTCTTCTGCTTCAGGGTGGTTGAACATTGGTGTTGATGAGAGGTCTGTTGTTTTATAATTCCTCTTGGGAGTGGATTGTCTTTTGAGGGCACCTTGAAAGAGGGAGGGTTGAGAAGTGTTTGGTGTCCAGCTTTTGAAAAGGGCTGATCCCCAGAGGAAAAAGTTGTTTGATTCTCAAAGTGACTTTCCAGAGGTAAAGAAAACTGCTCATCCTTGTGTTGGGGAGGCAAGGAAGCATGCCCTTCTTGATGCTTCTTGGTGGGTGGAGAAGAATCAGGTTCTTCTTTAGAGCGCCTTTTGGATGGGAGTTTTTTCCGGCACCTTTTAGGCCTGACAAGGTGAAAAACAGAAGTGAATGGCTGCTTACAGCAGGGACATTCATCATCAGTTTCCAGCAAGTTCTGTGTACAAGAAAAGCAGAAGCTATGTAAACAGGGATGTAGGTACAGCATGTAACTAAAGGTGCCCAAACAGAGTGGACAAATGGACTGTGGCAGCGCGGCAGAGGGGTTGCTTGTTTGGTGCAAATCCTTTGTGCCAGCTTTGAATGAAGGCCTTTTTGGTTTTGTGATCTCCACACTTAGTGACATTGGATCTGTAAGTGAGAAGAGGAATTGTTTAGCAACTCTAATGGCTTTAAAATGCAGAGAGCACTTTAAGAACCACTGCTTAGACTGCAGACTACGAAATGGTTCTTAAAATGTGGATCACATGTGAATTAGGTTTTAAAAAAACTTTTTGATTAATCACGCTATCCCTATGGAAGCAGTGTCCACCTTTTCTCTGCCCCAACTTATCACCTTGCTTGTCCAGTCCAATCTGAGCAAACCAACGTCAGCCCAGAAGCTAGCTGAGTAGAAAGTGCATGTCCACCTACTTTTGGGAGCATTGATTTTGTTGTGCTTTGTACAGCTGATTGCAGGGCGATAGAGGCAACTCACCATGGAAGTTGAAACTTCCTTTTGTACTCACTTGGGCTTTGGTTGGTATTGGATAGCTTGAAGCTGGCTTGACCAGTTGTAACCCATCTGTGGAATATTCTCCCCCTTGAGGGGCATCAGGCATCTTCACTGTATGTGTTTAGGAAGGCAGTGAAGACACACCTTTTTGTTGTGGTCTTTGGATAAATGGAGATACACTTCTCTTCCCACTTTCAGGCGCTGTTATTGTTTTAATGTTTGTTTGATTTTGAATGTTGTTATCCACCCTGAGACCCTCAGGTATAGGGCAGGATAGAAATGCAAATAATAAACAAACAAACAAACACAACAAGTGACAATTACATGTAGGTCCATCAAAATACTATAGCCTCCCTGCAAAATACAGAGGCCTATTCACACTTAGGCCTCTGGGGAAGAATTAGCATAGTTCTGGGACAGGCCATTCACATTCTGGGATGGCCAGTTCTGCCCAGAAGCATACCAGCCTGTCCCAGGAGCTCTACACCTGACCCAACCTTAGTCCCAGGTGTCCCAGAGCTGTCCGGCAGGGGAACATTCACAGTGCTCCCTGCTGGACAGCTCAGGAGTACCGCCCCGGGCTACGGCCATTGTGCCCTATTGGCCCCGCTGGCCGGTAGTCCCGTTCTAGGGTCAGGACTAGACTGACCTAGGGGTCTGACATCAAGTCTATGTGTGGGTGATCTGCAGAACATGGCAGATCACTTCCGCTAAGCAGGAGGAGACCCATCTGGACTGGGCCAGTAGTCCAAATAGGTGAGAAGGGCACCAGGGGCTGGAAGTCCCCTGCTGGCTGCTGCCAGCTCGATTGGGCCGGTGGGAACCTGTAGGACCCCAACACATCCCCAAGCCAGTCTACCAGCCAGCAGGCTGATAGTATCCAATGGCAGCAGCCCAGGGCGGGCCATCCAGCTCCCGTGGGGGGTGTCAGCTGGTACATGCTGGTACATTCCTGGCTCCCATGGGAGCAACGGCTGGTACATTCACACCTTGGCCAGTAAGGAGCGTGTTGAGAATTGCGTTCCTTACCAACCAATGCAAATGGTATAGCTGTCCCCAGCATGTACCAGCCTTAGTGCACTGCAGCCATCCAGCTGTAGTGTGTAAAGGCATCATGTATTTGCTCTGTTTGTAAGGAAGCAGGACACTTCTAGCATCTCTACCTTATAGGGATGTGCACAGATATTTGTAACATTCATTATTTGTGCAAATTTGGACATTCGTACATGAATCAAATGGTACAATATTCGTACATTCACATTCATATGAATACAAAAGTTTTGGACATCTGTACAAATAGTTTGGACATTTGTATGAGTAGTTCAGACAGATCTTTAACTGGGGAGGTGGGAAAATGGCTGCTCCAGTCACATCTGCAACAGATCCAGAGTGCATTCGATTTGGATTGAGAGTGGATTAAAAGTGAATTCAGGTCAGATTTGACGCTTTCAGAGCATATTTGTTACAGGATACATATCAGATATGTATGCGTTTGTGGCAGATACTTAACGGATACATATGCATACGAACTTGTACAAATTTGTATTGAATAGAATGGTACCACATTTGAAGGGGATCTATTTGTACGAATAGAGATTTTCTAAAATACGATTTCTTATGAATTGAATAGAGCATTTCGAGTGAGCCAGTTTGGTCTAGTATTTAGGGAGCCAGACTCTTATCTGGGAATACCAGGTTCGATTCCGCCCTCCCCCATGAAGCCAGCCGGGTGACCTTGGGCTAGTCACAGCTCTCTTCTGAGCTGTCACAGCCCCACCCACCTCACAGGCTGTTCTGTTGTGGGGAGAAGAATTGAAAAGCTTTGTCAGCTGCTTTGAGTCCCCTTAAATGGGTGAGAAAAGTGGGGTAAAAAAGCCAACTCTTCTTCTTCTTCTTCTTCTTCTTCTTCTTCTTCTTCTTCTTCTTCTTCTTCTTCTTCTTCTTCTTCTTCTTCTTCTTCTTCTTCTTCTTCTTCTTCTTCTTCTCAGGACTCTGTACTGTTGGCTTACAGACACTCTCACACACACTTACTTAACATGTCCTTCACCCAGAGGTCTCAGGACAAGCACCATGACTCTAAGGGTGCTTCCAGGCACACTTAAAACTTTGCAGCTACTATGCTGCCACTGAGGTACATGACTAACAATTGGATGATTGATTGTCCACAGCAGCAGGGAACTTCCCCTTGAATGCTGTACTGTAGTTGTGGATGGATGATGGAAAGTGGCTATGCAGCAGCTACAGAGACACTATGCAGCTTTCGGTTGTCCCATCTATTATTTCTGGTTGTACACAGAAAGGCTAGTATTGGCCTGCTACCATTGGGACAATGATTGAGGCAAGACTGGAACTTGTGGCTTCCTGATTCACAGATTAATTTTTGAAGCAGTTTGTGCTTACAGGGCAGCACTCAGGCATAAATTGTGCCAAATTTAGATGCTAATATTTTATCAGAGTATCTGAGTGCTTCCCCCTCCATTTCTTTCCCTTTAACAGTTTTAAAATCAGTGTCACTGAACAATTATGTTCTAGCTAGTGCTGAATTGCAATTCTTGTTATGTTTTCCCAGTGATCAGACTAGCTGGGGTTGATGGGAGTGTTATTTCAGCAGCATCTGAATGACAATATTTTGGGCTCCCACACATACAGTAAATGTTCAGTCTTTCTGAAATGCTCTTATTTAAAATATTAGGAACATCTGACCCAATCTACACAAACCAGTGGTTCACTTGGTGTCATTATTGGAAGATTGTGTGTCTATGTACATGCCCCCAGTGCTCTAAAGAACCAAAGATAGAAAAGTGAAATATATGGGCACCTATTTGTGAAGAGGTGCCTCAAAAATAATGCACACTGATTTTGGCCTGCAAGAAATGCCATTCTGATATCTACGAATCTTTTCTTCCAAAGGGAACCGATATGTTAACTGCCTCCACACCACACACATAATGCTTGCCAATCTACTAACCAATCAGTCAGACAATTGTTTCCTGGTATCATGGCTGCTTCCCTTAAGTCATTTGCATCTCTCTACTGAAAAAAAGAGAGGAGAGGAAGTGTAGAATGTCACTTCCTCTTCACTCTGTTTCTGCCTTCCCAAAGGGAAGAAACTTTATTCCCATCATTTTCAAAGAGCTTGACATGGTGGAAGCCATACCATTTCACCAGAGGATGAGAAAATAGGAAGGAAGAAGTAAAAAGGGAGAGGACATACTAGTTCTTCATAAAACCTTTTTATTATTTGACATGCTTTTTAATATATTCAGAGTTTCTCCATAGTTTTGTTTCAGAGGTTTCAGCCAGAAGAAGAGTTAGCTTTTCTACCCTGCTTTTTTCACCCATTTAAGGGAACTCAAAGCAGCTGACAAAGCTTCTGTTCTTCTCCTTACAACAGACACCCTGTGAGGTGGGTGGGGCTGTGAGAGCTCAGAAGAGAGCTGTGACTAGCCCAAGGTCACCCAGCTGGCTTTGTGGAGGAAGAAGAAAAGATGGCTCTTATACCCCCATTCCTCACCCATTTAAGGGGACTTGAAGCGGCTGACAAACCTTCTGTTCTTCTCTCCACAACAGAATACCCTATGAGTAGGTGGGGCTGTGAGAGCTTAGAAGAGAGCTGTGACTAGCCCAAGGTCACCCAGCTGGCTTCATGGCAAAGGGCGGAATCAAACCCAGTATTCCCAAATAAGAGTCTGGCTCCTTAACCACTAGACAAAACTGGCTCACAATAACATTTCTTTTAGAAAGGTATCAGCAGAAAGGTATCATCAAACCCTTAGGTTACAGCTAGACTAATACAACCTGAGAAACACCAAATTAATTTTGACAAGGTAAGTGCTATTTCACTAGGGAAGATAGGTGTGCACACTTACCTAAGATTGCACGGGTTGTTCAAAGCTTTTAAATGGAATATCTAGAGGTTTCTCCAGCCATAAATGAGATAATGTCCCATTTAACTTTTTCAAATTAAAACTGTTCCTGCTACATCTGCAAACACTGGATGGGTAGCACCAATGCACATCTCAATAGAGAAATGAATCAATCAGGAATGAGCATGAGACGGAGATGCATGAAGAGTTCTAAGGCAGTTATGCCCATAAGAATCCCAACTGTCACTTCTATGTAAGGCCTTTTCAACAAATGCATAGCAGGTAGAAACCGTAGATCCTATCATTATTTATCTTCCGTCATTTCTACTTGTCAGAACCTCTACTTCATATGTGCATGCCTTTAATTGTGGCAGCCCCATGACATGGCTCTTCTTATTGCTCTGTCACTTAATCTGACAGTTACTTCACAAGGCTTCTTTCAGGCGCATTTTTTAAAACCTGTACTTACAGTTGAATCTACTGCAAACAAGCAGCATTTATTTGCCAAGCAAATACCTGACTTTGGGGGATCTTCAATAGTTGCATAGAAAAAAAGGAGTTTTGTTTTGTTTTTGCATTTCACATTTATCTGCAGAAATTTTGCCTGTTACACAACTGTTTTTAAAATATACAGAAACCCTGGTTGGATCGTTCTGTGGCAACTCAATTCATAGCAAAACATATAGTTCATTAGTAGATTTTGAGAAAATAGATTTATAAAAGGATAAAATATGCATGATAGCATTTGTTAATTTTAAGATGCCGGTGTAGTATATTTCAAATTATTCAGTTCGCTGCAAGATTCACTTGCACTGAACTTATACCTGCTGGTTTTTATTTCTTCTACCTGAGGATTAATGACACAGAATCTTCACTGAATTTTTCAATGGCAACTGTACCCATTCAATTTCAATTTTGTCTACATGGCTTGATATATACTAGATTTTTCTCTGAGTTAAAGTTGATTACTCAGGGCCTTTCCGCACTTGGCCTTATTTTTAAATATATCCCAGGACAGGGGCCTGTTGTCCACATCCTATTGCAGACTATGGTAGGCCCCAGGTAAGGCCTGCCATAGCCTGCATTAACATGTGGACAACAGACCCCTATCCTGAGATACATTCCAGAATAAGGCCCAGTGCGGAAAGGGCTTCAGTTTCCTGAAAATACTTTCTCTATGGTTAAAGGAGCTGGTCTTATGCTACTTGAGAGTGGGGCTTGTCTCTGAAATATTTGGATGGTTGTCATCTTGCTGTCCAGGTTTGTGATTGCTTTCCTTTCAAGGAGCAAGCATCTTTTGTTTTTGTGACTGCAGTCACCATCTGCAGAGATCTAAAAACAGAGGCATCACTGTGCCAACAAAGATCCATATTGTCAAAGCTATGGTTTTCCAAAAGCAAACATAGGACTGTGAGAGCTGGACCATAACAAAGGCAAGTGCTGAAAAACTAATCCTTTCAAATTGTGGTTTAGATGGTGTTACAAACATGAACCTGAGGCCTTTTTGCACTACAGCCTGTCCCAGCGTGTTCTCCATGCATGCTCTACACCCAGCCCAGCATATTCCAGCCCATCCCCGGCCATTCAGGGAGGGAAGTGTTTGCACACCTCCCTCCCCTATAATGTAGGACATGCCCCCCCCACTGCCACTATTGGGCAAAATCGGCCCAAAAGCTGGCAGGCCCATGCAAATCACTCACCTTGCTGGGCCCAGGGTGCAATCTGCCGCGGTCTGCACAGGCACGCATCTTCTCTGACCCAATGGTGGACAGGCCCGGGAGGGGCATCCTGCCCCTGTCCCGGCCTTTCCAGGCTAGGACACTTTGGGATGGTTTCCCCACCTGCACATAGACAGGTAGGAACATGACTAGACACTTTCCTTCCCTGCCTCCATGTGAATGGGTTGAGTGTCCCAGAGGGTCCTAGCCTAAGTGCACTACAGCCGTTCTGGTTGTCGTGTGAAAAGGCCTCTATATTATGATTCCAGCCAAGCTCAGACTAGAATATTGTCTCAGGTAACCTGAAAAGGCAGAGTGAGAAACCATTGGGGGGGGGGAATCCTCCATTTTACCACCAGCATCTGTTTATTTTTCAAATCAAAAGTTCAAAATTGCAAATTTTGTCGAGCTGTGTTTATGAGTTTGGCCAGTTTTCTTGATTTATAAAAGTGACAGTTACCTGTGTCAGTTGTTTACTGAAAAATAAATTAGAAGATTCTTTTATCTGCTTTTTGATTCAACTATAAAACAAGAATAAATGGATAATTAATTCATGAACATCCTTTAAGACTAATGTTAAACATAATGTCAATATCCTGTAACATTCATGAAACATATTTGCTACTTTGGGGGTGGGAAATAGTATATTGAATTAATTAACATATTTCTGGCAACAACCAAGAAATTCTATTATAGAAAATAGCAATCATAATATTTCATTAGAAACATATTGTTCATGGGTGGGAAGGGACTTGAAACCAAAGTTAATTACTGGAAAACAAGGGAAGAAACAAATACTAAAGAAAATCTTAATTCCCAAGCATGGATTTGCTACCCCAAAATGTTCTGATAATGAAAGCACTATTGCTTTCATTATAGCAGCGGTTCTCAAGCTGTGGGTCGCGACCCCATCGGGGGTCACGCAGCCATTTCGGCGGGGTCCCGAAAGCTCCCACAGGCCCCCCCACGCCCCCGCCACACCCCCGCCATGCTGCCGCGCTGCCGCTGCTCTGAGGAGAGATCGGCGGCGGCGGGTGGCAGTTGCCTTCGAGGCGGCAGCGAGAGCATCCCCGGCGGCACTTGAGACGAGGCGAGTAAGGAGAGGAGGATGGCGGCAGCGGCGGCGCAACTGTGGGCAGCCCCGGGCGGCTGGGCTGGCCGCTGAGGGCGGGCGCCCGCCCGGTGCTATGCCTGCCTGCCTGCCTGCCTGCCAGGCGGTGATGGCGGTGAAGGGCACCAGACCCGCACCGCCTGGTGCCTTGCCGCCCGCCCCCTTCGCCCATTGGAATCCGGCGTCGCCCCCCCCCAAGGAGGAGTTGCGGGTCAGGGAGGACCGAACGTGACGCCAGTGGCCCTGGCCCCGCCCCTGGCCCCACCCCTGGCCCCGCCCCTGGCCCCACCCCACCCCCACCCCTGGCCCCACCCCTGGGGTCACGGAGGCATTTGGGAGCTGCATTGGGGGGTCGTGGCATTAGCCACGTTGAGAACCGCTGCATTATAGGAATGTGCATGGGCTTTTTTTTTAATTTGATTCATATTGAACTGAATGCAAGAAAATTTGTATTCATTCAAATAGATCGTCTTCGAATGTGGTAGAATTCGTATTCAATGCAAATGTTCAGCCCCATATGAATCCCATACGAATGCATACGAATCCCATATGAAGCTAAATATCAAAACATTTTATTTTAATTCGAATGTCAGTCTTCAAATGTGAATGTCCAGATTCTGCCAAAATCATATGAATTTTGAATGTTATGGATATTTGTGGAAATGCCTACAGTAGAAATGTGATTCTTCTGAGTTTTCAAATTACCATACCATACGTCAAGGCATCTGGACAAATGAACAGGACAGAACCACAAGGAGCTAACCTTCCATTTGCAAAGAGCACAATTTTGTGCCGGACACAAGAAGATTTTAATTATCTTGAATGGACAAGAAAATCAGACATAAAGGTAATTTAGGAACACTGAATATTCCTTAGTATATGTTTGTCTTGTATATACTTTAATATATGTATATATTAAAGTTTAAATAAGGAATGCAGTCCTGCACCATAATCTGGTAAGTCTTTTGTGCATGCTGGCACTGTTAACAGGACCTCCCCAGATGATTTTAGCATTGAGGTAGAGTTGAATGTGAGGAATCTTTAAAGATTTGGGATCTTTAAAAGGTCTACCATGGTCTGCTTGCGAATAAACTGGTCCAGGGAGGCATGCAGGAGGGCACATGGCTTTGTGGTCCAGTTTAACAGAAGGATCCACTTCAGAGAGGCACAAAACTGTGTTGATGAAATGGGCTATCGAGGAATTCCCAGGCCAGGAATTTAGTTCCTGGATTTCTGAGCCCTTGCAGCAGGCTCCAAAGCTTGTATGAGCTGACCTGTGGGGACAAAGGACCTATTCAGATGGTCCACCCCCGGAGACTTATGGAATCTCAACAATTCCTGAATGCCCTGGAGGATTTTCCAGTTGGCATGTCTGGTGCTCCTGTAGAAGCTCTGGCCTCTTTATGGAATGAGGAGATGACCAGGGCTATTGACACGATCGCTCCCAAGTGCCCTCGGCCCGCCTGTAGAGCCCAGAAAGCTCCTTGGTATTCCACGGAGCTCCGGGCCATGAAACAGGAAGGTCGACGGCTAGAGCGCAAGTGGCGTAAATCTGGCTGAGAATCTGACCGAACACGAGTTAGAGCACACTATCATGCCTACCACATGGCGGTGACAGCGGCGAAAAGTAGTTTTTTCTCCACTG
>MTQE01000390.1:11374753-11389980 GCA_014337955.1 Aspidoscelis marmoratus
TGGGAAAGGGGAACCCCAATTCGGTGGGTCCCATCTACCGGCTTCGCTGCACTGGCGCGGTCACAGGCCCGGCAAGTCGGGCCCTGGGGGCGTGCCGACGGCTGTCAGGGAGAGAAGCGTGAGCGAACGCTTCTCTCCTGGAACGCGCCGGGGCGGCTTGTCCGCGTCGGAATAGATGCAGAGCACTTGGAAATGCTCTGCATCCGGAACGCGTGGAAGACAGCTCCGGACGCGAGGCGGCGCAAGCCCCGCTGGG
This sequence comes from Aspidoscelis marmoratus, assembly GCA_014337955.1. Taxonomy (NCBI): domain Eukaryota; kingdom Metazoa; phylum Chordata; class Lepidosauria; order Squamata; family Teiidae; genus Aspidoscelis; species Aspidoscelis marmoratus. The sequence continues at coordinate 11,375,010 of MTQE01000390.1, forward strand.
GCAGTGCGAATGCCTCGTCCGAAGCTGTCCTCCACGCGTTCAGGAAAGGCCTGTGCGAAAAGGCCTCAGAGTTTACGGGTGATCCCTGTCAGGGCCTCCCTAATTGGGTTTGTGCTTTGTCTAATAATACAAGTGGAACATTCCATTGGGGGTCTGGCCTCACAGGTCCACACTAATGCAGACTGATGAGGCCTAGAAGCCAACTATGGAGATTCATAACCCAGGTTAAAGAGCCATTATATGCACTCCTACGAGATAGGTACTCCCAGACCTAGCAAGATCTCCTTTGGTTAGCAGCCTACCAACTAAGACTGAAGGATAAGAGGAGACAGTGAACAGAAGTCCTAATCTGCAGGGCACCACTGATGCCTCAGAATGCCTTTAATTTCATTTTAGGTATAGATAGGTCACATAGAAAATGTAACTTGAACTTTGCATGGAAAATGCATGTTAATGTAGTTGTGAGATGGAGGTTTTCCCATCAAAAACTATGAAAAGGAAAAGGTACAATAACAACTATGCGCTTTGCAAAGTTAGTAAGTACAAGAAAGCTTCTGGCAGGTGAAATGTTGTCCAGATCCGTATGAACCCATATGCATCCTGTTTTTATCCTGTCAGCATCCCATTTTTGTCCTGTACATATCCGTACAAATGCTTATGGATACGAATAAGATGCACGTGGAGACGTACGTAATGCATATGTATCCGTACACATACAAATGTCTGAATAATTTGTACAAATTCATTTGAATGTTAAAAAAACAAATGTATAGACATTCTATTCAAATACGAATGTCCAAATTCAAACAAATTCAATATAATTTCAAATGTTTTGACTATTCTTGCACCTCCCTAATCCATATTTAGTAGGGAAGTTAGTAACTCAAGAGCCAATGACCAACTTGAAATAAACAATGTCTCATTTGTTTCCTTCAGCTCTGTAGAGAGAATGATTGCCGAGATACACACATTTATTCTTTTATGTCATCAAAAGGCCTAATAATTTAAAATAAATCATAACGGGCCCACTTACCTAGAGAATGATAGATGACATTGAAGCAGAACATATATCAGCACGAGCAACTTGATAATTTGCTCTTGTAAAATGTATTCAGATGTCAAGGAGATTGGAATTCGGACAGGAACATAGTCAGCTTTGGCAAAAACATACCCTGACAGTAACAAGTTCTGCCCTGTTCTCCAGCTCTGTGTATTCAGCCTTCTCACAAGGGGATGAGGTAACATCATACCCTCTTGGTTCATGGCCCTCTGTAACTCATGTTAAAAAATGAACACTGGCAGGGCTGATGAAAAAAACAACCAAAACATTGGCAAGGTTCTTTTGGTTTAGGCCATTCTCCTTCTTCTCTCCTTTTCCAGAAATCACTTTTTTAAACAAAAAGATGAATGCCTAGAGATACTTTTATTCTCTCTCTCCCCCCCCCCCCATTTCTGTAAAGGCCTTAAGGCATTATCCATGCCCCAGAAAGGGGGAAGCTGAAACATCTGGATTCCAGGGTGCCTCCCTTGCAGCACAAAGTCTTTGAAGAAGGAAACATTTTGTTTTCATTTCCTCCTGTGGTATCATGTGACACACCGCTCTTTGTTAAACCTTCATATTTGTCTATTGGCTGCAATCTTTGGGATACTTGTTTCATTTGGAGAAGAGAGTTAAGAGACAACAATAAAAATAGTAGGCCATGTGGTTAGACAGTTAAAACAAGATAGCAAATCATTAGTTTTCTTTGTCCAAACCTGGATGTGATACTGTTGCAGAAACCCTTACAAAAATTCAGACTTAGTAAATGTGATTTTGCATTTATTTATTTTTATTTATATTTATATCCCGCCCTATACCCCAAGGTCTCAGGGTGGGTAACAATGTTTAAAACCAGTGTATCAAAGAAACAATATTAAAATTTAAAACCAACACATTAAAAAACAGCACAATATCAGTTAAAACAGTAGCATTTGCAGTGAGGGGCAAACATAACTGTGACGATCACAGGCTGGGGGAGGGAGTGAGAGGCTGCTTTCAGCAGTAGTAGGGATCACATGTCCCTCTCCAGCCAATGGTAGCTGCAGAATCTCGCTAGGGAGAGACAGGCTGACTGAGACAGAGGGAGAAGCTGGAGGATTTTAAGACAGTTAGACACAGAAGTTAGTAGGGGAGAACAAACAAGAAGATATATAAAGTATTGAGACAGAACACTAAGAGAAATAAGAAGAGAAAGACAAAGCTTTATCTAAACAGAGGGAAAGAGCTTAAAAGAGGCAGAAGCTATTAAGAGCCTGTGAGTTAGGGTACGAAGTTTACCTCAGACCAAGAGAAGGGAGGCCCCTTTCAGACAGTAAAACAACGTTTTAAATGAGAACTTTTGATGAGTGAACAACCAAAGGACTTTACTCTGTGTTCCTACCATTTTAGTCCTTTCTCATGGACTAAAGGACTCAAAGCACAACCTAAGCTTATTTCTTTATTTTGTTTCATTACTGTATTAATAAAGTTTAAGAGTTATCCTTACTCTACTGTCTGCTGCTTTGTGGTAAACCTGTCCAAGGACAGACTAGCAAAGTGGGGCGCCAGCTTTTTGGAGCTATATAAATGAAAAGTTGGCAGGGTCTGGCGACCCCCACAGCTTGCTTTTATTCTGCGCCCCTCTGAGGAGTGGTGAGCATAGAAGGGGCTGAGAGAGGGACGTTACAATAACCAACATTTAGCCAAAGGCCTCAGCGAAGAGGTGCATCTTCACCACCTTCCTGAACCTAATCAGAGAAGGAGCCTGACACACCTCAAGGGGGAGACTGTTCCATAGCCTGGGAGCCATCACTGAGAAGGCCCTCTCCCGGGTGCTCACCAGTCTCACTTCTGAAGGCGGTGGAACAACCAGGAGGGCCTCCCCTCCAGATTTTAAGGCACGGGCAGGCAAATATGGGAGAAGGCGACCCAAGTCATTTAGGGCCTTATATGTGAAAGTTAACACCTTGAATTGGGCTCTGTAGTGAATTGGCAGCCAGTGCAACTCTTTTAAGACCGGCGTGATGTGCATCCAGCTAGCTGTCCTGGTCAGCAACCTAGCGGCTGCATTTTAAACTAGCTGCAACTTCCTCCAGCCCATTTACACACAATTGCAAAGTGAACTACTAATTCCAAATGGCTAAAACTATTTGCCACTGCCATTCTGGAGAGACGATATGGCTTGAACTGGGGAATTTTTGTATGTAAAGCAGATACTCAGCCATCATGGTGCATCCCTGCTACTCACTTAAAAAAACTACTCCATCAGAACATAAGCTTGCTTGATTTATAATAATGGACTGACTTTTAACTGGTGTAAAACTATGCATAAGAAATGGTTTGGCTGACATCAAGCTCATCACACATTTTGACTTCTTTAAAAATTCAAAGAATTGTTCCATGAGTCACTCTACATTTGGATTAGTAATGGACAAAGGCATTTGTCAGCCCAAGTATGGTTATTGATTTTTGCCATTAAAATGTGTTACGTCAATTAAATGTGATAAACTAGTCATATGAAGACCTCACCCTGATGCCAAGCAACTCTGATGGGAGGGAATGGTGTGAAGCTGTTTGATGCATAATTCTGGGTTTCCAAAGTGGATTTGTGGTAAATTACTCATACAACCAGGTTATGCCTTACTTTAACCTCTAAGTAAAGAGCATATCAAAGATTTCAAAGGCTTGATTTTTTTTCTGTATGAATTGTTTCTTATTCTCATTTGTTAACATCAAATTAGACATTAATCAGAAATTAGTCTGAATATTTTACACGCTGGTGAGTCAGTCTGCGTGAGTGTCACAGTTCTGGTTTGCTCTCTGAAATTTCACATATCTTTCTCTGCATGTAGAGAAGGGATAACCTGTGCTTGTAATCAGATCTCTCTCACCCATTCATTGGGGGGTTTGAGAACATTCACCCCTTAAAAGTACTTTTTCCACATAGTATTGTACAACATTACAATATGATCTAAAATATTTCAGTGGAAGTTGCTATTTCAGGGATTCCCAGGATTTACAACAAAAAATACAGTACTGAAAAATATAACTAATACAACAGCAATGTGCTACAAAATAAAAAACAATAGAACAAAACAAGAGTTCAATGCATGAAAAACATTCCTCTGTGGCTGATATGGTTAGCTGGCAGGAGATCCCTTGCAGAGAGGAAGTAAGACAAGGGTCGCCTCCAAACTAGTGGAAGAAAATCCGCAGTTGTAGGAAAATTCACAACTTATCTGTTGCGAAGCCACATCCCACTGCCCAGACTAGAGCAGCCTCCCATAGCTTCCTCAACGGAAGGTGCAAGAGTTTGCATTGGCATGCACATCACGTGGGATGGGACAGCCAATGGGAGTTAAGCTGTCTTCCCTGTTCTGATTGGCTATTCTCACCATTCTGTCCAGATTGGCGGGAAGATTTGAATTTTTGTAATACTGCACAGGGAGTCCTGTTAAATCAGCAGTAAGTAAATTCACAGTAGCATTGGTATAGTGTGCCACCACTACAATCCAGCAATCGTTGTGTGTGATACCTCCAGTCGGGTTGTGCATTCTCCTGTGCAGTATTAACAAGTCTGAACACACCCTAAAAGTGGCTTCAGACAGGCAGCAGACCAACCCCACTGTCCACTGAGCCACTTCCAGTGCCCAGCAATCAGTCTGGAAGTGTTAATATAGGGAGCAGCATATTCCCCGTAGAAACAGGGAGACAGAAAGACAGCAGACAAATCCAGGTGTATTGACGGAGCAACTCCTAGTAGGAAACTGATCTAAATTAGCATGTGATTGAAGTAAGGGTGTGCAAAACCCCATTGGAAATATTATATCAGCAATATGTTATGATGTTGATGATGCAATTGCATGACTTGATATGATCAGGGACCCATTGGCTCTAGCCCTACTCAGGCTCTAAACAACAAAACAATGGTTATGTTCTGTTTAGAGGCCTGGGAGGTGGTGGAAGAGGTAGAACACCTAACAAACCCAGTGCTAGTGCCTGATAACTTGTCCCCTGAGTAACAGAGGTATGACCTTTGCAAATACTTTGTAAGACATAAAAATGGCACTTTGGGTGTTTTTCCACTGTCACTAGAAGTACCCATTAAGTACCCATTAATGGGTACAAAAATGCCATTTCATACCCATTAATGGGTACTTAGCGGGTACTTTTAGTGACAGTGGAAAAACACCCCTTGTTACACCCCTAATTAATAGTAATGAGTGTAATTCAGTTGAGCAACACCAGCACTGAGGTTCACATGCTTTTGTATATTGAATTGCTTTTAATAGGGAAAGCATGTTTTAATCGGGCAGAATAGGCTCTTGCCTCTTGTGCCATCTTCTACATATGGAAGCTGAACTATCTGCAGGAATTCCTAGTTTCAGTCCTGACTGTCATCCCAGAAGAATGCAATGTCAAGCTAGGCAATGCACATCAATCTGGGAAGGGTTATAAGGTCATGTCCAAACAATTTGAAGGCCATCATTCAACAGTGAGAAGGATTATTCAAACAATCTTTCCAGGAATGGATGTTCCAGCAAATTCAACCAAGGTCTGACAGGGCAATGCTCAGAGAAAATGGTGAGCTACAGCAGAAACCCTACAGGCCACAGTTATGATATTAAATATTCAAGTTCATAACAGTACAAGAGCTTGTTTGGAAGGATTGCCAGGGGAAAGCCTCTCCTTTTTAAAAAGAATGTGGCAGCACAGCTTAAGTTTGCAAAGTTGCATCTGAACAAACCACAAGACTTCTGGAACAATGTCCTATGGACAGAAGAGCCCAAAGTGAAGATGGCTGGCCACTATGCACAGTGCCATGTTTGGCAAAAACAAAATAAAGCATATTAGCGATGTGCACAAATATTCATAACATTCAAAATTTGTATGAATTTAGCCAAAATTGGACATTCGAATTTGAATCAAATGTCACATTCAAAGATCTACAACAGATTGGCTGAAAAAGAAAAGAATCAAGGGGTGTTTCTGCATTTGCCAGCGAAAAATGGATCTAAAAAAATCCGCTCTTCAGCAATCTGTCCCCCTGAAGATCCGTCACAAATAGTGACAGATCTGAGGGACCCCCGTGTGTCTGCACACGTGCAGGGAGGACAGATTCGGGAAGATGGATGGAGTGAGTGCTGTGTGGACGCATCAGCACCCGTTCCAAAAGTCCTCCAGCTTGCGCGCCGCCGCTGCTGACCCCAGAGCTGCTGGACTGGAGCATGGAGCTGCCAGTCACTGTGTGTTTCTGGCGGCGCCTGGCACACGGGGGAAGGGCATTGGAAGCAGGCAGTCCTTCTGCCCTTCCCAACATGGCGGCCGAAGGGAATCCGTCCCTTCGCATGGCCATGTGCGGAGGCATCCTGCTTCTACACTCATCCAGGCAAAGTGACGGATTGAAGACCTGATGTTTCAGGTCTCCAGTTTAATCTGGATTTCGGCAGCAAAACCAGTTTTAAAAATCTTACTTATGGTTTCCACAGCTAGTGCGGAAACACCCAATGTGTTACAATGGCTTAGTCAAAGTCCAGATCCCAACCCAACTGAAATGCTGTAACAAGACCTTGAGAAAGCTGCGCATAAACAAATACCCACAAACTTCAGTGAACCAAAGCAATATTTTAAAGAAGAGTGGCCTACAAATCCTTCAGAACTATGTGAGAAACTGATAAAATCATACAGAAAATGATCACTTCATGTTATTGCTGCTAAAGGTGGTTCTACAAGCTATTGATTCATAGGGAGTCCTTAGTTTTGACACATGGCTTTTCCATTTTGGCTTCATTTTTGTTGAATAAATAATGAAACAGTGGAATTGTTGTTCATCTGAGGTTGTATTTACCTAATTTTAAGCCATTCTATGGACCAGCTTTTTTAAATTAAGTCCTGATACACAAAAAACATAAATTCAAACAGGTGTGCTTTATTTTTCTTATTATTACTGTTAATCCCTAGTAATGTTTTATAGGGGAAATTCTGAGTGAATGATTGTCGTGTCCCTGTAAGTGAAACTCATGAGAAATAACTTACATAAACTCAGATCAATTTAGTAGTCTTCTTTCACTTTTTCAGCTTTTATCTCTGTGGTCCAGAAGAAGAAGGAACGTTATGGGATAGGACAACCTTTTTGCTTGCGTTATACCCTTTCACCTTTAAAAAATAATTAACCTGGGAAATAAAATTATATTAGTACAACTAGTTTAGAACAATATTTTTCTGCACAAGATGATTTTATCATGAACAATCAGTTGCCATAATATAGTCTATACCACCTGAAATTAAAATCATAAATGTGAGAACAGTAAAACGTTTACAGTTTGACTATCAGTTTTTTAAAAAATATTTAAATGTTTCAGAATTCAAAATGGATGTGCAGCAGCACTAAATAGCTTCATTTCTTGCTGTTTCGAAAGCATTTTATGTATTTTTAAAACGATGGACAAACTACTTGGCAAGACATCTGGTGTTAGATAAAATTGCCTTGGTCCATTGGCTACTAGAGATACTTAGTTTAATAAGTTACTTGATGGTTTCCTTAAGGCTCAGAGTTAGGGGGAAATGTTGAAAAGTTATTGGTGTTTAATTTCTACATGTTTTTCCTGACCTTATACAGATTTCAATTTCCTTTAAGGTGTATATCACACCTGATTCAATATTAATACCAAGTCAGTAGTGTGTTTATAATCACTTGGGTTTCCACAGGATGCCTTTGTAAGTTGCAATCTAGGGCTAGATGAAACGAGGTGCTGAGCAATTTCCATCACACTTCATTTTGGTACAGGTTTACTAATGATTAAATGGAGCTTTCACTTTGATAGCTTGTGAGGTAAGTGAAAATTGAGTGTGTTTTTTCTTTAAGAGGCAGCTTTCATTTCCTGTAACTTGTAGAAGGGATGCCCACAGCTGCCCAGATGTGAATTTAAAAGAAGCCAATAGGCTTGAGTGTTTTAGATGCCCAGTTTCTTAAATACACTGGCAATTAAAGAAGGTGAAAACTGGAAATATATTCTTTGTTCTTCTCCTCCTTCCTTTCTATGGTCTATGAGTGGAAGGCACCAGAAACATGATTTTTTTTTCTTTTTTAAAGCCAGCTTTCTCATTGTTGAGATAGCAACCAGGCTGGTCGTGTCTGCTTTCCATCTGAGCTTGACAAGGGTGTTTCTCATTTCCTTTCTACTTTTTCTACTAATACTTTCTACAAAGATTTTCCTGTTGGATAAATGGGGTCCTATGTTTATAATTGGCATCTTCCGGTTTCTCCACTTCATTCCTCCCCCCATAGAAACAGTGTTCAGAAATCCTACAGTCAATTGCTTCGTTCTTACACCTATTTATTGTTTCTAAGCATTATATTCTTATAGAAATAACCACAGAGTGATAAAACACATCATAAAACATTTCAACACTAGACTTTCTGTACCAGGGGCTCTTCCTAACATAATGGACCATGTTGTTTTGTGACAAAGATTAAAATAAAGAGAAGCAAACTTCAAATTTCATTTTCTCTCTGTGTTATGGAAATATATAACAGTAAGCAAACTTCAAATTTCATTTTCTCTCTGTATTATGGAAATATATAACAGTAAGCACACGTACGTTTGGATTGCTAATATTGATTTTGGCAGTGAGTATTGTGTGTTTCCAAGTGCTTTTAAAAATCGTCAAGGGATTTTAAGACAACTTTTCTCAACTTTGTGCCTTCCAGATGCATTGTTAACTAATCTGATAATCCCTGACCACTGGCCACACTGCTGAGAATGGCGGACCCTGTAGTCCAGCATTCTGAACGACATTAGTTTAACCAGTACAACTTTAATAAAGAAGTAGCAGATGATTTCTATGCCTCTGAGTCCGTAAAATGCCACAATCACTGTGGGAAAACATAGGTATGATAAATCATAGTACGATATTTCAACTGATATTTTTATTTCAAGTGCCAAAAAAAAAATTCTCTTGCATTAATGCAGGAACAGCTGGGTAAGGCATACTAATTCTGTTACCTGAAATTTGGTTTTCTTTCTGAAATGCCTTGTTCATTTCATCTTGAGGGACCCTGACCCAGTTCCAGAATTCTCATGAATCTTGACATATTTGGAATTTTAAATGGTTTCCTCATTATTCCCCATGGTTGCAACACTCAATAGAAGTTCAGAATTGCCCAACTGTTCTGTTGGAATTTTTGGCCATTCTGCAGAATGCATGGAACATTTCAACAGAGTAGGAACAAAACCTGAATCTGTTAATTATTTGTTAGACAGTTTTTACTAATGAGCAAGGTTACGCTCAGGGATCCTGCAAGATAGGCTTCACCAATATGTGAACTGAGAACTACCAGACTTGCAACCTGTTTTGCAAAGAGGCAGATGAACTAGAAAACAAATTGCCATCTTTTGCTGGATTTTGGAGAAAGCAAGGGAGTTCCAAGGGGGGGAAAAAACAGCTTCAGCTTTATTGACTATGCTAAAACCTTAGACTGTGTGAATCACAAGAAACTCTGGCATATTCTTAAAGAGATGGGCATAGGGATGTGCACGAAAATTCAAAACATTCAAAATTTGATCAAACTCGTTTGAATTTGGACATTTGCATTTGAATCAAATGTCTGTAAATTCAAATTGAAACACTCAAATGCATTTTGAATTTTTGAGTCTTTTCATGCAAATTATTCAGACTTTTGTACATGTACACATCCGTACTTGTATGGATCCATATGGGACGAAAGTGGGATGCATATGGGATAAATACAGGATGTGTACTGATGTGTGCAGGATGCATACAGATGTCAACATTTGTATGTGCAAATTAAAATGGAAAAATTGAACGAAAGATTCAAATTTATTCAAGATGAATAGAATGTGGGTAAATTCAAATTTTAAAGATTTGAATTGAATCTAATTTTTGGCTATTGGATTCAAATCAAATTGAATCCCGAAAATTGCATTCGTCCACACCCCTAGGTGGGAGTACCTTACCTAAGGAACCTGTATGTAGGTCAAAAAGCAACAATTAGAACTGATGCTACAACTGATTGCTTTAAGATTGGGAATGGAGTACAACAAGACTGTATACTGTCACCCTATTTATTTAATGTATGTGCAGAGTCCATCGTGTGAATCAAAAGGAGAATTAAAATTACTGGAAGAAATATCAACCATCTCAGATATTCAGATGATACTGAAAAAAAAAATTAAGGCACCTCTTGATGAGGGTGAAAGAAGAGAATGCAAAAGCTACATTGAAACATTTCAGAAACTAAAATCACAGCATCTGATTCAATCACCGCCTGGGAAATGGAGCAGAAAGAAATGGAAACAGTGTCAGATTTTATTTTCTTGAGCTCAAATATCACTGAGGATGTTGATGGCAGCTATCGCAAATCTGGACAGCTTACTACAAAGCAGATGCAGCACTGAAGAAAATTCAAATCAGACAATACCAAAGGACATCAATCCCGACTGTTCACTAGAAGAACAAATACTGAAGTAGAGGGTACATCCCCATGTAACTTTCTTTGTCCTGGTTTATTTATTATTATTATTTATTTATTATTTACAGTTATATCCCGCCCCATACCCGAAGGTCTCTGGCCGGGTTACAACTTTAAAACAACAGATTAAAACAGAATGCACATTAAAAGACGTTAAAAATTCAGTACATATAAAATATACAACATGTTTAAAATGATAATGTTTGTACTGGGGGAGGGAACATTAACAACTTAGCCAAAGGCCAGGGCAAAGAGGTGCGTCTTTACTGCCCTCCTAAATATATATAAGGAAGGGGCCTGACACACCTCAAGGGGGAGGCTATTCCACAATCTGGGGGCCATCACAGAAAAGGCTCTCTCCCGGGTGCCCACCAACCTCACTGTTGAAGGCGGTGGGACAACCAGGAGGGCCTCGCCACTTGATCTTAAGGCACGGGCAGGTCGATACGGGAGAAGGCGTTCCTTTAGATATTTGGGGCCCAAGTCATTTAGGGCTTTATAAGTCAAAGTCAAAACCTTGAATTGGGCTCGGTAATGAATTGGCAGCCAGTGCAATTCTTTTAAAACCTGGTTTAGTCCTGTTTGGGCTATTTTTGGGGCCTATTTTTAATCCAAGAGCGCCTGTCAATTAATCCAAATATAGACATCCCCATGAATAATGGGACCTTTAAATCCCCCCCCCCCAGTGCAAACCCTGCTTGCAATAAAAGCATCAAAACCTTCCCCTTCACTCTCACCGAAGCCAGAGGGCTTAAATTAAAAGTTAGCAGTTTTTTTTAAAAAAAAATATCCAAAGCATGAGTACTTTCTCCTTTCACATCTCTTCCTTTTGACATTACCAGGAACTGTGCGCTCAAACAGATCAGTGAAGGAGTGAGCACGGCACGCTAAAATATATCTGCAAAGCATTTTTGCTTCTAAAATGTATCTTTTTGAGAACAAGCATCAGAAAAGACACAAAGGTTTCCAGCAAAAATGGTTTTAAAAGGCAAGTAGCTCTCACCCCTTTTTGCCTTTTTTGAATGGTGCTCTAGCATTGCAAGCATGGCACCTTTAAAATCCCACGCGCAGCTGGCTGCCACTGGCCAGAAGACTAGACCTCTACCCCAAATAGCCTGGTACCATCCCCATGTGGGGGGAAATAAGTGGACTTTGCTCCAAAAACGGGATGGAGTCCTATTTTCATCAGTACTTTTTTTAATCTGGATTTCGGCAGGATAGTCCTCATAAAATCTGTGAATAAGAAATTGCATGGGGATGCTGGGTGCTGAGTTATGATTCTATTTGGATTAATTACATTAAGTCATGGGGATGGTCCTTCCTGAATTCAGATTCAATTTGGATTAAAATGCAGAAAGTCAAATACTTTGGCAACATAATGAGAAGACACATTGGGAAAGACACATTGGGAAAAGCCATGATACTGGGAAAATTGAAGGCAAAAGGCAAAGGATGTGGGAGAAGGAGAAGCATTGACATAAACTTCAGGAGACTGTAGAGGCCAGAAGGAGCTAGCATGTTGTGATTCATGAGGTCATGAAGAGCCAGACATGACTGAACAGGTGAATGGCAATTACTATAATTTACTGGTGTACCACATGCAGTTTAATGGAAGTGTCAATACTAAAACCCTTCATGTATTTTCTGACCAACATGTTATATTGACCCATTTGTCTGAATTTTTTTTCTAAGAAAAACCATCTTGTTGTGTGCAAATCCTTAATAATAAGTAATTACAAATGAAGTGACAATAATTCTAGCCATCAGCCTTCCTAAATAACTGTTGTTGCTTGGAACCAGTGAATTGGGGTTGATTTCTGATGGCTACCTCCATAAAATTTTCTTGGCATATACTACCTCCATAAAATTTTCTTGGCATATACTTTCTTCAGGGGCATCCAACTGTTTTGAAGTTTGGGTGGAAGGTCTGAACCCTCCCCCCCAATTCATCTTGCTTGGCAAGTCCCATCTCAAAAGGTGTCATCTAGAAATAAGTCCTTACAGGTAGGCTAACTTACCTCTTTTTTAAAAGTGGAACAATAAGTAGGTATGGTGCATTTCAACAACCAAACTATTAAACCCTAAAATAACTGAAACAGTCAATAGAAAAATAGCTGAGCAAAACTCAGATGCATTTCAATAGTAAAACTGCAACCTTCCTTTCCCCAGAATATTTAAAGCAGATCTTTGTTTTGTCCAAAATTTGAAAGAAGTCTGTATGTCATCATCACGTTATTATTAATTGTTAATGATCAAAATTGAAATGACTAAAATCCTTTGCAGATCCTTCCCTATAGAATTATTGTGTTATGCTTTTGTGGCTACTTGACCTCAGTGAATCTGATTTAACACTTATTATTCAGAAGAACTTACAATTTGATTACATAAGATATTAAAAAACCCAAAGAACATTTAAAAACAATCAAACAAAGAAATACATTTTGGCCCTAGCTACACACAAAGCATTACCTTCCTTCTACTTTAAAAAGAATTCCTTGGGAATTTCATATCAGGAGAGAAAAGATATAGTTAAGGCATGTCCAATGTGGCATTCTGTTGGTTTTTCAGATATACCCCATCTTCACCCCATCTAAAATGTCTGCCTGCAGTTACAAATATTAGCCCACCCTTCCTGTTAATTTTGCTGCTCGTCCTGTTTTTTCACTGCTTTGTCCCTGTGCAAAACTGCTTCTGCAGAAAGGCTTATTTGTACAAGTCTGTGTGTCCTGATAGAAGTCTCCTTCCCTGGCTGTTTCCCTCTGCTCATATATCATGTCCCTTTTGTCTCCTCTTTTCAGTGAAGAAATTGCTTGTATTAGTTATTCCGGCTGTTACTGGCTGTTCATTTTGGAGTTGGCTTCCTTTCCCCTCCTGGGTCCAATCACCCTTTTCTTTAATGCCCAATATCCGGAGTCAAGAAATCTGCAGTGTGACCACCTTTAAGAATGTGTTTTCTGTGTGTGTGTGTGGGGGGGGGGAATCCACGCTTCAGAAAAATCAAAATGGAAGGAAAAGACTGCCCATTTAAACATGAAATTTCATATTTTGGTATGATTTCCCCACAGTAGAAACTGATGTAAGTCATGGTTAAAAAACAATAACATTCTTTTGAACCAAAGTCTGAGATAAAATGGCTTTGTCTATTTAATTTGTGTATGAATGGTCCAGGAAAAGCCTCATAAAAATACTTTGCTTTGCTTTAGCAAGAATCAGGAGTTCTACTTGGTCCAGTTTCCTTGGTCATAGCTTGAGCAAATTAAAAAGAGAGAAAGCACATAGAGAAAGAAAAGACAGGACTCATAGGGTGGTTCCTCATTGGCTGCCGAAAAAGGGATTAAAGAAAATCAGTTTCCCGGCAATCCATCCTCTGGAGGTTCCATCCAAAATAGGGACAGATCCAAAGAGGCCTAGTGCGTCCGCGCATGCGTGCAGAGGATGGACCCTGTAGGACAGACCTTTGTGGGTGCTGTGCGGAGGCCACAGCACCCATTCCCAAAGGCAGCCGGCCTCCTACACTGCTTATGCCACCCCTGGAGATGCGGGATTGGAGCATTCAGCTGCCAGTCACTGTGTGTTTCTGCTGGCATGTGGCGGAGGGGCTCCAGAGGCAGACCGGCCTGCTTCCACCCCTTCCAAGATGGTGGCCGCTGGCACATCCATCCCCTCGCCTCTCCATGTGCAGAAACATCCTGCTTCCACATGGATCGAGGCAAGGGGATGGTCTTCGCGGAGGATGAATTTTTCAGTGGTGAAACCCCATTAAGGATGGATCTCGCACACCACTGTGTGGAAGTGGCTGCCTGGAAGGGTCCCTCATCTTTCCTCCAGTGCAGAAGGTAAGTTTCTAAGTGTCTTACATGTGTGTCTAATGTGTCTTTAATGTGGCCAGTGCAGAAACACCCTTACACTCTTGGGGATCATCTATAGTTCAGATATTTCATACACTGGAACCAGGTCCATGCCTCTGAATCTTCTCTGAGGCTTCAAATGAGGGCATAAAAGTTAATGCTTCTATTTTGGACATCTGGACCCAGGTCACACATGTGTAAGACAGGATGTCCTATTCTTTAACTTGAACTGAGGTGGTACCAGTTCTGTTTACATGTAGATCATTATGGGTTGTCTTCAGGCCGTCCTTGCTCTGGGCTGCATTGTTCACACCTTTTTCCATAATTGACCTGAGCCTCCTCCATGGAACTCTTGGCTCCCCACCCCTTTTGCTGCATCAAATCTACCTCCTTTCTTATTGGATGATGTTCTGTCACTCAAGGGAGGTGAGGTTGTGTGTTTACGATTCTTTCTTAAGCCTGCTCCCTCACCTCCATGCCCTCTTCCTTTTTTTAATGTGCTTTTCTTCTACATGAGATTATTTATAATAATAATAATAATAACAACAACAACAACAACAACAACTGAAAGTGAAGGCATTGAAATGCCAAATGGTCAAGCCATCAGGTCCC
>MTQE01000390.1:11399524-11409792 GCA_014337955.1 Aspidoscelis marmoratus
CGAATGATCCGTCCATGACAACGGGCTGACAGTCAGCCCTCCTATCAACGAATACTCATCGTCATCATCATCATCATCAATTTGTGTAAAAATGCTAGAGGAATCATAAACGTAAACTGAGGAGAAAAGGGGAGGTGCCTCACAAACTCTGTGCATGCACATTGGCTGAAAGAAAAGACTGGGCCCCACCCACCACAGCACACTTCAGCCTCCTTTAGCCTGTCCCTCGACTCACACTGAGGAAGAGAAGACAGCCAGGTATGCCAGGACAGGCTGAGTTCTCTGAAAAACAGGAGTTTGGTTAGAATAATCTAATGGCAGTAGGCCAGCTTGGAAAATGAATTGAATAAAAATGTGAATAATGTGACCTGAAGACGACCTGAGATGGTCCTAAACTACCAGTATGACCAGGGCCCTGGAGCTGTTATCTAAAGGCTTTCCTGCTTTCAGTGGGTGCAGCATGGGGTTCTCCTGCCTTGAGGGCAATTGTGGCTTACTGAAATTTTCTCTCTTCCCACTTGTCAAACATCCTTGCAATACTCTTGGAAGTTTTGGTTGGCTACTGCTGCAGCAACATGTGACACTGACATGCAGGGAAGAACTAGTGATACTCACATTTTCCATTACCAGTCTTGCTGCTGTATTAATAAGAATGCAGCTTTTAAATATTCTGCAGAAGGCATTCCAGGCTGTGTGGTTAGTATGGCAAGTTACAACAACTGAAATCCCCTTTCCAGCACAATTGCTGATAGTGTAGGAGCCCTGATCTCTTTTACAACTGGCCACTCCATTTTAAAGACTTTGTTGCTTAGCTTTTATTGCTCAGAAGTAGTAAGCCTTAGAGCTTGTGTTGTGCTTTGGCCTTGGAAAATAATAATGATAATGGTTTGAAAGCAACTGGATGTTTAGGAAGTGCCCCACCCTGAGACTACAAGGGAAATCATTCTTTTGACTGAAATGTAAAAGCTATGCATTTTTGGAATTGCAGTTGTGATGTTCAATTTCATAGTTCATTAAATTGCCCTCTTCCTGAGACCCCCTTTCAACAAAATGTCAATCAGACTCAGTAGCACTTGCAGCTAAATGTCACATTAGCATTTCCTGACCTTCTTGAGTGGAGGGTTGCTTCTGTGTTCCTGCTGTCATAGAGCCAGATGGTCATTGAGACCATATAAGCATGACTTTATTAATGTTCTTGTAGTAGGCAATTACTTACTTTGTTAAAAATATAATTTTGGCTTGCATGTATTTTAAAAGTTTTGTTTTGCGTTTGTATGCTGTATATTATGTACACAGGCCAGCCTACTGTCAATCATTCTCCCTTTCAATAGGCCTTGTGCCAGTGCCATTGGATCTGTGGGAATCCTTTAGCAAACTGCTCTGCTTTAGCACTCTTTGTTTTATAATGTGGACCTAATAGAGATATGCATGAATATTTGTAACACATTATTCGTACAAATTTGGACATTCATATATTAATCAATTGTTGCGACATTCGTACATCAACATTCATATGAATATGAATGTTTCAGAACATTTGTACGAATAGTTCGGACATTTGTTAAACCAGCGGTTCTCAACCTTCCTTATGCTGCGACCCCTTATTGGAGTTCCTCATGTTGTGGAGATCCCCAACCATGGGGGTGGAGCAGCTGGGAGGTGGGAGGGAAGGGCTGTGGGAGACCCGTCGCAACCCCACTGAAAGGGTAGTTCGACCCCCAAAGGGGTCCCAACCCCCAGGTTGAGAGCCACTGTGTTAAACGTATGTGTTCATGTTGGTTACATATCCAATACATATACATTTGTGTCAGATATATATCAATGCATATGCATTCATGCTGAATATGTATCAGATACGTATGTGTTCATATCGGATATCCGTATGAATTCATATGAATACATTATTGAATAGAATCCTACCACATTTGAAGGGGATCTATTCGATTGAATAAGAATTTTTAACATTCATCATGAATCAGATGCCAAAAAACAAAAAAACAAAAAAAAACATTCACACACATCCCTAGGAACTAATTATGTTGGCAATCACTTAACTTGCTAACTAACTACATAAATACATTTTGATTTTTAAATAATAATTTCTAAACTTGCAAGCTCATACGCTTCATCCAGACAGCACTTAGTTATTCCGTTCTATTTGGATGAGCCAGAGTAAAGAACAACCAACGGAAGAAGTTTATCTCAACTCCATTACAGACAAAGGTGTTGGCTCTTAATTTATGTAATGTCAAAAATGCCTATATCAAAAGATAACTATATCAAAAGATAACACCTGAAACATAATCTCCTGAAGAATATAACAAAACCTGAAAAGAGTGTGTGATAGTATTTTTACTCACATACATAAAGTTAATTGCATTTGATCTAAAAAAGGAATTTACAAAAACAAGTTTATAATCTATGTACAAAAATAATGCAAAAGTATCCCAACTAAACCAAATTGACATAGACAAAAGGAAAAGTGAAATAGTTGGCTTGACAGCTTCAGTAAGATATATGTATCAAAACTTGATATAGGCATTTTTGTCATTATATACATTGTGAATCAATGTGTTGGAGTTGAGATAAACACCTTCAGTTGGTTGATCCGGAGTAAAGCCCATCCAGACACATTTTATTCTGGATTATGCTTTATTCTGAATTATCCAAATAGTGCAGAATAAGTAAGTGCCGTCTGGATGAAGCAATAGTGGTCAAAACAATACTGTACATTAAATCCAAGCCTCTATGAAGATAATGGTGAATGTTAGGACAGAAAGCCATAATCAGAGAACCATAATCCATAAATGAAATCCACCAACCTTTCTTGAATCCACCATGTTCTGGAAATTTCTGATTACATGCATGGCTGGAAGGGTGGAAATCTCTTTGTCTGGCGTCAACGAGATGTTATTGATGCTGTCTGGCAAATTTATTTGTGGAGATATTTTCACAGTGGCAAGGGAGCACCTTCAGAATTCCAGAAGTTGTCTCTTTACTTATTTAGTTCATACATTCATTACATATTTACTTATTATTTTATTGTTAGACCAGGAAGAAGTCAGATGAATTCTTGGAGAGTTTAATTTTTAGAGCCTAGCAACTGTAGGCAAGCTTAGGTATCTGGGCTGTGTTCAGACATAATGAAAGGGAGACCTCAAGAGATGCCTCAGAGGAATGCTGTGTGGCTCTTGGGTCCTCACTCCTTATCTAATCCACCTTTTCTCCACAGAATGTTCAGGAGATGGGAATAGGCTGGCGAGTGAACAATACCTCCTCAGAGTCTTCTCTAAGGGTGCCTCCAGACACATTCCTTCCTCCGCCTTAAATGTGAAGCCCCTTCCGGTCCTCCAAACTAGAAGGAATGAAAGCTTTGAATTTCTGGTGCAGCTGCTTCCTGTCCGCCAGGTGGGAAACTTTGTTGCAGGCAGTAGGAGCACATTAAATACCAGTAAGTGCACAGTAAAAAGATACTGGTTATCCATCATCTTCTTGCGTCATGGGGTTGTGGTGGGAACGCTGTGCTTCTGCTGTGGGGGAATGCAGAATGTAAGGGGGGAGGGAGAAAGAAACTGAAAGCGTGGAAATTATATTCTGCTCTGCTCTTCCTACTGCAAAGGAAATTACCAAAGAGGGCATGCAATACACTTGTCAGATTATTTGGGGCTCTGAATGCATCTCCATGTAAAGAAGCACATTGAGATTTGGAAATCTCATTCCTTGGTAAAGTGGGTCAAATGGTCTATAAGAAATAACATGGGAGCACCAGCTGGTTTTGGACTCCAGCTCCACAAAGTAATTAACGCCTACAACCTAGGATTTCTATAAAAATATATAGACCAAACACAGAATTAATTAGAAGACAATACTCCTTGTTTTCAGATTTTCATCAGTACAGGTGAGGTAATTTTATACTTCAAACAACTGAAGGTGAAGATATATTTTGTATGTGACTCAAAAGCAAAATTGTGTGGTACAATTCTAGAGCATCCACCAGGGAGAAAAATATCCACAGGCCCATATCATATATGGTTTGAATGCAGTATACAAAATAACTGTCACTAGAAGTACCCATTAACGAGTACTTTTAATGACAGTGGAAAAATACCCTATGTTATCCAAAAATTGCATAAGGTTTAACCTGTACTGAAAAGACTGGCAGTATATTATTGGCACCTCAACATGACACATTTTGCTTTCAGATCAGAGCTTCCAGTCTGATACCTGGGAAAACTCAAGCCATGAGATGAATGAAAGTTATTTTTAAAAATAATGTCCATCTAGTTATGGATGAAGTATTGATGACCACACTTTATGGCTGAATTTATTTTGGCTGCCAGCTTGATTTTGGGCTTTTGCAGTCCACAATGGAAGAGTATTTCTTAAACAGACAAAAGGAAAAAATAGAAAAAGGATGAACTTTCTGAGGTCTTGAAGAAATGTAAACTCCTTCGAGCTCTCCACCGCTGGAACAGAGATCATGCTGCAAGATGAGACATTCCAAAAATGAGATCATGAATCGGTTCATCTGAATGGGAGGGGGAAAGAGAGAAGCTAATGGGAGAGGTGAGCCAGAGGTCGGACAGATGTGAGTCAGTGAAAGGAAAAACAGAATGATGGAAAGATGCCTGGGACATGCATTGATCACCAAAGCAATGGAAAATATGCTTTTTAGTGATACCAGACTGAGGGATGACTTCTTTACATTTGTTATGCTTCTGCTAGGAATAGTTGAGTACAAAATACACAGACTTCTGATCCAGTGCGAATAGAATGAAGGGCTGATTTTATTTCATGCCTTGCTAAAGTAATTGGAAGCTCCAACAGAAAAAAAATATGCATGATGGCTATCCATTCACTCCCATCTTTCCAGGCATGCTCTCATCATCAAGGACGCCCCCACAAAACTGGGAGTCTGCCACATTACGCTTAGCACAATATTGTAGGAGTGCCTTTTTCCGTTTAGACTCGCCCATGCATTAAGATCACAAAATTAGGGCCTTCTTGTAGATTTGCTACCCTCGGACGTGTAAGCCTGCAGCATACAAGAGGGCCTTCTTTGTGCTGGCCCCCAAGCTTTGAAATAGTCTTTCCCCAATGGAGATATGCCAGGTACCAACTTTATATAGTTTTCTGACCTTTTGCTTTCTTTTTGTTATAAATATGTATAGTATATGGACTTTGCTGAATGAAAACAATTGCCTGGAAGGAATCCACCTCCACCCTTGTACATCAGTGCACAGGGTTAATCACACCAGATAAGCTAAAACTACATCAGGGTTCCTTAGAGCACTAGCTTCAAGATACACAGTTGTTCACTAGGGTTGCCTCCAGACAGAGCTGTTTAAGGGTGTTTCTGCACTTACCACTTGAAATCCGGATTAAGGAAATCCAGATTTCTGAAATCTGTCCCTGGGAAAATCCATCTGAAATAGGGATGGATCCAAATGAGGCCTAATGCACATGCATTGGGAGAATGGTTACTGAGGAATGCATCGCACAACTGCTGTGCAGACGCCGCAGCACCGAAATCAAGAAGGATCGGACGTAACTTGGTGCATGTCCAATGTGAAGCAATTGCGGGATGGACCACGTAGCTGGAATATGGTGCGGCCACCTCACTCAACATCGGGACTTCCGGTCCCGCCCACATCCATTCCCTCTCCTGTCCCTGTGCGGAAGCTTCCTCCTTTGATCCAGAATTTGCAAGCAGGAACAGTTTGAAGACCTAATTTTTCAGGTATTCCCAAAAACCAGATTGGGCGGCCTCTAGACCCCATTAGAGATGGATTTTGGATGAGGCTGTGCAGAAGCAACATCCTTGAAGGGGGCCTATTCTGTCCCGCTGTGCGGAAGGCACCTTGCGGATGTGTGCCATATGGGTCCTTATCGGGTGCTTAATTGGGTCTTGAGGGTCTGTGCGAAAACACCCTAAATTTGCACTTTAGCGATAAACCACTGTATACAGTACTCACTGAGTAGAGAAAACTGATTGTCCTGAGGAAAAATCAATTCACTAGTTTCCTGAATTAAGGAGCCATCAGAAAAATGAGCGCTTAGGCACCTCATGCCATAAAAAATTCACACGAACAGATTTGAATGTATGTGAATCAAATTGAGTGTGAATTCATTTGAATTTTAAACATTCAAATTGATTTGAATTTTCAGATATTCTATTCCGATCAAATTCCGAAAATTGTATTCATGGACACCCCTACTTTTTAGTGATGTTTCTTTTATACCTAGTCCTAGTATTATACTCAAAGAGCATTAAAAAAAATAAAGCAAAAATAGTGAGAGATATTTTACGGGGATTATAATTCATTAGGAGGTAGATCCTTTCCTGCCTTTTAACAAAACTACATACGGCACCATTTTGTAAAGGTGTGATTTTGCTACTCTCACTGGTCCTACTAGAATTATTCCCTTATCCCCGGTTTCTGGAACCTGGTTTGAAACACTCCAGAGAATGTGTCCTTGCTCTAAAGTGGAGATGAGAAGTTGCCCTGTTTGGTGGTGATCACAACCTCCCCCACGGGGTCCAAGTGCAATTGTTACAAATATAGCTGTGGCAAATTTGAAGATAAAGGGGCAGAGGAGTTCAATGATGTATGCCGTCGTGGCATATCTTTTTTAAAAAGTGTGTAATGATGTTCCACTTGGGTTTTGCACACAGGCTGTCTTCCTAACTTGTAGGCAAAATGGGCTTGGAAGTTTTAAAAATTCTGGAAAAAAAGCACTTTTATTTTTAAGCAGTTGTTTTTCTAAAGTCTGGTACTCAGTGAAGCATGGCCCAATATTCTTCTGGGGAAGGTACATTCAACAAGGAAGGATAATAAGACCCTTGTTTTAAATTCCCATTACTTTGTTGCCATACAGGAAGGTATTCAAAAGTTGTGTGAAGCATACAACTGCCTGGCTATATATTTTTACTGGGGATGGAAAGCAAGAGACCCAAACCTGATGGATGGCAGCCCTTTATGTTCAGCCTTGCTAGGAGCCCAAGTCTTTTGGAATAACAGAAGCTGAAGTTTGCGCCAAGCAGTTTTTTATTGGCATTTTCTGTTTTGAAACTCTTGTTTTCTCTTGGTTTGCTGACATAATTCCTATACTTATGGTTGTAACCCAGATTCACAAATAATGCAGTGAAAATATTAATTTCTTTATGCAACTCTGAAGATGAATTAAACAACAAGGATTAGTAGAAATATGGAAAATCACTGTGCTGTTTAGCTTGGTACTCTAACTTGTGAACTTGTGCAGACAAATCAGAAAAATGGTGCACAGGCACTTGTGCGGACAACACATCCCTCATGTGGTTATCCGTGCAGAAGGTAGGTGAAGGATCCGTTCCACATGGGTCCCTATCGGGTTCCTAATGGGGTCTTCAGGGCTCGTGTAGAAACAGCCTTGGTGTAGTGACAGTGAGTTCAACAGAAGTGTCAAACCAATATGCGCCAATCTTTTAAAAGGCCAATAGTAATGTTTTAAGAGTAAAAAACAAGTGAACAATCCCCTTAATCCAAATTAAGGATTTGCATAGTACACATTCTGAGCTACCTTATCCAGTTGCCTGCATTTGACAGAGCTTGATCCAGATTAAGGAGGCCTTTAATCTGGATCTTTGGTAGTCCTGCCAGAGGGACCAGTGGCACTGATCTGGAATAAGGGGTGTGTGCAGCAGTCTAAACCAGAGGCCTTTTCACACAAGGGTTTTTCGAACACATGGAGGGCACGCTGGGACTCAGGATTCGCTCTTGAGGGTGGCGTGATCCATTCCAGGCCGCCCGCAAGCGTCCCAACGTGCCCTCCATGTGTTCGAGTTTCAGAGCACTAAAAAGTGCTCTGAAACCGTCTCGTGCTCTCTCTCTCATGCTCTCTCTCTGTGACAGGTTGGCCCTTCCCCCGGGCTGCTCCCATTGGCTCCTATGGAGCCAGTGTGGGCAGCCGGGTGCCTTCTGTCCCTGGGTTCCTGCTCAATCCCGAACCTCAGATTGGGCTCCAGGGGTGGGCAGGAACCCCAGCCAAAAGCCCCCAACCCATCCCCAGGGTTGCACACGTGTGTGTGAAGGGGTCTTACCTTGTCCTGCAGGCCCGATTCTGTGTAGAAAGGCCGGGCCGTTCTGAGCATGCTCGAGGGGCCGGCCCCTCATTGGCTGGGCACCTGCACATGCTCAGATGGGCAATTGAGGCCAGGCGGATGCCCAGACAATGAGGGGCCACCCCCTCGAGCATGCTCAGAACGGCCCGGCCTTTCTACACAGAATGGGACAAGGTAAGACCCCTTCACACACACACGCATGACCCTGGGGATGGGTTGGGGGCTTTTGGCTGGGGTTCCTGCCCACCCCTGGAGCCTGATCTGGAGTTCAGGAGCGAGCAGGAACCAAGGGACGGAAGGCAACCGGCTGCCCACACTGGCTCCATAGGAGCCAATGGGAGCAGCCCGGGGGAGGGTCTTCCCCCCGAACAGGTTGAGAACACTTTCCCGTTGACACTGGCAGGTAAGGGAACTGCTCTCAAAGCATTCCTTACCTGCCCTTGTTCGAACGGGAAAGTGTTCTCAACCCATTCGGGGGGAAGCGTTCTGAGGCGTCTTCGCCTTAGTGCGAAAAGGCCTCAGAACATGGAGATGTGATTGTGTTTACATGCCTTCATGGCCTAGTTTCTGCAGCATTAGACTGTTGGTAGACTTTTTACAAAAGCTCTATCAGTATACTGGAGTAGGCTGCCATTTTGGGTCACCTAGTCCAATCTATGTTCTGTCCGATGCAGACAAAGAACACTAGTAGTGGAGTGTAGCCTCCCCTTAAATTGGTTCACCGCTGGACCTCTTTGTGAATGGGGTTTAAGGTAAGTGCAGAAACACCCTTAAAAAAGATTTTTAAAAAAGAGGACCAAAAATGATCAAGGGACTAGTGGAGTTTCTCTGTGAGGAGAGGTTGTGATGTTTGGAGGTTTTCACTCTGGAAGGAAATAAGTGTGTTGAGACATGATAGATCCATATAAAATTATGCATGGTTTAAAATATTTTCGCTCTCCTTTTCTCAGTACATGTTTGAGGATGGTCTTGCAAGACAGCATTGCCCTGCAGTCATCAAACAACCATCCATTGGTTAGTCCTATTCCTAAATAAATTGAGTGGTTCTGTGAGAGAATAGCATATTTCTTCTGCTCAAACACCTGCCCTTCCTTTGTCAATTCTCCCCCCCCACACACACACACACAAAATATAGGAAAGCGGACAAAAAGTGGATGGAAAGAACAGCTAGTGTTTCACTTCTGGTTAGCTGGCTTTATTCTTCTGTTTTTATGCAACAGCCACTCTTCTTCGGTGGCTATTCCCAAGTATGAGCAACCAAAATGAGGCCAGGTTTCCACTTACCTGACAGGAATGGTCTCTGGAGACCATTTCAGGATAGCTCACTTTGGGAATAGCTTGGGCCATTTGCATGCTGGGTGCATGAACTTTTCCATTTCCTGCCCAGCAGCAGTAGGCATGTGAATGGACACATTCCAGGTCTCATGGCTGAACAGAAGAAGAAGAAGAAGAAGAAGAAGAAGAAGAAGAAGAAGAAGAAGAAGAAGAAGAAGAAGAAGAAGAAGAAGAAGAAGAAGAAGAAGAAGAAGAAGAATGGGCTTTTCTACCCCGCTTTTCTCACCCATTTAAGGCAACTCAAACTGGCTGACAAAGATTTCTATTCTTCTCCCCACAGCAGAACACCTTGTGAGGCAGGTGGGGCTGTGACAGCTCAGAAGAGAGCTGTGACTAGCCCAAGGTCACCCAGCTGGCTTCATGTAGGAGGGCAGAATCAAACTCAGTATTCCAAGATAAGAATCCAGCTGACATTGGATGCTCTGCCCATCCATAGTCATAACTAGGTAAGACAGCCTGTAGCATTCCTGATGGCACAGGGCTGCTAGTGGACAGCTGTTAAGCTGTCCACAGCAGGTAAGCCTCAGGAATAGGTGGGAGGCCTCAGGGCCTGTCCTACAATCTACCTGGAACTTATCTCTGGACCATGTGCTAAAAGGCCCTGTGGCAGAAGAAGCACGTTGGCTGAATCCCACCTAAGCCACTTATTCTCCAGCCACGCAGAATCAACCTATGTCCTTTCCTGTCTTCTTTTTAATAGGGATGTGCATAAATATTCAACACATTCAAAATTCAATCAAATTCATTCTAATTTGGACATTCGAATTTGAATCTTTTTTTTAAATTTTTTTTATTTAATGCTTTTATAAAGAAAAGAAAGAATACAAACAGA
>MTQE01000390.1:11413071-11427974 GCA_014337955.1 Aspidoscelis marmoratus
TAAATGCTTGCCAAAGAAATTTTCTGTCCCATTAACATCACTTTAACAAATTCGAATTTGAATCAAATATCTATAAATTTGAATTTAAATATTCAAATGAATTCTGAATTTTTGAATCATTTGTACGAATTATTCAGACATTGAGACATGTACGGATACGTACATGATGCTTACGTGCCCATATGCCTATTTCCCGCATCTGTACGCATTTGTACAGATCCATGCGGGATGAAAACAGGATGCATACAGGATAAATACGGGATGCATATGGATGTGTAGGGATGTGGACAGGATGCGGATGGATGAGGACCGGCACATAAAATGTTGTCGACATTCGATTTTGCAAATATGGATTGAAAATTTGCACAAATATATTTGAATATATTTGAACCGAATCAAATGTGAATACATTTGAATTTTCAGCATTTGAATCGATTTGAATTTTTGGATATTCGATTCAAAGTGAATCCTGAAAATTGCATTCATGCACACAACCAGTCTTTTCTTGTCTTCTTTTTAGTGGTGTTTCCTTTTATACCTAGTCCTAGAATTATACTTGAAGACCATTAAAAAACAAAAAAGGCAAAATATAGTGAGATATACTTTATGGGGATTAAAATTCATTAGCAGATGCGTCCTTCTCCCCCTTTCTAAGGCAACCGCTTCTTATGTGAAAGTGACCATTGCAGCAGCAGGGATTAGCTGTTATTAGGACAGAATGTCCTCCTAACTGGACCTCCAGTTTAATCTAATTTAGCAATTCCAGTAAACTTCCAACTGGAAGGTCAAGAAACAATCTAATGTGCTGGTGATGCAATGCCTGCTTCAAAGCAGAAAAAGGGCCCAGATCACCAAGATCAGGTCTTAATGCCTGAACTTTCTGATTGCCACGTGGGAGCTTCCTTTTAAGTTTACTCTAGCATGAACATTGTAATCTGTGTTGGATTTCTGGGCAATTATTACATTTTTGCTTAACCAGAGATTTGAGACAGACAGTGATGAGGTAGAGTAGCAGAATAGTGTTTTTCTCTTGAAGCCAAATTCACAGAAGGAGGTACAGGTGATGTGTTTCAACACTGGTCTTCTTCTGCAGCTTGAAAGATAGTCCCCAATGAGGTTAAACTTTCTCATATATTCCACAATGGGCTATACTGTATACACTGTGCACTAACAGTTAAAAGTCAACTAAAAACAATAATAATACATAAATGTTACAGGGGATTCTATAAAGATATACTGTACAATAGGTCAATAGGAACATAGCCACTGAAGAAGACCAGTGTTGAAACATGTCTGGCTTTAAGCTCCCCCTTAGTAGCTGATGTATCAGACTACCAACCAGAGATACATGTGACTCAGCTTTTTGAATGTTTCACCTGAGGTTTTACAGGGTAGTGTTTCTGAGTTATGCACACATTTGTTATTTCCCCTTATGTTATTATACACCGTCCCCACTCTTTTCTCTATTGTGAAGATTTATTATATTTTTTTGATCTTTGGACATTCTTGCGGTCATTATATTTTGGAAAGACCTTGCTTCTCTTTTGCTGATAGATCTTTCATGTTGCTGGTACAGGTGATGTTCAGGGCACAAATGAATTATCTGCTGGTGGCCATCCTTCTGAGTTTAATCCTATAGCTGTGAAATGCTACTTTGGGGCCTTTTCCACACTGGGCCATTAGACCAGTGCAGTGTGGATCACAGTACGGTCAGTCCACTCAGTGGACTGGTTTACTGGAAGCCACTCCCACCCCCACTGATGGAAAACTGGCCAGTTCAGTCACGACCAGAGGCCTTTTCGCACACGCCGGTTTGGAACGCGCGGAAGACAACTCCGGGCGCGGCATTCGCATTGCCCCGGCCGGCTTTGCATCCCGGCATGTCCGGAGCTGTCTTCCGCGCGTTCCAGATGCAGAGCACTTTAAAGTGCTCTGCATCCGTTCCGGCGTGTACGAGGCATCCCGGTGTGTTCGGGGAGAGAAGCATTCGCTCATGCTTCCCTCCCTGACAGCCGCGGGCACGCCTCCCCCGTCAGCATGGGCCGAAAATCGGCCCAGCAGCTGATGGCGGTCAGGCTGATCTCCTTCGTTGCCGGGCTGTGGAAGTGATCGCGCAGCCGCGGCAAGGCTGGTTGACAGCGAGGGGGCCCACGATTCGAATCGTAGGACCCCTTGCCATCTGCCAGCCTCGCCGCCACTGGGCGATCACTCCCGCAGCCCGGCAACTAGGCCCTTCCCGGCCCCGGCGGCCCCATTGCGGCTGCTGGAGTCGGGGACCTGGGAGCATCAGCTTCCTGTAGCCCCTTTCCAAGGTGGCAGGAGGCCGATGCGTGGCTGGCTGGGGGCGAGGAACCCCTTGGGCGACCGGAGTGTGTTGCTCCGGTCAGCCAAGGGTCCCCCGCGCCCTGATCTCGCCCATCTACGAGGCGTGGGTGCCTGAATCTAGCCGCCCGCGCACCGCAGATGAGCCCCCCATCCCCCCACTCCCAAAAGCCCCCACCCCACCCCACCCAAACCTGATCTCGCCCATCTACAGGCTGCAGGCGCCTAGATGTAGGTGCCTCCAGCCCGCAGATGACCCCCCCCCAGTAACAGGGCCCGGGGATGGGACGCGCGCGCGTGCAGGTCCTACCTTCTTGGTGTCCGGCCTCAGAATGAGGCGAGGATGCCGGGAGCGCGCACCACATGGCGCGCCGAGGCCCCCTATTGGACAAGCAGTTCACGTGAACGCGTGTAGTGAGAAAATGCCTCAGGTTGTGGAGTGAATTGGGGCACCAAAACTGCATTGTACCCCATTCCACCAGTAGACCTTTTAGAAGTGGACTAATGTCTCCTCTGGTCAACTGAAACTGCCAGAGCACTGCATCAATTTTTGATGCTGTGTAACTCCTGTCTCAGTCTAGAAACAGCTGAAGAGCACTCATGAAGTAAGTAAAGTTATTCTCAGGATTATCACTCAATCAGAGCAAGCAGAATAGAGTAAAACTACTACTTTTAAAATTTGTTTATTTTTTATTTTTGGTAAAAGCTTGTAGATTAGGGGTGTGCATGAATGCAATTTCTGGGATTTGATTCAAATAGAATATCTGAAAATTTGATTTGATTCAAATCTTTAAAATCTGAATTTACTCAAATTCGATTTGAATTAAGCAAATTCAAATCTATTTGTTTGAATTTTCGATTTGAGTTTGCACCTATGAATACCAACATTTGTATGTGCCTGTATGCATCATTTTGCATCCCACATGTGTCTGTATGCGTCCATAGGCATCCTGTCATTATCCCATATACAACCCATTTTTGTCCTGTAGAGATCTGTACAAATGTGTACGGATGCGGGAAAGATGCATACATTCAAGTAAGCTTTGTGTACGAGCCCATACACATACAAATGTCTGAATTATTCGAACGAATAGATTTGAAAATTCAAAATTCATTGGAATGTTTAAAGTTCAGTTTACGGACATTCGATTTGAATTCGAATGTCAACATTCGGACGAATTTGATTGAATTTTGAATGTCTTTGAATATTTGTGCACAACCCTATTATATATGTTTTGTTATTGTAGTTTTATATTTCTTCCTTGCTTGTTGTATGCACTGCCTTGGTTTTTAAAGGAAGGTGAATAATGAACAGAAGCAAACAAAAGAAGAAAGAATCCCGAACCAACTCTCTCTCCTATTGTTCTTGGTGATCCACCTAGCCCCTATGCAGAAAGGCAATGCCGTGTCAAATACTTGGCAGAGCACTCGAAATGATGTTTTGCACACCCCTAAGGCAATCCACTAAGTGCATTAGAAATGAGAGCTATTATTGCCAATACTGTAATATGAACTAATGCACTAATTGTTGATTAGAGCCCTGCTCAAAATTCACAAGTTAAACTTAAGGAGAGGAATAATTCCTCTTAATGTACCATGCATGCTATGGCTAAAGATCTACATTTATCTTTACTCAGCCCAGAGTGCTGTTTGTTTCCTAATATGAGAAGAATGCATGGGTCTATTGCGACTGTTTCCCCTTGTTCCCAACATGCCACGGAAAGCACATAACACCCCATCATGTCTGTGGCAGCAAGGGCTATAAATGTCAGCTTGATGCCACCAAGAGGGACCGAGGGAACAGCAAAGCATTCAGAACCTGTTTCCAGATTTCCTGGAAGAGGAAACACTGGCAGCTTTGTGAATTCCCTGCTGGATCACAGCCAACTTTTCTGAGCACACTCAAAGCTTTCCAAGAAGTTGCATTTCAGTATGAAGTTGCCTCCACGTCTTCTGAGTTTTAAACCTCTAGTAAATTATTTCAGTGAAGGAATCAGAGGAAGGAGTGGGAAACTGCCAACAAAGGGCTTTATTTTTCTAACTGTCCCAGTGCCAGGCATGTTGGAAATAGGTACGGCTAGCCAAAGCTTCAAGTTACAATCATTTCTTATTTATACAATAGACTAGCTTTCAATAATAGGTAGATTTTAGGGTTGAAGAACAACCCTTTCCCCCTTAAAATTCAAGCAGCAATAGCAACTGTGCACGTTACTACAAAGTGCTGGGGAAAAAAATCTTTACACTGTGAAGCCAGTAGAAACAGAAGCCAAGTCATAAGAAAGATCAAATGAATGCTGACCTGGAAGTTTGGGGGCTTTTGCTGATGCCTCTTAAAAACAGGAAGAAAAAAATGCTTAGATAATGCAAAGGTCAGGCTAAGCACTCCAAGCATCATATAGTATAGATGAACACATGGAGGGAATATTTGATAGTATTTTTTCCATCAAAAACACTATTTTGTTTTTTTTTTAATACATTTTTATTATTTTATAACACAACCTTAAAACTTCAGATTCTCGATATAAAGCCTTACATACATTTATATCACATTATTTGGTTGTTAACTATAAATCACTTCTTCCATTGCTTTGGGTATTCTCTTAGTATCTCCTTTTTGGTGCTCCTCATGATTAGTTCTAAAAGTCAATCAGATCCAGCAGTTATTATCCCTACTTCTTGAAGATAACCCATGAAGGGCCTCCAGTCTTTTACATACTTATCTGTTCTCCTATTTTTTAAAAGTTTGTTAATTTGGCATCTCTGTTAATTCTGTTTGCTTTAGGGGTGTGCACAAATGCAATTTTCGACATTCGATTAGTGAAAAATCAAATACTCAAAAATCTGAATTTGTACAAAAAAAGAAAAACATTTAAACCGATACAAATACATTCATATCTATTTGTTCACATATTCGAAACATATCCAATAATATGAATCTCATATGCATCCATACACATCCGTATGCATCCTGTACATATCCATACGGATGCGTAGCCAGGAGATCAGTGAGGATACATACAAGATGCGTACAGAAGGCATATAGGGCTCATTGAGGTCAAAAACAGCTGCCAGCTCCTGCAATTACTTCCTTCTTCTTACTTAAGAAAACAGTATT
The DNA here is from genome assembly GCA_014337955.1 of Aspidoscelis marmoratus. Taxonomy (NCBI): domain Eukaryota; kingdom Metazoa; phylum Chordata; class Lepidosauria; order Squamata; family Teiidae; genus Aspidoscelis; species Aspidoscelis marmoratus. Next base: position 11,418,509 of record MTQE01000390.1, read on the forward strand.
CTCTTACTGCCTTGTATTTAGCCATTGACTGATTCTCTCTAGTTCACTTCTAATGTCTGTCTTACTGTGTGTTTTCTCTCTTAGTACGGTGTACTATTCTCGTTTCTTCTGAGGAAGCCTACAGTGAGCAGGTGAAACACATGTAAAGATTGGGACTTATAAAGACTGGGACTTTTATGACAGTTTTTTGTGTTATTTTAGTTCCCCCTCTTTATAGTTTTGTAGTTTTTCAAGTATTTTTAGTATGACTGTTTTACCTGGAAACTGCTCCAACCATCGTAATGAAAAGGTGTATTAAGTCAATAATATCACAGTCTTCCATGAATTGTTCCCTTATTTTAAGCCCGTCCATTTATATTTGGAAGGAATTAATGCTATAAATGAATAAAAATAAAAATCTGTTATTGTGAAGTTTTTGTTTTTGATGCTCTGAGCCAAATGTTCCCAGATGAAAAACTTCAACTTGAAATTCAAGCAGGACAGATCGAAATGGAGGAATCTGGGAATTCATTAAAAGGGTTCACAGTGATTTATCTATTTCCTAACAACATTAGTCTGCTTTCTTTATGCAATCAATGGACTAAATGGAATGAAGTGAACTAAAAGGATCTAGATGGAACTAATGGAGTTAATTCCCTAAAGAGTTCAGCTTCACACAGGAGCAGTAATCAAAATTATTAGAAAAGCTTAATAACTCATAGAACCAATGCATTTTAAAACAACTCTGGTTCGCATTCCAGAATGGACGTGAGACTTCCATAGACTTCTGGGTTGTGTGCATGGTATGCTTCAAGGGGAAAAAATGGAAATTTCCCACTGCGAGATCTAAATCCCTCTTTCCCCTGTTTTGAGGCTACTGTGGTCACACAATTTTGGAAAGAGCAGTTCTGTCCCATTTGCTTCCCAGTACACACCCCAGAATCACAGGCAATTCTAAAAAGCAAGCATGTTTTCAGTGCTACTTTGTTTTGTGGGAATGTGTGGGCACATACTTCTATGTGCAATGAGAAACTATCTCTGGTCTTTTCTGCACATACCTGCATTAGATCCAGATCAGAGGATCCAGAATAACTGAACCCACTGTTCCTGATTTTATGGATGCGTAGATTGGATGACCGCCATCTGCACTGATGGTGCTGATTCGACTCATACTTCCCCTGTGGCCCTTAAACTCACATAAGCTTCACAGTTGCACACCCACACCTATGAAGGTTCCTAGCCTTGGAGGTTGGGGGGTGGGAGTAACAGAGCATTATGCAATGCTGCTGAAAAGCACCCCCTGGTAGTTCTAGGTCACAGACATGCTATATGCACAACTCCTGTGATCTGGAACAAGTCTCTTAGTCCTATTCTAGATCTGATTACATGGGTCTACAACAGATTTGGATTAAGGACCACAATCTGGATCTGGCTCCATTTCCACAGAGGGGCAACTAAAAAAAAGCCCTGTCTGATTGCCCACTTAGGGTGTTTTCACACTTACCACTTGAAATGAGGATTAAAGAAGTCCAGATTTCTGAAATCCGTCCCTGGGAAGATCCGTCTGAAAGAGGGATGGATCCAAATGAGGTCTAACGCTTCCATACTCGCATGGGAAGCACAGATAGCAAGGAACACTTCATGTTTTTGCTGTGCGGATGCCAGAGCACTGATACCCAGAAGAATCAGGCTTCTCTGCAGCCCTGCAGGCCAAGGAGCCGCATGATTGGAGCACTCAGCCATCAGTCACTGCTCATGTCCCCAACAATCAGCGGCATGCCTGAGATCCCATGGCTGCTGTGGTGCTGCTGCTGCACTCAATATGGTGACTTCCTGCTGCGTCACTCAACATGGCAACTTCCTGTCCTGCCCACATGCATTCCCCCTCCTGTCCTTTGATCCAGAATTTGCGGGCAAGAACAATTTGAAGACCTAATTTATCAGGTCTTCCCGGAAACTGGTTTTGGCAGTCTCTAGACCCCATTTGAGACGGATCTCATGTGAGGCTGTGCAGAAGTGGTGTCCTTGAAGGGACCCTAATCTGTCCTGCTTTGCGGAAGGTACCTTGCAGATGTGTGCCATATGTGTGTGCTTAATGGGGTTTTAAGGGCCAGTGCAGAAACACCCTTAGGGGTGGAGACCCGTACGCATGCACAGATGGCCAGTTGAAGCCAGGCGGTTGCCTGACCAATCAGGGAGCACCCCGCATGCACCCGCAGAGCGCACCTGGTCCGATCATCTCAGTTGCTGTGTGGCATCAAACAGGTAAGCTCCGTTCATGCGCGCACACCCCTGGGTGGGTTGGGGGGTGTAGGATGCAGGTCCTGCTGGCCCTAGGAGCCGCGATCTTGGCTCCTGGAGACAGCGGGAGCTGAGGGAAAGGAGGCCCCTGGGCTGCCCACCCCTGGCTCCATAGGAGCCAATCAGAGCAGCCTGGGGGAGGGGCCCAGCTGTCTGGAATAGCTGGAATGCACCAAACGCGCCGGGATACTTTCAGAGCAGTTTTTTCTGCTCTGAAAATGGAACGCATGAACGCTCACATTGGGACACTTGGGGCAGTCTGGAATGTTGCGTCCCCATGTGCTCTCCACACATTCAAAAACCCCTCGTACAAAAAGGCCTTCTTCTCCTTATTTGCCAACACCAAACTCTTCTCCAGAAAGGCCATGCTACGGCCTATTAAGTAATATCCCTTGAAAATTACAAATTCTTCCACTCAAAGCAGTTCGCCCACACCGTGAAATAATTTACCAGTTTATAAAAGAAACCTTACATGGGCAAATTATTTATCCATTTCTTAATGGAAATCGTTCACAGTCTGGAGATACTTAATAAAAATAATACAAAATAATACAGACCTTGTGATTTGATTTACAGCAAGGAAATACAAGCAAGGAAAAAGGCATTAGAAAGATGACTCAGGCAGCACTTGTATTGTTTTAGTCCATTTGTTTTAATCATTTTAATAGGTTTTATTGGGTATGGAGCATAATATAACTATACCTACATAAAATTAAAACTAAAAATATAAATAATATGCTACTGTCTCCCAATGAAAGTTCTCAGCACAAGGCTCCAGTCAAACCAAGAGGCACAGGATTGCGTGGTGTGCTACGTCTAGCAGTCTAAAATCAGCATTCCCCAAATGCTACGCTCTGAGTTAGAAAAAAATATAGCAGCCAAACAAAGGGATCATTTCTCATCAGACTGCTCTTTAATGGAAGGGTTCCCCCCCCCCACAATTTTAATAAATGACTCAGGCAGAAAGAATTTTACCTTTTCATTGTATCATCAGAGAACTAGAAGAAATAACTCAGAGTAGCCTAATCCTTCCCAAAACAAACCATCATTACAGGAGAGATCAGATGGAGAGATGCTGGTGTCCGACTAACAGCCTGGAGGCTAATGGAGTGTGTGCTGCCTTTGGTGGGGGATTAGTGAGTTAATTGTCTGCACAATGCTCCTTATCCTAGGTTTATAGCTCTCATTCTGCCCATCTTTCCAAAATATCCCAGATAGGATGGGATTAATGTTCTTAGGCTGCGCAGGAGGATTTGGTTCTGAATATTACAGTGGCTAAAAACCACTGATGGGAGCCAAATTTGTGTCCCCTTGTTGCCATTTTGCTATGCTGCTTGCTTTTGAGAAAGAAATTTCGCAACTTTTGGTGGGTGCCGGTTAATATGATTATGATTATTGACAGAAACATAACAATATGACACAACACCAAACATGTCAGCTTTGATATTTCATAGCACGCCGGTATCTTCCCAAGATCCTAGGATGATATTATGGACGGGCGGATAACGTGAGCAGAGCCCTTCAAGGTGTCCTTTTGCAATTGACAAATGGTAACCTTACTGAGGTTGAGCTGTTTTAAGTGCCATCCAGGCTCTTTTGGAATGGCGCCCAGTGTGCTGATCACCACTGGGGCCACCACCGAGGAGTTGTGCCATAGTCTTTGAACTTCAATCTTTTAAGTCCTTGTATTTTGTGATTTTTTTTCTGTTCGTTTCATGTTGATCTTGGTGTCCCCTGATATTGCAACATCAATGAGCCACGCCTTCTTTTTTTTCTATAATGGTGATGTCACGGGTGTTATGTTCCAAAGTTTTGTCAATGTGTATTCTGAAGCCCCACAATATTTTCACCTGTTCATTTTTGACCACTTTTTCAGGCTTATGATTCCACCAGGTCTGTGCAGATGGCACATGGTAATTGCGGCATAGATTCCAATGGATCATTTTGGTGACAGTGTTGTGTCACTCTCTGTAATCAGTCCATGCAATCTTTTTGTTTCTTTGCCTTCTTTGCATAATCAGCACTTGATATCTACAGCTGATTTTTCTATTTTGGCTTTTATTGCATTGGTCCTGATTGCCTGTTCTTGTGCAGGCCTTCGGTGTTCCATTTGTAGGCCACAGTCAGGTCTTTCATTTGGTCTACTTTCCCTTTGATTTTCTCCAAGAATTGTCCATGCAGAGCTTGATTGTGCCAGCTGTCTGAGCTTGCACTATATTTTTCTGATATTCAATCTTCGTTTGCTGCACTTTGAGCACTTTTCGATTGTTCACCACCATCAGAGCTGGTTGTTGCCTTTGATATAATGAACCAAAGCATGCTTTTCCTCTGACATTTATTATTATTGTTGTTGTGTTTGTTTGTTCATTTGTTGGACTGCAACTCCTATCCATCCCAACCAGCATGGCAATGATGGGTGAATTTACCAGTGACCCATTCTCAGTTGCTCAGTATCTCAGTTATAACAAATAAAAAGGGAGGAAAGAGGCAGGTTTGGGGAGAGAGCTTGACAGAGAGAGGTGGGTGTGCCATCACCTAAGAAACCAAAAGTAATTTATAGAACTGTACTCAGTCACAGAGGGAAGATGAGGGAAGGATGAAAGGAGTAGAAAGGAAAAAGTCATCGGACTGAGGACAGGGAGATGGAAATATCTGGACAAAGAAAGATCATCCTAGTGAGTTTTAAATCATAAGAGTGTGATCTCATTAAAATTGTTCTCAGTCCCCCTTACATCCTAAAATGGACTAATTTGTTATGGTATGACCATGGCCTGGCGTGTTTAACCTAGAAGTTCAAGTTTCAAAAATGGCTTTACAATGAGGGCATTGCTAGAGTTATGTGGCTCTTCCACCATTCCTGATGCATTTCATTCACCTGAATGAAACAGTGCGTGCTTCCATGAAAACTATGTCCTTATGTCCTATGCTTCCTTATTACTATACGGTCTAAATTGAAACATCTGCGGTGATCCCTGGTCTCCATCAAAGGGCATGGAAAGTTTGCCTGTAAGCTCAAAAAAATACTACTTTATCCCAAATATTTTTTTTTCTGAAGGAAGAACTCGTTCTCATTTCATCCAGCTTTCTTTTATTACTAGTATGATTTCTTTTCTTTTCTTTTTTTTTCGGAGACTTTTGGAGAAGGAGCGACAAGCATTCTTCAATTTAATAAGGGATATGCAGAAGACCTCAGGCCCCAACCAAGCACCATTCTGATTTACAGCCACATGGCTTTCATTAAGCATTGAGCACAGAATGGGAACTTCTTATATCACTTCCAAATAAAAACCAGGTGTTTTCTGCAACTCCAAGATGCCATGCAAACAACTCGTGTTGTCATATTTGGTCTGGAGATGACGTTAGGACAAAAAAAAAAGGCGGGAGAGTTTACATGTGGGAATTCTTGCCATCCCACTCCATTCCCCACAGCTTTGAAAACAAATAAAAGAACCGCTTCCCATCTAGTAAATTAGTCTGCACAAAACTGAAGGTCATAGGGAAAGCATAATTTTATGCAAAACAGATTTCCATCCCACCTTGATCATGAAATATTTCTATCTAAAGCGACTCTTTTTTTCTTTATGAAGCGTGGAAATTTCGTGTGCAAAAATTTGAACTGTCCTCAAGTGTAAGGTTGCAAACATGTTTTTAAAGACCTGGTTTTTTAATTGTTTCATATCTGGTTAAGTTAAGATCTTTAAGAATCTCATATTAATTTGTATGTAATATTATTATCATTCAGAGTGTCCCTGTTCCCTCCCACACCATTTTCCTTTTGTATCTTGTCTCTTTAGATTGTAAGCCTGAGGGCAGGGACCTATCAAAGATTAATATAATATTGTAATATTAATATTAATTGTAATCCTGAGACCTCTGGGTATAGGGCAGGATAGAAATAAATAAAAGTAAGGGTGTGTGTAGAACCTTTTTTAAAAATAATAATCTGTTAATTTAGCATAGCAGAGAAGAAGAAAGAGAAGGCCCAAATAACATCAGCCAGCGATCTGCACAAATATCTGTAACACGTGTTAGTCGTACAAATTCAAACATTCATACATGAAGCGAATGCTATGATATTCATATGTTGACATTCCTACAAATACAAATGTTTCTGGACATTTGTAGGAATAGTTTGGACATTTGTTAAATGGGGGGGGGGAGATGAGGGAGAAGCAGGAGCAGAGAAGCAGAAAGAGAGGCAAAGGGTGTGTGCGTAAGCCAGGAGGGGGATCCACATCCATTATGTATGCATTTATATAGGATCCATAACCAGGATCTGTATCTGATATATATGCATTCAAATCGGATATTTGTATGAATTTTCTAACATTTGATTCCTTACTAATTGAATGCCAAAAAAAAAATTTCTGCACATCCCTCACATTAACATATATACTATAGTAAAATGGTGGAGCCTTAGACCTTTTCTGCACTGAGTCTTTTTATGTATAATATCTCAGGATATGCACTAGCCATCTTCATGCTAGTGCAGACTATGGCAGGCCATATCAGATGGATGTTAAATCCCTTTTCCGGGATATAGTCTGGAATAGGGCCTAGTGCAGAAGAAGAGTTCGCTTTTCTACCCCGCTTTTCTCACCCATTTAAGGGGACTCAAATCAACTAAGCTTTTCTATTCTTCTCCACAAAACAGACATCCTGTGAGGTAAGTGGAGCTGTGAGAGCTCAGAAGAGAGCTGTGACTAGACCATGGCCACCCAGTTGGCTTCATGGGGGAGGGTTGAATTGAACCCAGTATTCCCACATAAGAGTCCAGCTCCCTAGTCACTAGACCAAGCTGACCGGAAAGGGCCTGTGGCGACTCAGGCCAACCTTTCTATGACTCGTACCCCTCAGAGCTACGCAGCAAAGAAGCCATGGTCCAATTGCCTGCAATAGGTTGAGGGCAGTATATGAACTCAATGATACCTCCCCACAGGCGTCCCCTTCCTGAAAGCAACACCATAAATACCGGTGTAAACCAACACTATATGTTTATTAAATACAAGTAAATAAATAAGCAGAAGCAAAGATTAGGGTAGCTCAGTAGTCCTTAAGTTGCTAGAAGGAACAAGTTGCTGTAAGCCGAATGAAGTTCAGCTCCCACAAGAAGATCCACTGAAAGCAAAATAAACCCAGCCTCAGCCCCTTGCACTCCTTCTGCCACCTGAATGGAAATCCCTGATACCATTCAGTGTGAAGATTCTTCCTTTAGTACAGCATAAACCCTGCAGTAAATACGAACCGTCTCCTAGGTCCCCGCCTTGCCCTACTCAGAGCTCAACAGTGCCTGCAGCATGCCTGCTAAATTCCAGGTACGCCCCTGAGATATTCCCCTGCTTGAGAGGCAAGACCTGTCCTTCTGTCTTCTGCCTCTCTGCTGGAGAGCACGAGGCCTAGAAGAGTCCAGCCTGACCCTCTGTGATCCCTCTCTAGCAAAATCTGAGACACAAAAGACACCAAGAGCCCCGGACTGCTGGTTTATATACTGCGAGATCCGGGTGCCTTGATTGGCGCATTTTGGCGGTGTTCGTAGCAACGCCTCCCCTTCTGTCCCTCAAGCTGCCAACAAGCCCGCGTCTGCAGCTTGCTTCCTGGAATCATCACAGGGCCTTATAGTGTAACGTAACAATCACGATCTTGTAAAATACATAATTTCAATTGTTTTAGATTTCCAGACCGCATCCAGAATGTAAGTGGGTATGAAGTACTAGCTGAACTTTGTTTCGACCCAGAAAACCTCCTGAGCATTGCATCAGAGCAATTAGCTTTTCCAGTGGAACACTTGGAAGTTCTGAATGTTCCTCCCAAAGGGAACAATGAGGTATCTGTCTGCTTATGTCCCAAGCCACAATCCCAAGCAGTCACCTGTTTCTTGGGAGAGCGAAAAGAGGGATATTCCCTCCACTGATATCTCCACCTCCAACAAAATATTCATCAGTGGAGTGGGAGGGATCATTCCTTTCTTGCAACAGTTAGATGATTGCAAATAGGAAGGACCCACCCACAGTCCAGCTGTTTGGTGAGGAAAATGAGCAGCAGGAAGTCACATAAATAGAGGTGCCCTCCCTGCCCCAAACAGTTCATGGGTGTGTGTCTTTTACCCCTTTCCATGGTGTGTGGTTGACAGTTTTCCCACTTTTGAGCAATCCTTTTTCACTGTTGGAAAGGGAGGGAAGGGCTGCCCAGGGCTGGTTCCAGGGACACCAAAGTGGGGACACTTGATGCCAGAGGTACCCTTAGTGCTCCAAGAAATGGCTGGGTAGATAAGAGACTTTCCTGTGCAACCCCCAGTTACCCCAGTTCTTTTCACACTGGCTGCAATCAGACACAACAACAACAACAGCAGCACCTCTGAGATGGCTTAGAAAAAGTTTCCAGGTGGGATTGTTCACAGACCAGTCTGCCACTCTCTCCCCCTCCCCATTAACCATCTGTGCCAGGAAAGGTGAATTAGAGAAGTCTTCGGAACACAAAGGCCACACACTGGGTGTGTGTGTTCCACTTACCTCCCTTAATCCAGATCTAAGATGATCCTTATCTAAGAAATGGGTCCTTCAGCTAATCCGGATTTAGGAAATCTGGATCTAAGGAAGTACCCGATGCATCTCCATGGGCAGTGTGGCACCCAATAGCAATGGGTGCTAGGCAAGCTCACAGTGGGAATGCTGGAACACCCATGTGGAGCATCAGTCTTTACCCAAGTAGGAGACGTCTGTTAGGTCACATTTTGGGAGGGCAACACATCTAGTCTGGATTTGGTGCCTGAAGACCAGACTATAGATCTCTTTAGTGGGGTGCACAGGAAATCTGGATTTTAGGTTCTGAATTTTCTAACATTCATTACAAAAAGATCCCCTTTGAATGTTGTAGGATTCCATTCAATATGAATGTATTTGTATGAATTTGTACAAATATCCAATACAAACGAATATGTATCTGATATGAACAGGACCGGAAGCTATTCACTGTGGCAAGATGTAATGTTGTCCCCTCCAATTTTCTCTATGGCAGATTCAGCAGAGTAGCAATGGAAAAAAGAATATGTGCTTGCGGTTCAGGGGATATCAAATCCTTACAGCATATGTTTCTGCACTGTGTATGGTACCAAGATCTGCGGCGCTGTCTATCTGACATTTTTCTCTTTGATTTGGCTGGTCAGTCTGATCTAGGGAAAATCGCTTAT
>MTQE01000390.1:11428010-11443119 GCA_014337955.1 Aspidoscelis marmoratus
CTCTTTGATTTGGCTGGTCAGTCTGATCTAGGGAAAATCGCTTATCTTTTAAAAGGGTTGAATGAGTTAACAAAGACAGATATATTGAATCTATTATTTGGAGGAGAGACGAAAATATGTCTACGTGTGAGGTCTAGTGTGTAGTTTACGGTTGTTCTTGTATCTATCCACACGCTATACCAGGTCCTCACTTTTAATTATCAATTAACACCCTCGACTGTATAAAGGAATTTCAATATTTGTGTATTCTTTTAGGCCAATAAAGTTTTTTTGATTTTATTTGATACGAACAAATACGTATCCCAATACAACCAAATATGTATCAGATACGACCGAATACATGTCTGATATGTATTCAACAGAAACACATATGTATCTGATTCGTATCTGATACATTTTCTGTAACATTATGAATGTCCAAACTATCTGTACAAATGATCTGAAACATTTGCATTCATACAAATGTTAATGTGTGAATGTCATAACATTCTATTCATGTACGAACGTCTGAATTTGTACAAATTTGTAAGAATAATGAAGGTTACGAATATTCGTGCACATCCCTATCTACAACCCATCCTCACTAGATAGTTGAAGAAGTTTCAAATCTCCTTTGTGGTTAAGTTGTAGCCAATTCAGTGACTTTACTGCTGCTGCCTGAGATCTCAGGAGTTTCTATGTCATTCCCCTGGCAGGTAACTTGATCTAGTAGACTGGTCGCCTAGCAACCGCCGCAGACAGGAAGTGAATAAAAAAGAACACTAGGCCAGGAGGCAAGACAATACACAGGCCAATGCTTGTTAGGGACCCCTAGAGTCCATTATACAGCCAAATAAACACTTATCTGAACAATAGTGTATCATGTCTATGCATCCGTCTGGCACAGGTCCATGTTTACTATCCATGTTCACTTTGATCTGCTTTCCCTCTGGTTTGTGGCATTCTGTTCCTTCTTGTTTTCCTGTCAGTCATCATTTCAGTCTGTTTCTCTGTCATGCTGAAGAGAATGGGGACAGCACCATAAACTACTGACGACCTATCAAATAAACTTGGACTCATTGCCTCTTTGGAAAAAAAATGTCCAACTGTGTGTGTGTGTGTGTGTGTGTGTGTGTGTGTGTGCATGCATGCATTGGGAGGGGAGTAGGAATAGTCTTTCAGTGTGGAAAATTTTACCGAATTGGTAGCCCTCAGGAAATCATAAACCTGAAATGTATTTAGCTAATAAATCATCCTCAATTACAGCTTTGAGACCTTCTTTCCATTTTCTTCCTTCCTTTTTGTTAGCATATCTAAATATCTTTTGAAAGTGCTTCTGTAATTGCCTGTTGAGGATTTGCCAGGGGAAGAGAAATAAGAGAAACCCATTGTCTATGTAAAATCATTCATAGAGGGCAGGAAATTTTGAGGTCACACTACGGCAAGAATGAGAATGGCCCCAAAGACTATCCGAGTATTTGGAACTGTAAATGTAACACAAGGTACCTGGAGACCAAGTTAAGTAATAGGTATTACATAAAACCTGGCATCATTAAGTAATCAGCATTTCCTGTAACACTGTTATATCAGATTTTGAATCTACTAAAATAGGACTGTATTGAGGAGGTCATGGATATGTGTGGCGTTCACAATAAAGTCCTGAGAGAATTGCGGGTTTTAACCACATCTGGAAGCACCCCATGTACCAGCTTGTGAAGGTCCATTCAATGCCTCTTCAGAAGAAGAAAAAGAAGAAGAGTTGGCTTTTCTACTCCGCTTTTCTCACCCATTTAAGGGGACTCAAAAGGGGACTCAGAAGAGAGCTGTGACTAGCCCAAGGTCACCCAGCTTGCTTTCATGGGGGACAGTGGAATCAAACTTGGTATTCCCAGATAAGAGTCTGGCTCCCTAACCACTAGAGGTAGATTGCTTTGGCTTTGGCACTAAACTGATGGAAATTGTATCTCCATACAGTACTTGCTTAGAATATGTTGGTCTACTTGGACAATTGCTGCTCCAGATTCATTATCAGGATCTCAACCTTGCTATTTTAAAAGGGGGCTTCATTATTATTGTGGTTTTAAGATACAGCTTAATACTGAATTGTTTGTCTCATGATTTTTTGTTTTAAGCAAACTTTAAAAAAAACCAGTCGATATGCATGTCTTTAAAATATATGTTTATTGGGCAAATGCGTATTATTAAATGTGCTTCAGCGTTTATTAACATTATCAATTATGATACATTTTGTAAGGTTACACTTGACATTTCTTTCAGAGCAGAAGCCTCTTGAAAAGAACTATGGGATGATCACTCATTGCCTAGTATACCGGACTGACAAGCATACTAAGGGCCTGTTCGCACTTGGCTTTATGCTGGAATATATCCTGGAATAGGGACCTGTTGCCCACATCCTAGAATATTCGTATGAATTTTTGATTAATATTTGAAGATACGAATGTTGACAACATTCAAAAGTGTCCAAATGAATCTGTACGCATCCAGTTTTTATCCCATAAGTATCCCATTTTCATCCTGTACTGTATATATCCATACAAATGCATACGGATAAGTACGCAATGCATACGTATCCATTCTAGGCACATATGAACGTCTGAATAATTTGTACAAATGATTCAAAAGATTCAAAACACTTGATTCCTGTTCAAATGTCCAAATTCGATCGAATTCAATCGAATTTTGAATGTTTTGAATATTTGTGCGCATCCCTACCTTAGACCACACCAGCTTGAGGAAAGGAAGTTCCTAGGACCAGCCGCTAGTGGCCTGTAAGAAATTGCCCTATAGTTTTCTACAATATTTTCATCCTACTTGCATCTGGTTTTGTAAGCTTAATACTTTGTTTTATTAAGAGTTCACACTCTTTGGTGACTATGGAGAGCAATAAATGTTCCCCAAGATTTCATTTTCCCTTCTTGTCTACAGTTTCATGACTGAGCATGCTGTGTTTCACTGCTGACCCTGGCTTAGAACAGTCAGATAGATGCTATTGTAATTCATGCTTGAGCAGTGGGTGAATTATAGGCATCTTCAACCATCTATGCATGGAGTGCTAGAAAACAGAACACCACAGTCTGGCATGTTCCAGAGTCCACATCACTGAAGCATAACCTCTGACATGGAAAACTGGTTGTCTGTGAGGGGTATAGATGAACACTTATCAACTGCTTGACATGTGCAAACTCATATCCTTGGAATGTTACTGTGTACCAGCCAGCAGCCGTTCAGCCGTGTTACTCTCAATTTTATTAACAAATCTTACAGCATTTTGTAAGCTTTTGCCCATTCATCTATGGTACAGTTCTGTAAGCCAGAAGACAAGATTTGTTGTTAGTTTCTTAGTCATAGGAACATAGATTTTTATAGGCAAAACTTTGTCCTGTTTCATGCTTGGCTTATGTACTTATTATAGCATTTTGCTTTGGCTCAGAATTATTTCATATGCCAGTGATGCCCTCAAGATTTCTTTCTGAAAACTACTTATCCTTATGTGACTGTATGAGGCTGGAAAGCTTGTTGGCCTATATATCACTGAACCCTTTTGTGTCCTCCTGAGGCAAAAAGATGTCTGTTGTAAAAGAGATAGTATTGTGCTAACTCTGGGTGCAATCAGACATGGCTTTTTCAAGTCATTCCTTTGTACAAATTTGTACAAATAACGAATGTTATGAATTTTTTTTTGCGCATCCCTAGATTGCCCCTTCTAACACATGAGACTAGCTGTAGTGAAACTATTATCAGCTGTATCTTGAGGAAACAGGCTTGGCGTAATGGAAGGGTAGATGGCACCAAACCTCCCCTTTGCTCCTTTGGAACAGAATTACAGGGTGGTTCAGAGGAGGTGGGAAAGCAAACCAAAACAGATGCCCAGATGCAGAGGGACTCAAGTTGCAGTCCTCCAGACTTTTCTGTTCTATGAATCATAGCATTCTGCACAACTCTGGCTGAGTGCTGTGAGCTGCATTTCAGGAACATCTGGAAGACTGTGAATTGAACATCCCTTATCTAATGTATGAATAAGTCCAAAGTCTCTGCACAAAGGATTATTATTAAAATAATTTAATATATTTGTATATTGTTTCTCATCTGCAAATCGTGAAGCAGTGTTCAAGAAATAAAACAAAACCTTCTCTTCCATTTAGCATATAAGTACAAACTGTAAATGGTGTATGCTCTGCTGACAGTGATACACCAGTAAAATCCTATTCATCTAATGCATAGACATAGCATAAAATGAAATATACTTTGAAAATGCACGTATGGATACACCACACACAAGCAATTATGCTTGGTCAACAGCGATGGCTTCCCTTGATCTGCTAAAGGGGTTCACCCCAAATGAAAATTCCCCCTTTGGTGCCACCTGGTCCTAAAAGGAAGCACCCCCAACATGTTTGCCATGGTCTCTCTGTTGTAGCAGAGTTGGCATCACACAGCAGGAACACAGAGACAGCAGTCAGAGCAATGAATAATCATGCAGGCAATTTAGGCTTTTGTCAAGACTATATGGCATCATCTTCCTCTTCCTCCAGACAATTCTTCCCAGTATGATCAGTATTTATTAATAATAATCAAATAATCAAAATAAAAAGCCTAACTCCAGTCTATCATTACTGCTGAGTTTCCTATCTCTTGAGCCAGTTTGGTCTAATGGTTAGAGAGCTGGACTCTTATCTGGGAATACGGGTTCAATTCCGCCCACCCCCATGAAGCCAGCTGGGTGACCTTGGGCTAGTCACAGCTGTCTTCTGAACTCTCACAGCCCCACCTACCTCACAGGGCATTCTGTTGTGGGGAGAAGAATAGAAAAGCTTTGTCAGCTGCTTTGAGTCCCCTGAAATGGGTGAGAAAAGCGGGGTAGAAAGGCCAACTCTTCTTCTTCTTCTTCTTCTTCTTCTTCTTCTTCTTCTTCTTCTTCTTCTTCTTCTTCTTCTTCTTCTTCTTCTTCTTCTTCTTCCACTTGCTATTTTCCAGAATGTCTGCTCTGTCAAAGAAGTTGAACTGTGGCTGAGCATTCTGGGTCATTATCCTACCTCACCGATAGGTAGAATACAAAATAGGTGAAATGAAAGAACAAACCCCTTCTTCAGGTATAGCTGGTGAACACTTTGTGCATAAATTCTGTGAGTGATGCTGGAAGGAATTATACTACCCTGGATTTGGCAAGATGAAGAGAATGACCTCATCTAAATTTGTTGTTTTAAAACCCTGATGCATATTAATAGAAGCTGGGAAATGATCAGACATGACTCTTTTGGACATTAACTCACAGATTGTCTGAACTTCTCAATTCTGTTGAATTTGTGTTCAAATTTTGAAGCCAAAACAAATAACAATCCAGTTTTCAGTAGCAAGCATTGGAGTGTTCTAATGCTCTGTGAAAAATTAAATCTAAACTGAAGAGAAAGCTCTCTCATTTAATCTTAGGCTCCAATCAGATGAGTTAAAGGGGTGTCTTCTGGGTGAATTTGAGGCAGACATGTCAGAGACATTTACCCCTGCATGCACTTTACCTCAAAGTTCTAGAAAGCTTATCTTTTCTTTGCATGAGAAATCTTAAAACCAAAGGCGACTCATTATTTGAGTCACATTGAACAGGGGACCTTAGGAGGGCCAATCTCAGCATGGGAACAAATGCTTCCTGCCAACAACCAAACTGGGCAAGTGATGGCCAGTAGGTGATGAGTACTTGTTGTTAGGGAAGCATTGCCAAACTTACAGAGGAAGGATCAAAATCCTGTCTGATCTCAAACTGAACTGTATTTTGCTGTCTCAAAAGTGTTTCTTCTCTGTCTTGTTTACTTAACCCCATCATCTTTATTTGGTGGCTCTGCTTGACAGTAATATACTCACAATTGATCTAAATATGTTAATAGGGTGATCTGCATTGTAAGTATTTCAAAGTCCTTTCAGCAGTGAATCCACAGTGTTAACTTTCCCCTATTCCCTTCTACTGTATTTTTTGTCATTGTGTGGGATGTCATTCATATTGCTGTTCTTTCTCCCTCCTTCTGCTGAATCCTTGTCCTTTATCTTTCTCAGACAGCATCCTGGCTATTATAATTGTCAAGGCTTACTGCTCATGTATTTTGACAACTGCAAGTCATACAGCCCAGGGGTCAGAGGTAGTTGATCATAATTGGTTGTTGGTTCAGCTTCTACTGTCTCCTGGAGTTTGTCCAAGCTTTTATCCATCCATCCATCCATCCATCCATCCATCCATCCATCCATCCATCCTTCCTTCCTTCCTTCCTTCCTTCCTTCCTTCCTTCCTTCCTTCCTTCCCTCCTTCCTTCCTTCCTTCCTTCCTTCCTTCCTTCCGTCTTTCTCAGTATTAGCCCACCCATGTGTCCTGTTTTCCCATTAAGTATTTGACCTTCAGTTTCAGTATTTGTCTTTCCAATGAACAGTCAGACCTAATTTCCTATAGTATTGAATCATTTTATCTCCTTGTCATCCAAGGGAAGCTCAAAAGTCTCCTCCAGCACTGTAATTCCAGGAACTGTGAAATGCTGAACAAGGGGGGGGGGATGTGAAAGAGAGGAAGAGTGGATGACCAGGACACCAAAGTAAACGCATGGAGGTAGGGACAACATTAATCCTAATCAAAGTATTAAATTCTTGTTGGCTGTACTGACTGAAAATAGGCTGGAGACTTTTGTCACATAGACAGAAAATTAAATACACTTTTAGGGGCACATCTGGACATGAAGTCAGAAGGTTTCGCTTAAAATTCGAATGAGTGTCTTAAAAATTCCAAAATCCATTGGAATGTCTAGATTCGAAAGTTATGAAATCTGATTTGAATTTGCATGTTGATATTCATCGGATTTGAATTGGATTTTTGAATTTTCGTGCACACCCCTAGAATAGAGAGGGCGTTCATTGGAAAAAGGCAGCAAGGAAAGAGTTTTAATGCACTCTTCCCCAGTCGTATGATGCCAAGCCAAAGTGTTCTCTCTTTCTCTCACACAGATACATGTGTGCACACTGCAGATAGATTACAAAACATATTAAGCAGAGAAATTCTTCTCTCTTGTCTTAACATTTTTGTGAAAGCCAGCTGGAGTTTGTATAAGAGACAAATAGAAAGCAAGAGATAGATTACATATGTATCCAAACTTGAGTAGCTGCTAAAAAATGTCTAAGAAATAGAGAGGCAAGGACTGGGGGACTTGAGAAAAGAAAAGGGGTCAGTAATGAGAAGTGACTTTTTCTACTGTTAAATACACTGCCAACACGCCCCCCCCTTTAAAAGTAACAATAAACAGTGGCCATTCATGCACTGGAGCCAGTGGGCAAAGGAAGGGAGTTCTATGGAATAAAGAACAATAAAAAGCATTTAATATCTGCCAGGCTTGAGCTTGCTGTCAGGATAACTGGGTAAAGAAAAGAATAATGCATTAGGAGCCATTTTGCCTTCACCAGTCTTGAAGTGTGCATGGATAAACAAAATAAGGCAAAGAGGGAAGGTGCTTCAGGAGCAAGATGCCTGGAAGAGAGCATGAGAACAGCAGCTTCATGTGGAGCCTCATAGAAATATGCAGTCCGGGATCCCTCAACATATAAATGAACATATAAGTGAGCCAGTTTGGTCTAGGGATGTGCATGAATTATTCATGCATTCGGAATCCGGACGAATACGTCCGGATTCTAAGATTCATGGATGGATCAAATAGGGCCCTATTCAAAGGCCCTATCCATTCATGAATCAGATAATCCAGTATCCATAGAAGCTTCGGTACTGGATGCCCTGTGGCCTCCCTTCCCAGGCTTTCCCCAGCCTTCCCTGGCCACCTCCCCCAAAACCTCCCCCCCCCGTGGCCTCCCCGGGGTGGGCCTTACCTGCTCTGGTGACTGAACAGGCCTCTTACAGGGCCCTCTGGAACCACAAAAGGGTTTTACTGGAAGGCCTGTATTTAGCTCTCCTAAACCCTTTTGTGGTTCCAGAGGGCCCTGGAAGAGCACACCCACCCACCCACCTCCCTGGGGCCCACTTACCAGAAGAAGGGGTGGTGGCAGCATGCAAGATGTTCAGGTAAGTGGGGGAGAGGTTGGAATGGGGGCTGGGGGGAGGGTTTATTCATTCCGGGCACAGATATTTGATAGAATACCCTCACATACTCTTGTTCCTAAAGTATTATATGACAGAAAATCTCAGTTGCTAGAATTAGGAGCATTATTTTCCTCTTTCTGTTGCCCTAAACATGAGGCAGTTCCTTGAATATTTTCTTGAGCAGATAAGTTTGTGCAGCGACACAACGTAAATGGAGAAAACCAGTTGTAGTGTATGCATGCAGTTGCTCTTTACTGTCACCCAGTGGTCATTAGCATATTTCGCAAGCAAAGTAAATGGGGGTGCTTCTGTAGACAATATGTTATCTATGCTCCCTGCCCCTACTAATAGAAGAGGAAAAAACCAGCAGACACAATGTACGGAGGGCTGAAAAACCTGTATTGTCCAACCTAAAACCAAACGTCTGGCTATCCAAGTCAGAATTGAAGCCATAATGCTGGCAAAGGGGACACAAACATCCTTCTGTACTTCAACTCCCAAAGTTTTTTGGCTTAATTAGGGAGGAACGATCAAAACATGTTTCAGGGAGACCCTCCTTTCTCATGGAAATGACCCACAAGCCACCACGGTTATGGGTTGTGTACATTACAGGTACTTGAGTATTATACGTGTCACATTATGGGGAAATTTTAGTTGCGAAAATGGTACAGATAATCCCCTCTCTTTCCTAGTGTCATGGCTTGAAACAAAGTTCCTCCTTGTTACTGCTTTTCACTAAACTGTAAAAATGTAGGCAATAGAAGTTAAGATCTCCACCATCTTGTCTTGATCTTGATTCATGAAGCATGAAGCATGAATCTCCACGCCTCTGCAATGGTGCCATGGGAGAGCTTAGAAAGCAGAGATCCCACATGCATTGAGCTAACCCTAATCTCCTCAACAGGTGATGGGTTGGAAAGGGCTGTCAGAAGTAGGGAGGTGCACAATTTTTGGTGTGTTCACATTTCTGTGAATGTGACCCCTTTGAATGTGGTGGCATTCGCATTCGGTTTGCATCTGATGCAAATATTCAGTGAACGTTCAACGTGGATGCTTCCAAATAGAATTCAAATGTACAGAGTCAATATTTGTGCATTTGGATTGTACAAGATTAAAATATACAGATTTGAATGTTGAATCTATACACTCGAATCTTATCTGGAACCTCTGCCACCCAGTTACATGCTTTGAATGCTCTCCGGCAGCTGGCGGCATTCACCAGCAGCACGCAGGCAGATCCAAATCCGCTGCAGAGCCAACTGTGCAACCGCTTGCTAGTAGTCCTGCTGGAGTGAACTCACCTTTGAATGTGAGATGTAACTATCATTTGATTTCAATGTGAATACTTGAATTTGTATGAATTGTGGATGTGATGAATGTTCTTCCCCAGGTAAACTTAAGCTTCTGAGTTCTGTCCGCACTATAACCTTGGGCAGACGTCTCGAAGAAGAGAAGCTCTTCACACTTTGAGGAATCCGCAAGTCTTTCTTGATATAAATGAATTATTTACTGGAACAGTATAACACATATAACAACCTTCCTAGTAAATGAGAGTTTCCAGTTTCCAGTGCAGCTTATTAGGTCTTTAGGAGTCTCAGTTCTTTGGGGGCTCCCCACAAATTAGTCATTCAGTGGGAAGATTTCCCTGCATAATCTGACTTGTCACTAAGAAAAGTCCCTGGGAGGAAAGCAAAGAGGAAAAGCTTGCTGCCACTAAACATCTGGTCTTGTTTGCGAGGATATTTGGCAAACTGAGATGGAATTCCCCATTCCCCCCCCCCCTAGTTTGGACAGTTTGCTGAACTTCATTTGAATTGGGTGGCTGAAGGCTTGGAACTAAACTGAACTGAAAGATCACTATGGGTACTGTAGTTATCTTCCAAAAGTGACTTAGTAGAAAGTAAGAGCAAGAGTAGATTGCTCATATGAAAGCAACTTGGCTCTAAGTTGTATCAAGCCAATCATTGTGGTTTATAGTTGTAAGTTTTTGACTGTAGCTCCATTCTAGGATTGATGTAAAATAAGATTGTTGGTGTAGCTCATCAAACATAAATGTACAGAAGCCAGGCAGAAATTAAATTTGAAGGCAATTGTGTACACACTTTTATAAACTGGATATACTCCAGACATGCTGCAACATAACAGTTGTGATTTCTGTTTTTAACATTTAAAAATTCAGGTTTAAAGCATTAGAACACAAGAGGTGACCTGCTGGAATGGGCCACAGTCCATCTAATCCAGCATCCCATCTCACACAGTGGCCCACCAATAGCTTCTGGGCATTTTCAAGCAGAAGACAAAGGCAAAACCTTCATCTGTTCTCAGTTTCCCACAAATGGCCTTGAGAGGATTCATATACGTGGATCCATTGCAGCTAATCCATTACCCATAGAGTGGTCCACCTAAAGTAAGTGTGGAAATGGGTTAATCACTGGTCCTCCTTTCTGTGTATCTTGACTAGGTTTCGGAGACAACATTTCTTGCAGTTCTGCTTTAGCTAGCAATCAGGTACTTTCTGAAAAGTCTATGAGGTTTGTAGGAGATTCCTGGGAAAGGAGGCCCTGTCCTCCATGTCTTCATCCAGTTTTCTTTGAATAAATGAGAAGTTGTGAAGACCAGAATGAACTGGCATATATTGTGATGGTAGGGTGCATTCCTCTATCTGTTCTCTCAGTACTAGGTTGGTAGAGGCTTTAAAGATAAAAACCAACCATCACCTTAAATTACTCACTGAAAGGTTAGATGCCTGCAGGAGCCTGAGTCTAGACCCAAATAGCAGCCAGCCTCACCCTTAAAAGAAACATTTACTTTACCAGGTTGGAGTGGGAAGTAGTGTGCTCTGAAAGGCAAATATTTGTGCTGTGTTCTGATTCTAAAAATAAGAATGTAAGGGCCCAAAGTTGCTTGGGAACCTGGGGCAAATACGGACTCTGAATTATTCTAATTCCAGATTTTTGCTGATCAGCTAATTCTTAATAAAATCCTAGATAAAGAAATGCATTCTGTGCATGGTCAGCAAACTGCACTCCTCAGTATTTCTATTACATCAGATGTTCCTGGGCTGACTTGTGGTAGGTACAGCAATGTTCTATCTGGGTTGACATCTTTTATCCAAGATGGCCTGTAGCTAACTGCCTATCTGCATATTAAACTTAGTACATACTGATGCTAGCAGTGCACACAAGCACAGATTGGGTATATATCATGAGTAAGATAGAGATTTATCTTGTTTTTTTTCCTTAGCTGATTCTGCATTGGCTGGTATACTGGAACAACAAATGTATTAGGGACCTCCTTCCTACATATCCCATCCAGGGTAGGAAGAAGAAGAGTTGGCTTTTCTACCTCACCTTTCTTGCCCATTTAAGGGGACTCAAAGCGGCTGGCAAAGCTTTTCTATTCTTCTCCCCACAACTGATACTCTATGAAGTAAGTGGGGCTGTGAGAGCTCAGAAGAGAGCTGTGACTAGCCCAAGGTCACCCAGCTGGCTTCATGGGGGAGGGAGGAATCGAACCCGGTATTCCCAGATAAGAGCACAGCTCCCTAACCACTAGACCAAACAGGAATGTGCACAAATGTTTTTTTGGCATTCGATTCATAACAAATTGAATGTTAGAAAATTAGTTTTCATTCGAATAGACCCCCTTTGAATGTGGTAGGACTGTATTCGATAAGAATGTATTCATATGAATTCATATGAATATCCATTCATATTGGGTACATATCTGTTCGTATTGGATAGTATCTGTTCATATTGGATACGTATCCATTCGTTTAGGATATGTATCCATTTGGATTGGATATGTATCCGTTTGTTTACACCCTCTTTCATCTACCTAAATGATCAGCATGCATCATCAGTGTATAATGTGGCACCAAAATATGTGCCCAAAACAAAGGAAATCCCAGCATTTTCCTCTACCTGCACCTATTTTGTGCCCATACAGATTCAGCTTAAGACTGCGTCCAGACCTGGGAATAATGTGCATTCCAATGTGCAGCATGGGTGTGGGCATCACACCTGATACTTTGTAGCACTAGCGCATTATGCCGCCTCTACTTCAAATTCATTTACTGCGGAACGATGAGCACTAGCTGTGAAGTATCAGGTAAATTTGAAGTTTTCTGCCACTCCAGACAGGATGGCAAGAACAGTGAATGAGAGAGGGAGCTCGTGCACTCACCTCCAGTTGGCATGTGGGGCTGAAGTCTGGTCAGAAAGATAACAGCGTTTCTCTCTGATGTACATATGTCCCTGAGGTCTGTGCTTTGTTCCTTTGTCTGGAATAGCGATCTCTAAGGGAAAAGGAGCCCTTGAGTTCTATGTAATTTTAAAAAGCCTGCTGAATGGCTACTCCTTCCTTCCTTCCTTCCTTCCTTCCTTCCTTCCTTCCTTCCTTCCTTCCTTCCTTCCTTCCTTCCTTCCTTCCTTTTTGCAGAACACTGCTGAAAATGCAGTACTAAAGTGTCAAAGAAAGGTCAGGAATGCAATAGGAGTAGGTGAGCATAGGAAATAATTTACTTCTCATCCCATTTTGTCCACTGGTCCAGCGGCCTCTTATTTGCTTTTCCAGAGCTGAATTTTCAGTTTAGCTTTTACGTGAGTGATAGAAAGCCCTGGAGTCACTTCATACTTTGCTAAGGAAAGGGGGCACTTTTTTTTTTAGTGAAAATTTCTACGCTCTTTCATTTACTGACAACCCCGCAAGACAGAAACCAGGTTTCATGCTTAGGGAAATGCTCCAAAAGAACTGAAGGTGTACATATTTTAATGGACGTTTTAAAGTCCCCTTTCTCCATCCTGTTCTGAACTCTATGGCAAGTCAGAGCTGCCTGCTGTGGTATCTTGGGATTCTCTTCGTGTGTGTGTGTGTGGGGGGGAATCTGATCAACAGACTCGTTTCTGATGGCATGATATCCAGATGGCTCCTTTTTCTCCGCTGAGATGCAATATAATCTGCAGCAGATGTATTGTAGATGAGCTGTTGAGTTATAAGAAATATGCTCGCAAGGTGAGTTAAAAAAAAAGCTGTTTGTTAAAATTTATTTATGGCATTTACATTTATATCTAAAGAGTATAAAGCAGGACACGCCATTCTTCTCTTCTGTTTTATCTTTGTAACAGCCCAGTGAGTCAGGATGGGTTAAGAGGGACTCAGGTGCCCAAGCAGCTAGTTTCCATGGCCAAGAAGGAGTTTCAATCCTAGGTCCTAAATTCCAGTCACTACCTCGTGATGGCTCTTGATCAGTTTGAATTCTGCATCATAAATTCCATAAATGGTCAGGGTTTGGAAGAAACGTGATCCTCACAAGCCAAGCTTGCCTCTAGACTAAGCTGAGCTGGTACACCAGTAGTACTCAGTGTTGGAGACTACTGGTAAATCAGATCAGGGCCCGACTGATCTGGATTATGCTCTGTCCATACAGGACAGAGGTCGTCAGGGCCTCTCGTATTCTACACTAATGTGTAGAATGGAAACCCTTAGTACGCTTGCTGGTAAGGAACATGGGATGCTTCATCTCGGTGTAGCCAGGAAATGAGAAGAAGAATGGAGATACTATCACCGTAGCTCTGCTTAGTTTTCCAGATGCCCTGCATGGGACATGTGGGGATCCACATCTCTATTTTCCATGGCAGCTGCTGATCTCTGCAGAGGGATTTTCGCACTACACTCATTCCATTTGGAACGGGTGTAGGACGGGAAGCCTAAGACACTTCAGGACGCTTTCAGCATTCACACATAGGAGTGCAGGAACACGTGTAAACGCATTCCGGCGTGCCTGTGTGCGAATGCTCAAAGCATTCTGAAGTGCCTTAGCCGGCAAACGCCGGCAAGGGGCGGGGAGACGGCTGCCGAGGCTCCCGCAGCCAGCAAGGCAGGCAATCAGCTGATTGTCAGCCAGCGCCGGCGGGGGAGGGGAGCCCGCGGCTGTCAGGGAGAGAGAAACATGAGCGAATGCTTCTCTCCCTGAACGGCTGCGGGCGCTTTGTCCGCGCCGGAACGGATGTAGAGCACTTTAAAGTGCTCTACATCTCGAATGCGTGCAAGA
This sequence comes from Aspidoscelis marmoratus, assembly GCA_014337955.1. Classification (NCBI taxonomy): domain Eukaryota; kingdom Metazoa; phylum Chordata; class Lepidosauria; order Squamata; family Teiidae; genus Aspidoscelis; species Aspidoscelis marmoratus. The sequence goes on from MTQE01000390.1 coordinate 11,442,119, forward strand.
CAGCTCCGGACACATCGGAGCGCAAGCCCTGCTGCGGCAATGCGTATGCCGCGTTCGAGGCTGTCTTGCACGCGTTCCAAAACCCCGTGTGCAAAAAAGCCTCAGTGTCCAACACTCTCCCCAGGCAACTCGAAGTGAGTGCACGAGAAACAGCAGGTGCCGCAGGTGTGACATCATCAGTGATCCCACATCATGTCAAATAGAGCCAGGACACGTTTTAGGAGACCCTCATGGGACTGTAGGGATAGGGAATAGGCTCCAATGGGCGTCTTCCCAACTTCTGATAGAGACTTTGTCTCCATGATAAGGGTGTGCAAGAATGCAATTTTTGTCATTCAATTTGGTTGGAATTGAATATTCAAATTTCTGAATTCATATGAATAGAGAAAAATGAATGTATTAAAATTTGAACCGATTTCAATACATTCCTATCAATTCGTACGAATATTCAATACGAATTTGATGATATGAATGTTGACAACATTCGTATGTATCCAAACACATCTGTATGAATCTGTATGCCTCCCATTTTTATTCCGTATGCATCCTGTTTTTATCCTGTACGCATCCCATTTTCATCCTGTACGTATCTGTACGAATGCATATGGATACGTAGGTAATGTGTACGTATCTGTACACATACGAATGTCCAAATTATTTGAATGAATGATTCAAAACATTTGCATTCATTTGAATATTGAAAAATGAATGCCTGGACATTCGATTCAAATTTGAATGTCTGAATTGGATTGAATAGCAAATATTTTAGAATATCCTTGCTCATCCCTGCTCCATTAGCTTGTTAGACGGTTAATAAAAAGACACTCAAATGAGAGATGTGTCCATGTGTTAGCATACTTACACACACATGTGCACCATCTAGAAGGAACATCTTAATTTCTCTTGAAGGAATTTGAACTGCATTTCTTTTATTTCCATTCTGTTCATCTCTCAGACTGTTTTGTCCCCAGAGCAATGCTATGAACTGGCATGTAGTGAAA
>MTQE01000390.1:11443293-11456188 GCA_014337955.1 Aspidoscelis marmoratus
AGATTTTTAAAGGCTTTACTGGTTACAAACACATATAACATGAAATAATCCCTTCTCTCTCAATAATCTTGGCTAAATACCTTGCTCTATCTTCTTTGTGTGTTTTATCTTTCTTCTTCTGTGGACATTATCTCTCTTCTGTGGACTTTATCTTTCTTCTTCTGTGGACTTTGTCTTTGTCAAAGGAAAATACTCTTTCCAGGTCTGACTTGGCTGCAAACTCACTACACACCAAACTGAAACTAACTGGAGAGGCAGTATAAGACCCTAGAATTTCCCACAAACCTTTTCTTTCTTAAAGCTAGAGATCTCTATTTCCCCTCCTGAACTAATACATAGAAAAGCCTATAATATCTTTAACTAAATATATGTCTCAAGGGCATCAAAGATGCTCTGGAGGCATGACACAGACCTTTTCTGTGCTTTTATGTTCAGTGGATTGTATCAGAACTTTCCACACTAGTTCAGTCTAAGGAATCCATCCCAGATGTGAGCAGATCCATCCGTGGGCTGGAACAAAACTGTCCATATTAGGATAGCTGTTTCAGCTGAGCCCTTGGGGCCTAGCCTGTCCCCCTTTGGGTATTGGGGTTGAGAAAAATATATTGCATGTCTTTGAGGTTCCCTGAAGTCTGTGGGGAATGCAGCAGCAACAGCTCCAAACTTCAAGGCAGACATGCATGTGGAGATCTACAGGATGTTTGCCCCCCCCCGCCCCGTGAGTGTGCCTCTGGTCCCAGGCATACATTTGTTCCCTGAGAATATTTAAATCAGGCTTCCTGAGATGCTCTAGAGTTCTTGACAGCCAAAAGGAGGCAAAGCCATTTGTCTTCCCAGTCCCTCTGATGCTTCAAGGATCTAGATCACTTTCAGCTGATCTAGAGCTGGCAGCATGGTTCAGAGGTGGTAGCGGGTGGATGGTGGTGTCCCAAGCTGTCCAGTCTCCAGTGCACGTTGGAAGGTCATTTCATTGCCCTTTTTGGAACGATTTCCAGTTCTATAGAACCATTTCAAGTGTGTAACAAAATTGTTCACAGTATTCTAAGTAGGGATGTGCATGAATATTCGAAACCTTCGAAATTCAATCACATTCATTTGAATTTGGACATCTGAATTCAAATCAAATGTCTGTAAATTCAAGTCTAAACATTTGAACAAATTTTGAAATTTTGAATCTATTTGTCTGAATTATTCAGACGTTCGTATGTGTATAGGTACGTACACAATGCATACTTGCCCGTATGCATCTTTCTGGCATCCGTGCACATTTGTACGGATCCATACGGGACAAAAATAGGATGCATACAGGATGCATACAGGATGCACATGGATGTGTAGGAATGCATATGGCCACATACGAATGTTGTCAACATTCGTATATGCAAATTCAAATTGAAAATTTGCGTGAATAGATTTGAATGTATTTGATTTAAATCGAATGTGAATACATTCGTATTTTAAAGATTCAAATTTATAAAGATTCAAATGTATAAGAGGACAGTCGCCTACCCAATGGGACTATGTGGTAGCAAATGTATGGTGGACCGGCAGTTAATCACCTAACCTTTACATGTATTAATAGTATTTCAATCTTTTGCGCACCAAGAAATGACTCGGTCCCAGTCGGTGAGCTACATAAGGGCATAATAACAGCAAGTATTTTATTTTCACTGTACTTCTTAATGGCCCCTAACATGAAATCTGTCTTCAGATCATTGCATAATTGGTTTGACGTCTCACTGAAGGTTGAGAAGGTTGTAACCAATAGCTTGTAGTCAATCTTCTTGATCCAATTACTTTTGCCACTTTAAACAGCAGGTTTGGAGACATGCTTCTAAAGACCTTCTGATCACTTCTCCCATGTTTAGCCACCTGAGATGTTGCTCTGAAGTAAAGTCCACTGTGGTCAGTGGGATATACTCCACAGGTACATAGGACTGCCACTGTAGTGTTCAGCCCTATTGAGCACTAATAGGATTTTTGTGTTAATTCAGGAAAAGAACAGACCAAATCCTGCTGTGCTCTCACAGCAAACCTCCCAAATTTAATAGCATAGAACGAGGCCATCAAACCTTTATGAGCAAAATATTAGTGATAGGAACAAAGCGATTTTCTCCTCTTCTGTGTAGCTCTGTATCTCATTACGATCAAGCATGGCTTCACTTTATGTTGTCTAGACACTTACTTAAAATCAAAATCAAATAAAAAATACCATATTAAAATTAACCCCGGTGATGTATCCTTCTATAATAAGCCTTCAGAGACATTCTGACAGGCTAATTTGACCCTGAGGATTACTGACTCAAGAGATTTTAGACTGATTTTCTTAGTGTGTTTGGTCTGTGTCAGCATTATGAACATTTTGTTTGCTTGTGATTTTGCAGTCTGGGTTTTACTCTCCAAAGTGTGTCTTGAAATGTTTCCAAAGCAATCTGTACCACTTACAGATGTCAGTAGGCTTTCCCTACTGTCTCTACCCTACAGAAACACCTTCAATTGTTACCTTTTAAAAAGTTCATATCACAGGTATTATTTTTAAATTTCTTCATTCAAAGATGTGCACACTAATATTTTTTAAAGGAATCCAAACTTAACATAAAATGGATGTGAAGAGTGCAGGATTGTTGCCAGGGTGGTGGTGGTGAGAACCATGAGCCAGGGTGTTTTCATTGTCCTGTCACTAAGACATATCCATTCTAGGGTTGTTTCTGCACTCACCTTGCTTGAAAAAGCTAACTATTCCATTTCAGCCTGTTCCAGACATAGCATGGCAGATTCTGTCTGCATCGTGAGGAGAAGATGGATCGACACTGGCAGCAATGTAGAGGTGCCATAGCTGTTCTGGTCCATGCGACCGACTACCACCCAAGACACAACCTAACCCTGCTAGCGATTGGCCCAGGCCCTATCATTCAAATGTCATGTCTACTACATAAGGGCAGGGCTAAACAGAAGAGTTTTCAAAGGCAGCATGCATACCTCCATGGCAGGGCATTGAAATGCCTAGGTGCATCTTTCAGGCTGAGGGGGGGGGAGGAACTGGGGTGCTTCTAAGGCCATCTGCTGGGACTCAAGAGCAGGAGAAGGTTTGTCCTTGTCTCTTCTTGAGATGCCCATGAGCATTTGGTGGGCCACTGTGTGCGACAGGATGTTGGACTAGATGGGCTGTGGCCTGATCCAGCAAGGCTTCTCTTATGTTCTTATGTTCTTATGAAAATAATCTTCAAAGCTTGCATAAGTTTTGAATATGGAGTTGAAGCATTGTTCTTGTTCTGGACCAGGTGAGGAAGCACCAGTGCTTGGACTGGAGCAGACAACATCAGTATAGTTGTAGACCTGTTCAAATTAGGGATGTGCATGAATGCTTGTGGGTGTTTTTTTTAACTCTTTTTGTATTTGATTCATATCAAATTGAATGGAAGAAAATTTGTTTTCATTGAAATGGAGTGTGGTAGGATTCGTACTCGATACAAATGTTCGATCCCATACAAATGCATGCAAATAGCATACGGATCCCATATATGAATCCTATACAAATCCTACATGGAGCTTCATATGAATGTATCAAAACATTTGATTTGAATTAGAATGTCAATCTTCAAATTTCCCAACATTTGATTTGAAATCGAACATCCAAATCCGGGTGAGTTTTCAATGTTACAAATATTTGTGCACTGTTGCGTCTCGAGCCAGCAACATCCAAGGAGCAAGCACTCAAGTTCCAAAGTCCATTAGGGGTTAAAGAGTTAAGCAAAGTCAAGGAAAGCCAGTCAAAGTTACCAGAGGGTCAGTGGGTCAGTAATAATTCAAGAAGCAAGGGTCACGAGGTCCAGGAGCTGCAGATTACAAACATGTGTCTGCAACAGCTCCTCTTCAGTCTGAGCGGCTCTTAAGTAGATCTGTGAGAGGCACGCCCCTTGACTTGTAGACTCTATGACTTAGGTGCTCTATGAAGGACATGGCTCAGAGTCTTCACATAAGCTGTCTCCAACTTGGGAGACAAGATCATTGTTTACGTTTGACTCTTGAGGTGCTCCTTCATCACCCTGGCTTACAGGGAAGCTTGTCTCAGCTTGTCTAGCAGAGGAGGAGGGGCTGATGGTACAAGGCATCTGGAAAAGGAACCTCTTGGGATGGTTCTAGGTCAAATAAGACTAGTCCCATGCAGATGAACTGTACTCAGCAGCCACTTGATCTGAACTAGTGATTGGCCTTGGCCTCTTCATCTTGTCTCAACTTTTCTGCATCAAACCATCTTTTCTTTATCGGAAAGCAGATGGGCTTTTCTTTGAAGCTTTCCACAGCTGGACACTCTCATTATGGCCAAGCTATCAGGAGCTGCAAAGGAAGATTCAAATTCCATTCATTTGTTTTTCTTTAAGAAATAAGAACCCTTTTGCATCACACTTCATTTCTTAAAAGTGAGGGTGCAGAAGGAAATGACAATTAGGTGTGTCACGGTGCTGGGCTTCTGATTGGCTCAAGAGGCCCCTGTTGGCATGGGTTCCTGGGCCTGCAGTTCATCATCCATAATACATCTGGCCACTGTTAATGCATAAGGAAAGGCTTACACTAATCTTCTTTTTCATGCATATGAAGGCAGCACTCAAGAAATGATATTTTGTTTTTTCCCCCAATGCAGCATTTAGAAAAGATTATTTCCATAAACCCCAAATGGCAATAACGTTCATTGAAAACTTTGCATTAAAGCCCATGCAAGCAACACGATCGGGGTGTGTTAATTCTTAACACAGCAAGAACAGAATATATTACCTATGTCATTCTGTTCACCCAGTAAACGCAAATCCAGGAGCCAGGTGACGCTGAACAGGAGGGGGTTAGATCTTTTCAGCCCAGCATCAAACCTCGTCTACCATTGGGAATGGAGCACAGCTAGTGAAGAACCACTGCTGCCAATATTCCAGCCCTTCATTTATGATGAAGTGTATAAACGTCCCCTTGTTTCCTCTGTTTTATAAGTGGCAAGATAATAATCTGCATTTGCTATTTTAGAAAGGGAAAAAGAAATTCTGCCCTGAAAAAAAAAATTGTCTTATGCGCTGCCACTTCACAGTTTAATAGGATGAAGGCCTTTGTGCTAATTTTGAGAAAGAAGTTCTTAACCTTGTTTTCTACTGGAATAGCTTTTGGGTTTTATGAGTCTTATCTGTCTGAGAAGACAGAGCCAGTTCTTGTGAGATAGTGAATCAACGGCGCCACATGAAGGCGGGGGGAGAGGGAGGGAAAGGGAAGATTTAAATGCCATGGTAGAGTTTGATATACCCAGTAGACATTTTGCCTTGTTATATTTCATATTGTTACCATCTGGGGTTGCTTGCTTGGCATGTGGGGCTGAAGAAATATGTGTGACGTATTCCATAAACCACTATCTTATTCACACTGGGTATTGTGTTTTCCATTTGCTTTGTTCTCCTGAAAAGGCAGCATTTGATAGACCTCTAGGGATCATCCTGTTGAGTATTTTAAAGTAAGGGATGTGGGGCAACATTACACGTTCTTATACAGAACATGTTCTCTCCGCTGCCGGCTCACAAGCCTCGGCATATGTGAATAGACAGTAGTAACAGCAGCAGTTTTGTTTGACAGTGTGGGCTCCCTTCTCCCTTCCTCTGGGCTTCTTTTTTTTTTTTTATCGGCGTTTCCTGGCCAATTATTTTCCTAATGACTACGGTGGAGTTTTTCTATTAGAAAACAAACCATATATCAATTCTCTCCATCTCTATCTAAAGAAAAATGGATCCTTCCTCTCTTTCTCTCTCTCTCTCAAATAAAACAGACCCCTAAACTATGAACACATGTTTTAAGTCCACTTTCTTCTTGTGTTTGATTTCCATGGTGCATGTAAATGACCGTTAAAATGTCCAGGCCTGTGATTTTCAAAATGTTATTTATTTAATAGTTTCATTTACATCTGGCCATTATTGTGAAGAGCTCAGATGTCGACTCTTTGTCTTTTCCTGTTTGTTTTACCCCCACAACCACCTTGTGACACAGTTGGGTATAAAGACAATGATTGGCCCAAGGTCATCCAATCAGCTTCCAGGGACAAACTGGGTATTTGAGCCATGCTTCTCCAGGTCCTAATCCAATATCCAAGGCCCACCATAGCTCCTTCTCTAATCTTGTGCAGAATATAATAAGCACATTCAAATTTACAAACTTTTCAAGTACTACCATGTTTCCCCAAAAATAAGACAGGGTCTTATATTAATTTTTGCTCCTAAAGATGCACTAGGGCTTATTAACAGGGGATGTCTTATTTTTCCATAAACAAGAATTCACATTTATTGTTGAACAAAAAAATCAACCTTTATTAATATACTGTAGTCATGTCATAACATTCTGAAACATCTCTAACCTTAAGCCTAAGCCTAAACCTAAGCCTAAACCTAAGCCTAAACCCAACCCCAACCCCAACCCCAACCCTAACCCTAACCCTAAAAATATCACACTCAAAAGACCCCACCAGGCCTACACACTGATTCAAAACAATAAGGGCTGGCAAGTGCCTGGCTCCCAAACACAAGACCTGAAACAAAAGGGGCTGAAACCTGTCGGGATCTCTCACAGACTGACCCTGTCAATTTTACTGATGCCACACACATTGAGCATATACCAGGGAACAACAGCCCAAAGGAATCAATTTTAAAGCCAAGCTGAGAAAAAGAAGAGGAAGAGGAAGGTACCTGTGGTTGCCAGAGGGTCTGGCAGCCGCATTGTTCATCCCTTCATCCCCAGAAGATTACTAGCGTACTTTTAAAAAAATCCTGCCAGCCAGTGTTGGAGGAGCTCTTCCTCAACCAGTTTGGGAGCCAGTTTGGTCTAGTGGTTAGGGAGCCGGACTCTTATCTGGGAATACCGGGTTCGATTCCACCCTTCCCCATGAAGCCAGCTGGGTGACCTTGGGCTAGTCACAGCTCTCTTCTGAGCTCTCACAGCCCCACCTACCTCACAAGGTGTTCTGTTGTGGGAAGAAGAATAGAAAAGCCTTGTCAGCTGCTTTGAGTCCCCTTAAATGGGTGAGAAAAGCGGGGTAGGAAAGCCAACTCTTCTTCTTCTTCTTCTTCTTCTTCTTCTTCTTCTTCTTCTTCTTCTTCTTCTTCTTCTTCTTCTTCTTCTTCTTCTTCTTCTTCTTCTTCTTCTTCTTCTTCTTCTTCTTCTTCGCAGCCAAGCCTTCAACAGAAGGCATAGCCTGCAATGCCAGAGAGCTTTTTTTCAGGGTACGGATTATATTTCTTAGCTTTAAAAAATGCTGGAAAAATTAAATTAGGTCTTATTTTTGGGGAAACACGGTATAGGTTAGGAGTGTGCACAAATGCAATTTTTGATATTCAATTCAATTTGAATTACTACATTTGATCTTAGCCATAAAGCTGAGGAACTGAACTCAACTGCTGCTGTTTACACCTCACATCTTGGCAACAGTATGGGGATGGTTACCAATGTATTTTTCTCAATTTGTTTTTTACTCCCCAGTTACTGGGATTTCCTGGTAGTCATTCATCCAGCTACTAATTAGCTCCAGTCTGGCTTAGTTTTTTGGGGAACAGCCAAGATCAGCTAGCTGCTGCCATACTGAAGTAGTGGATAATTCTGAAAACAGAGATAAAACACAGTGGTGTCAGAGCCTTGCATGTTTGTATTTCTTCGCAAAAGAACATGGTAATGAACGAAGGTAATGAACTAAGAACTAGAGTGTTTTTGATAGAACACAAATCTCAAGGCATACTAGATTGCAGTTACATTGTGTTCTTCTGCCATCTGCTGGTATGGTCAAACCATACCAGGAGGGGAGAACTGAAAAGACCAGCTCTGGATATATTTAGTCTGAAACAAAATTTGGAAAAAACCCTCTCCCCCCCACTTTCTGGCGGGGGCTTGCTAAGGATCCTTAGCCAATGAAGCCACTGGTTAAAAAATCATGATGGTTAGTCTGAGGCTGCATCACCATGCACATTTTGGTCCGAATCGAAATTGGATTTGGGAAGGGCCAACCCATCGGCATGCAAAATCAATTTGGTACAATTTCCGCAGGCCTAATCACCCAAACCTGAACCAAACCTGTACCAAGTTTGGTCCTGGAAAAAACTTCTCGGTGCAGTTTGGTGGCTGAGCATGCATTGTTTTGGGAGCTGAGCCCATGCATGGGGACGGTCCTGAGCTATTTGGGGAGGAGATTAGCACTTGTATCATTGGAAGGTGAGGTGTCATGTACTGTGCTCGCCGTTCCTGCTCTGTGCATTGGAGATCGCAACTGCTGAGGGTTTTGGGGAGTAAATGGTGTTAAAGCCGAAATGACGAGGGGGTTGAATGGCCTTCACTGATCCATGAGACTCTTTCTGCAACAAGTATTCCACCCCTGCTTCCCCGATCTCCAAGGCAGGCATGATAATGGCTTGATTTTTCTCCCTTTCCACAACAAGTATTCCATCCCCCTTCCCCGGTTGCCAAGGCAGGCATGATGGCTTGTTCATGGCTTGATTTTTGTCCCCGATTGCGGTTCCCAGGTGCACAAAACTGCTAAAGTGCTGCCAAACATTGTAGCAGCTTTGGTCAAAGAGCTGGGTTTTTTAAAATTATTATTATTGCTGTTGAATCTTAGCTTCTCTGTGCCCCTAAGGGAGGGGCAATGTGGCATTTGGTGGTGTTTCCCAGTAATCGCTGCACACAGGGGTGAGTGTGATGTCAATCCTGCTTCCAATCAGGAAGACGGGGCAGAAAGAAGATGGCGCTGTTCCCCCGTGCCAGGGTTAAGCATGGTTTGCATGGGGACAGCTACATAAGAACATAAGAGAAGCCTTGCTGGATCAGGCCACAGCCCATCTAGTCCAGCATCCTGTCACACACAGTGGCCCACCAAATGCTCACGGGCATCTCAAGCAGAGACAAGGACAAACCTTCTCCTGCTCTCGAGTCCCAGCAGATGGCCTTAGAAGCGCCCCAGTTCCTCCCCCCCCCTCAGCCTGAATGATGCACCTAGGCATTCGTTCTAGTAGCCATTGATACATCTGTCATCCATAAATTTGTCTAACCCTACCTTAAAGCCATCCAGACTGGTAGCTGTCACCATCTCATCCGGCAGCACATTCCATAAGCCGATGACCCTCTGGGTGAAGAAATACTTCCCCCTGTCAGACCTTATTCTCCTACCCATCAGCTTCATAGAGTGCCCCCTGGTTCTAGTGTTGTGCGATAGAGAAAAGAAATTTTCTCTATCCACCCTTTCTATCTGTATACAGCCCGTGTTACCGGTGATGGCATGGGGATGGGCAGATTCGATTTCGGTCCTGCACCCGGTCAAAAATGAGCTCAAATTGCATGAAATCGCTTGCATGGAGACGTGGCCTTAGAAAGGATTTTTTCCAAACTCTGGAAATCCCCCTCTCCCCATAGTGAAAAATCCAGTGCATTTAGGAATCCTTCAGTTACAGGTATCTTTAGTAGGGATTTGCATGAATATCCATAACATTCATTATTCATATGAGTTCGTCCAAATTCAGACATTAATACACAAATCAAATGTTACAACATTCATACATCAACATTTGTATGAATACGAATGTTTTGGACATTGAATGTTTCCAGACATTTGTACACCTGATAAAACCTACATAGAAGCACAAATGACCAGGAATGGTAAACCTGGATTATAGCCCAGCCTTTTCACAAATTATCCCCTGTAGTCAGGTGGGGAAGGGGAGTTGCACAATAAGTGAGAAGGAGAGTCAATAAGCAAAAGATTCATTCAAGCCTATAAATCAGGTTTACAAAACATTTCAGGCTTGGCAGAGAAGTTAGTTGAAGGAATAATCTGAGCATCAACCATGAAGCACACAAATTGTGGAAACAGGATAAAACAGCTGGTAACAGATGTGTTTCCTTAGCACTCTTGGTTGCTTCGTTGATGCCATCTAGACACAAAAGCCACTCTTCGGGGCCAGATGGATTGACTTCCTTCGATCTGTTTGGTCTTCTGCAGCCTTTCTTAGGTTTGCTGGCAAGGTTTTCCTTGCCAGTGTAATTCAGTCTATCCACCTGCTAGCTTCCCATTCTATTCTTCATCTCCCTTCTGCTTTCCCAAACATCACCATGTTTTCCAGGGAATTCAGTATTCCTCAAAAAGTATGGAAATTTAAGCCTGACCATTTGTGCTTCTATGTAGGTTTTATTTGGTCTAAACCTCCTTCTTGGGTCTCCATGGTACCCCAAGGAGCCTTCAAAAGAGTCTACACATTTCCAGTTTTGCTTTGTCATTGTCCATCATTTGCATCCATACAACACAGCACTAAAAACCATGACATAAACCATTCTGATTTTTGTGTTTAGTGAGACATCACAATACTTAAAAATCTTCTCTAAACCTTTCATTGCTGCTTTCCCCAGTGCCAGTCTCTGGCATATTCCTCAACACCTTTCAATATTAATTATGGAGCCAAAAAAAGCCCCAACATCAGCTGTTTTCAGCGCTTTCCCTCTAGTTGGAAATTTGTGGTTGGTCCTGTCGACCAGTCTGCCTGGCCTCAAATGCTAGATTAAGAAGCTGCTGCTAAGTGGCTCCCTACCTGTTTCCAGCTGAAATTCCTTAAGTGCTTCTTTCATAATCTGTCCTAAAAATACGAGCAACCATCCAAAGAAGTCTAGCTCTTCTGTTTAAGTCCTGCAATGTTTTGTGTCCAGACTCCAGCTGGCTTGAGTAGGGGGACTATTGGGTCAGGCACAGCACCTGGGTGACAGCGATGCTGAAGTCTGATGTCTCCAGAAACTCCTCCTCCTCTTTATCTTCTTAAAACTAACCTTATGGTAAGGGCATGACAAGAATCACAATGGTGGCTGAGAAGATACGGCTGAAAGGAAAACGTGCCAGGGTCCAGAATATGCAGAATTCATGATAGGTGAGACACAATCCAGGCCAACACTAGCAGATGGAGATTGTCTCATCATTTGCCTATCAGACAGGTTGACAGTCAACTGCTTCCACATTTCAATGTTCACATTCAATTTCCCATTGAAATGTAATCTTGAAGCAGTGTACAAAGAATAAAAACAGCTAAAATCGTAATAGTTATATAAAATACATAAGTGACATCAAAGATGGAGGAACAAGCAAACAAGCATTTACTCTGGAAAGGCCTGAGTAAAAAGATAAGTTTTCAACTGGCACCTAGAGACCAGGGGCGTAGGAGCACAGGCTGCCTATATGGGCCAGCAGCCCCGTTCTCTCATGCTGGACCTATGTACCTCCTGCTGGAGATCAGTGATAGTGAATGAACCCTACGGCCCTGGTCTACAAGCCACACAAGGTGGCTAGACACACCCAATTAATAAATTGATTGTAGCAGGGGTGTGTGTCTCAAGCCGGCAGCATTCAGTAAGCAAACATACATGCACACCTGGCAAATGGCAGCAAGCAACTGGATCAGGTTTCATTGTTCTTGGGGGAGAAAGCCGAGGTCAATGTTTCCAGAGGGTCTTTGTTCTCATAAATAAGTCAGAGTTGAGGAACACGGAAAGTACAGGAGCCAAGGTTGCAAGAAAAGATCCATTGTCTGCAACAGCATTTGATGGGTTTTGGTGTTTTTAAGTAGGGCTGAGTGAGCCTCATCCTCTCCGACACAGCTGTTTGACATGCAAATGCACTGAACGTCTCAGGTCTTCTCATTTTCTGAGAGTGCTCTGAGAAGGGTGTTGGCCAGCGTCTGAATCTGAACTGTCTCCATCTTGGGAGGCAGGATCTTTGTGCACACCTGACCCTTGAGGTGCACCGTCCTCGCTCTGGCTGACAGTGAAGCCTGCATCAGTTTGGCTGGCATCCTCATCCTCAGAGGAGGCAGCGCTGATGGCATGGGGCATGATGAGGAGTGCTGTTTTAGATTTACACTGGCAAGTGGCACACACGAATTTGCTCAACCTCCTGTTTAGAGGCCCCAGACACAAAACAGGAGTGACTCTTCCTCTCAACTTGATGTGTCATTCTTGGCTTCTAGCCCCTCACACAAATTTTCTTATTCATAACATGATTAAAAATGCATTTTCTAAAATGAGACTGAAAACAAGGTTATTTTAAAAATGCATGAATGGCCTGCACAGAAAAGGCATTAAGATTACAGATGACTGCTTAGTCAATGAATAATTTATTCAACAAATAATCTTAGCAGGAGGGGAACAATCATGCTGTGATAAACCATAAGGTAAATACAAGGCCAGGAAAGACTCACCCCCTTGTATTCCATAACTTAGTACAATATCTATGGGTATCTTAAAAGAAAAAAAATGAACATGTGGAGTATCCTTTCAAAGTTATGTTTCGTATAAAACAAGAGTTAGGAAAGTAGAAAATAAACAAGAATGGTAAAGCACCTTATCACTGTAAGACAAAAACAACTTTCTTTGGAAATAGTTGTCTTTTCTACCCCGATTTTCTCACCCATTTCAGGGGACTCAAAGCAGCTGACAAAGCTTTTCTATTCTTCTCCCCACAACAGAACACCCTGTGAGGTAGGTGGCACTGTGAGAGCTCAGAAACAGATACCGCATTCCCATTATAAACTTATTTCAGTTTCAGAATGGTTTCAGTCCTCGTAGTTCCCACGTCAGGCTGGCTTAACACACTTTCTGCGTGTTAAATCACCCCAAAGCGTTGTAAATGCTAATCCTCATTTCAACAGGTCTCACTCCGGTCTGTGCGCTTGAAACATTTTACATTTTTTTACTGTGGGGACTGTACCGTGTTAAGGGATGAGAATGCATGTTTAGGGTTTCCCTCCCCCAATAGCTTGCTTCCAAAGATAGTGATTTAACTGAAAAAATCCACCCATTAAAGCAGATGCTACACTGTAGCAATCCATCCACTTCACACCTGATAACAATGTTGCAA
>MTQE01000390.1:11471868-11484053 GCA_014337955.1 Aspidoscelis marmoratus
AGCCAGGGGGAAGGCAGGGAAGCTGGCTGGCAGGCTCGCCCAGCTGTCAGGGTGGCCTCTCTGACAGCTGGGCATGCGCCGGCAATCCAGCTTTTCCTCCTTTGGTGCGGAAACGTTTGTTTCCAAACCGTTTTCAGGGGGAAAGCCAGATGTAAGACCTGATTTTTTCAGGTCTTACATCTGGGTAGGATTTCGGTGGCAAAAACGGTTTAAAAACCTGCTGATATGCGGACGTGCCTTGCGCAAAGGGGTCTAATTCCGGCCCCAATGCGAAAGCCACGTCTAAATCCTTTCCACATCTGGCTCTAAATCCGTTTTTAGAGCCAGTGTGGAAAGGCCCCTTATTAACAACAAGATTCTTTCTGATGAATGCAAGATATGCACTAAATGGTGATTTCCCATTTCCCTTTGATATTCACACAATATGGGAAATCAGCCTTTGATCTGATGTACTACGTGGACAACATCGGGTGACTTTAAGGGTGTTTCCGCACAGGCTGTTAGGACCCCATTAAGCACCTGATAAGGACACATATGGTACACATCTTCAAGTTACCTTCAGCACAGTGGGACAGATTAGGGCCCCTTCAAGGACACCGCTTCCACACAGCCTCACATAAGATCCATCTCTAATGGGGTCTAGAGGCTGCCAAATCAGGTTTTGGGAAAGACCTGAAAAATTAGGTCTTCAAACCTTTCAATTATAACAGATTATAATGAGCTTTGAGGCTGTTTTGAGTGCTCACTGTTCCCAGAGTTTTAAAAGAATCTGCAGTTTCTGAGGATTTAAGGTCCTGAAATGTGGATTATTTATATTCAGTTCAAAAGAGGTCTCACTGCTGGGGATTTAGAAATATTCCACTTTACTTAGTAAAATGGAAACACAAGCAGTTTTGGGAGGGGGGGAACCATGCTTTAGGGGCTTTCTCCTCAGTTTCTCCTGTCCCAGTGATAAGGTGTGATTTTCTCTGCTGTAGTCTGATCTGCCCTGGGCTCAGGAAATCTACACTGGCTGAAAGGGGAGGGGAAGGAGGTGAAAAATGAACAGAGCCAGCAGCAGCTAAGGCACACACAACAGTGTAACAAGATCAGAGGAATGTAGCAGGGACAGGAGTGAGTGAAAGTGCCTGATTTCAATAAGAGGGACTCGCTGGCAGCAATCAGACTTTAGCAGCTTCCATGATGGGGTTGCAAAGTGTGCTACCCTCCCTCCCTCCCTTCCCTGATAGTGTAAGCCAACAACCCCTTTTGCCTCACTCCCTGCCATTTTGTGCTGCTCTGATCCACCGATCTAGTGCAAAACACCATTATAAGAAGGGAAAGCGGTCCTTAATATTCTACTGTCTTCTTAACATGAGAAAGAAGCTGTGCTACGGGGGGGGGGGAGAAAGGGTGAACAAAAACTGCTGCCAAAGCACTCCATGATTTCATGCAAGGGAAGGTTTATATAGAGGGTGGGGTTTGAATTACCCATCCTGATGAAGTATAGAGGGTGGGGTTTGAATTACCCATCCTGATGAATTATAGAGGGTGGGGTTTGAATTACCCATCCTGATGAATGGCAGTGTCCAATTGCTGACTGCATGGGGTGGGGGGGTCTGCTGATGGGAGATGAGAAGGGAGGAGGTTTCTCCCCTGCTAGGCACTGAAGAATGGAGAGTGAGTCCTCATTATAAGCTAACAGTGGGAACACAGGGTGGTGGGGGGGAAAGATCTCACTGCTGATTTTTTTTGGAAAAAGTTTTAAAGCTGGATTAAATTGCTATTACCTCAAGGGGGATGTTGTTCAATTAAAAAGCAGAGGGTCGCAGGTTTGATCTTCAGTCTCTCCTTGGAAATAGGCAACCGCAAACCGCTTTGGTATGTCTGCCAAGAAAAATACATAGATTTGGTTATGAAGATGCCCATTCAGTCAACCAGGAGTTGTTCACAACTCATTGGTACCCATCGACAATGTAATCAGCAAAGCAGGCCTCTTTTATCAATTTTCACATAAAGCAGATGCATGAATGGGGGAAGAGTGAACAGAAAGAGTTGCCTGGAAGTGAAATTTAATGTACAGTGTTAGTAATATTTTGTCTTTGAATTAACATGCCTTGAAGTGATCCCACAGCTGCTAAGAAGTTTTGTGAAGAACAGAAATGCCCTTCAAACTGGAAAGATGCCAATGGGGAGAATTGCTGTGTCCATCATGCAAATATTCATTCCTGCCCATTGGCCTTCATGGTTAGTACTAATGGGAAGGTTTTTAACTTACTTTGTCCTGTATTATGTAGGAAAATAATGGACACTTAGACCAGGGTGTTTGATGCTCGTATCTCAAATGAAATATTATCAGTTGCTAAAGAAAATGTTGCAATAACATCAAGGATGAACTGATTTCCTTCTTGCTAGGTGAATGATTGTGGCAGAAAGAGGAGGAAACAAGGAGGAAAGAGGTAATGGTGGCTAGGGGTGTGCATGAAGGCCATTTTTGGGATTCGATTTGATTTGAATTGAATATCCAAAAATTCAATTCCATTTGAATCTTTAAAATTTGAATTTACCCAGATTTGATTTGAATTAAGCAAATTTGAATCTATTTGTTCAAATTTCAATTGGAATTTGCACTTATGAATGTTGACGACATTTGCATGTACCCATACGCGTCCTTACACATCCCGTATGTAACCCGTTTTCAGCCCGTATGGATCTGTACAAATGTGTATGGATGCGGGAAAGATTTGTACTTGCAAATATGTATCATGTAAGAACCTGTACATGTACATATGTCCGGATAGATTCAAAATTTGAAATTCAATTTAAATGTTTACATTTGAGTTTCGGGACATTCCATTTGAATTTGAATGTCAAAATTCAGCACATTCGACTGGATTTCAAATACCTATTAATACTCGTGCACATCCCTATACATAAGTAAAGTTGTGTTGACACAAATCAAGAAGGCATATGCTTCAAGCCTGTTCGTGGTCTCTGCTAAAGTATAGTTTTCTGAGTGCAAAATAAAACAACAGGAGCACAAACGTGTCCACAAAAATCTGCATTAAGTGTATTCTATGGTCCTGCTAAGTGAATACACTATGCTCAAACTGAGTCTTAAAGAAAAAATGCAGGCAAAACTATTCTGGAATAGTTTGGCACTCTGTGACTTCCTGCTGTTGATGCTGTTTAATAACTGCTGTAAATGCTTGCCAACATATATTTTTTCCCCATAAGCCTCATCGCCTTGGCTTGTTGCTGGGTTTCCGTGTTCAATAAGCCCGACTTTGTAACGTGTGAAGTGTTATTATGTATTTTTATATGCAATTTTATAATGAACCATTTTGCTTTTGTTGTTGTTGCTGCTGTTGTAAACTGAAGGGCAGTACATAAAAAAATAGAAAATGGAAATGGACTGGGGCCTTTGGTCAGCTGCTCTGGACTCCACTTGGCCTCAGCTGCCTCAATTTGTGTTTGTGTTTTGACTTATTTTAAAATGTTTTGTATGGTGTGCAATTTTTATAATGTATTATGTTTTGATTATTACTTCACATTTTATATTTTCTGTTTGTTGTAAACCGCCTTGGGCAAAATTTTCTTTTGGAAAGGCGGTATACAAATAGAAATGGAAGTGATAAACAGAAAACTCAGCAGTATTTTTAGAGGGAAGAGCAGAACAATACACACTTCTGGTTGATGGCCATATGAGCCTAGGTGCATCTTTCAGGCTGGGGGAGGGGGGAAGCAGGGCACTTCTAAGGCCATTTGCTGGGATTCTAGAGCAGGAGTAGGTTTGTCCTTGCCTCTGCTTGAGATGCCCATGAGCATTTGGCAGGCCACTGTGTGTGATGGGATGCTGGACTAGATGGGCTGTGGCCTGATCCAGCAAGGCTTCTCTTATGTTCTTATGAGCAGGTCTATGTGAGGCCCAGCTCAGTATACCTGAAAATGTCAAGTAAAAGAGCGGACCAAATTAACCTTGGTAGGTGAGAGGAGGTGAGAGGGGAGAATAAAAAGGGATGTTAGAAAGCTTCAGAGCTTCTAGCAGAGGGGAGAAAAGAATGGAGGGATCTGACAGTGCACATTTTCACAAATGAGCTTAGCTCTTTATCTGCATGTGCAAATCTCCATATGCAACTTCACGCAAATCACCACTTTTGTGTTCTTTTTCTGGTGATATATTACTGACCACTCTTATAATTGTGCTCCTTATGAAAAGTTGCTTGAGAAGAGAATTATGCCCAAAGTCTTTTAACAGAGAGGATTCCCTGCAGCTTTTTCTTTGATGCTAAATTCATTCTGACAGCTGCTCCATAGGCTTTTTAAAATAAAAAAAGAAAGAAAGAAATCTTCGGAAAATCTATTTTGAGTAAGCATTTTCGGAGATACTCATTTTCCCAGCAAGCCATAACCAATGAGGATTATACTCATTATATGCAACTAAAATATGCTGTAATAAAGTCCTTACTTTTTCAACTTTAAAATGGCTTATTTCTGATGGCTAATTTCACATATGCCTCTCTCAGTTCATGATGCACCAAAATAAAAAGAACAAAAACAAAAAACTATGACTAAGGTTAAAAATTCTGGAAGAGACAGAGAGTATGTATGTATGTATGTATGTATGTATGTATGTATGTATGTATGTATGTATGTATGTATGTATGTATGTATGTATGTATGTATGTATGTATGTATGTATGTATGTATGTATGTATGTATGTATGAATGAATGAATGAATGAATGAATGAATGAATGAATGAATGAATGAATGAATGAATTTTATTTGTACTGTCACAGACCAGAATCAACAAATGTTAAAAAGTACAAAAAGTTATTTAAAATCACAATGTTCAGATAAAATCAAGTGAAAATATGAATAGTGTAAAGAATGCCCCATAAGAGACACTCGCCATTTACCTCTTAATAAAGTCAGGCAGAGACAAAGAACGTTTTTTAAAAAATATATCTTTATATAAAGAGGAGAATTACCAGAGCTTTTTTCCACTCCCAGGTGAAACTCAAAGTTGTGAGGGATGCAACCCTCCTTTATATCCCTAATTCCCGTCCGCATGGTCCCTTCTTCTGTTCCCCATTGGCTCTGGGTACTATGAAGCCAGTCCGCCTACTTCATGCCCTCCTTGATATGACCCCCTTCCCTAACATACAACTCATCTTCATTTACTCCTGCTTTATACCTCCCATACCTTCTGGACATCAATTGAAAGGATGGCTAATGGTTTCTTTGTATTTTGAGCATGTACCATGTACCATAAGTCTGGAAATAAACAGGAAAAACAATTTCTTTTTAGTTAAACTATTTGACAGTGAAATGAACTAACAGTTTTTTACTTCGACAACAAAATAAACACACACTGCAACTGAAAATTGCATATATTTTATATGTGACTTTTTACATTTCACTACAGGCAGAAGGCTGGAATAAACACAGTCATAAGAGGGTGATGTTTCCATTACACAGCAATGGTACCTTAACCAGCACTCAGGGCAGCCAGTCTCCAGTTACTGTAATGACTACCCTGAGGTCCTGGTTAAGGTCAGTTTGCTGCATCATTGGAGATGCAGCCTCAGATCCAAGGATAAAGACACCGAAAGGAATGATACTTTATCTGTCAGGCAAGCAGTATTAAATAAATGTTACTGAAAAAAAGCTCAGAAAGTCCCTTGATTGATTAAACAAGGCCAGAAAGGCTAGATTACATAATCTTTTTTAAAAAATATTGACACTTAAATAAATCTGGATTTTATTGTTATAAATGAAGTTTTAAGGGAGAGCGAACCTGAGTAATTCTACTCTCTTTGGTGAAGGGAAAAGGTGGTATTTGTGGCCCGTGGATTCCAGATGATGGCCAGATATTCACCCACACCATGTCAACTGCAGGAACAATGGCTCAGAGGAACTGGACTGCCAAGGTAAAAAAGTTTAAGCCTCAGCACATGTTTCCTTTTTCTGTCTCTAAGCTTTAATTACGTATATAATTCATAAGTAGAAGCCTTTTCTTCTGCATTCATTTGAACCCGACACAGAGGCTGTCAACCTGTATTAGTAGCTGGTTTTCTTTAGTTTCCCTTAACTATTGTGTTTTAGTCCATTATTCCTTCCTTCCACCCACCCACCCATCCACCCACCCACCCACCCATCCATCCATCCATCCATCCATCCATCCATCCATCCATCCATCCATCCATCCATCCATCCATCCATCCATCCATCCATCCATCCATCCATCCATCCATTCCTAGTAGTGCCCTGCATCAGAGGGAAGCCAAGTCACTGTTTCTCTTCCTCAGCAGTTTGGCTAGTTCATACTGAGGGTCCCAGTACACTCACATGCCTACTTCCCTCCACTTTCTTGATGTTAGTGAATCAGGCTAAAGAAGTTTTGGGATTTGATAGACTTTTGCAGTACCAGGTACAATCAGATGTGTCACTTACTATAGATAAAAAATGAATTGCTTTTATTTAGGTATACAAAAAAAAAAATAGTCTATCCATTGCTGTCTTTCATTTGCTGTTTCTGTTCTTCTGTCTTACTCTTGCTTTCTCTGCTGTGTGGATTAAAAGAATGCAATAATCCAGTTCAAGTTATACTACACACCCTATGAGCTGCCTAAGGAAGCATCCTTTCTGTAACACTTTCAGTGGGTTGTCCAGGAATCAGTGCTGAAAAGGGGAGGTGTGGTGGAAGTTCAACATTGCCTCACTGTGTCTGGCTCCTTTTCTTGGGAACATCAGTGCTTTGAGGAAGCTCCTCTTGTGAGCCAGTTTCAGTTTGACCCAGATAAGAATGGATGTGTTGAGTCACTGCTGCCTTCAGATAGCTCATTAAAAATGTGGAGTTTACTTTTACTGTGAAGTAAAATCTTTCTTCAGGGAAAACGGTTCAAATGCTACATCTCCACATAGTCTGTTGCAGCAGCAAGTATTCTGTTCATGTGTTCAGCTTCCTCTGTGATAGGTCAGCTGCTTCTTGAATGAAGATGCGTTCTCATGAGTTCTCGTGCAGTTCATCCAAACACCCTTGAAAATGTGGTCTGGCAGGGTGAAAGATGATGAGCATTCCCTGTGGAGTTTTAATCATGCCTGGATGCAGACACAGAATTCTCCAGGAGCCACATATTGTGGCTTATTGCTAAGTCACATCTGGACCTGGCTGTGGAGAACCAGAGCCTACAGGGGGGTAGATATGCATTTCTGCACAGATGACTGGGCATCTGGATGTGTGGGCATCCAGCCCTACTCTTAGCACCTTGTAGGGGCAGACTAAGTAAATGTATTATTTATTTATTTATTTATTTATTTATTTATTTATTTATTTATTTATTTATTTATTTATTTATTTATTTATTTATTTATTTATTTATTTATTTATTTATTTATTTATTTATTTATATTTATATCCCGCCCCATATCCAAGGGTCTCTGGGCAGCTCACAACATTTAAAAACAAACATAGCAAAACATAGCAAAAACTATATCAGTCCTAAAACCAGTTAAAGTTTAAAATCCAGCATTAAGAAAAATACAGAACAGTTTGTCATAAAACAACTTTGAAAAACAGCAACATTACAGATTACATTAATTCCTTAAGTACTGTAATACCACAAAAATCCTGCAAAGAGTTTTACAAATAGTACTATTTGTAAAAATGGGGGGGGGGAACCTTAACAGGATCAAAAAAGGCTCAGACTGACATACTGTGAACAACTTTGACACTGTTCACATATGCTCATATGCTATGTAGCATTTTCTACAGAGCATCATACTCATCCACCTCTACCATACTTCCACTTAATATTAGAAATCCAGTAAGTAGAAGTAATCAGTTTCTTCTAGGGATGTGCACAGATCTTTGTAATATTCATTATTCATATGAATTCAGACATTTGTACGTGAATCAAATGTTACAATATTTGTACATTGACATTCGTACAAATAGTTCAGACGTTTGTTAAGCTGGGGACATCTGAAAGCAGCCGTACCAGACATCTGCAATGGATCTAGAGTGCATTAGATGTGGGTTGAGAGTGTATTAAAAGTGGATTCAGGTAGGATTTGATGCTTTCAGAGCAGATTTGTTATCAGATACGTATTCATTTGTATCCAATACATATTCATATGACTTCATACAAATACATTCTTATCAAATAGAAATTTAGCACGTTCGAAAGTGTCTGTCCGTACGAATATGAATTTTCAAACATTTGACTCTTTACAAAATGAATGTCAAAAAACACATGCTTAGTTTCTTCCCTACGATGAGTGACACATTCACCTCCATCTAGATACATCCTAAATTAGCTCTGCTCTTCCAATTCCAATATTCCTTTCTCTATTATATTTTCCTTGGTATTTTCCTTCCGCAAAACAACACAGGTTTTCTTCCCTAGCTTAAAAGATGCTAGGGCAAACTCATGAGAAAGGGCCTGTCCATAGCAATTTCATTCTGAGTCAGTATTCTTATGAATTACTAATGTTAGGGACCAACAACATTGGAAAATCATCTTCATGGTTTGCTGGTGGAATTTCAGCAGCACTTGGATGGACAATGACAATTTGCCTGAGAATGAATCTTAGTTATCCAACCGAGTGTCTGTTCTGTTCTTCCCCTTTCTTTGCTCTGCAGGTTGTCCTGGTTCATGTAGGTATGACTTCTCTTATTGCACATATCCGGGTTGGGAGGATGCAAGCTGCCTTAGAAGCACAAACCATGGTGGTCCCTGCAGTAGGTATGCTACAAAACTATGCAATGCGTGTGTAAGAGATGTGTGCATTCAATAGAGATGCATGGAAAAACAGAAAGCTCTGGAAATTTGGTAACGCTATTGCATTTGCCCTATGCCTTCAGAAGCCTTTGGGCATGGCCACGCTCTATCATTATGATTCTGCACTTAGCCCATGTGGTTCAATGAAGAAGAAGAAGAAGAAGAAGAAGAAGAAGAAGAAGAAGGAGTTGGCTTTTCTACCCCACGTTTCTCATCCATTTCAGGGGACTCAAAGTGGCTGACAAACCTTCTGTTCTTCTTCAAACACTAGACGCCTTGGACTAGTCACAGCTCTCTTCTGATCTCTCATGGCCTCACCCACCTCAGAGGGTATTCTGTTGTGTGGAGAAGAGCAAAAGGTTTGTCAGCCGCTTTGAGTCCCCTTAAATGGGTGAGAAAAGCAGGACAGAAAAGCCAACTCTTTTTCCTCTTGTTCTTTTTCATTTTATCATTTCAATGATTCTCTGATGTAGGTTGAGCTAAGAGGCAATGACTGGTCCAAAGTCACGCAGGGTGTTTTCATAGCTGAATGGAAATTTGAACTTGGAGATTCCTTTGGGGATGTGCACATTTTTTTCATGTTTTTTGCTTTGCATCAAATGAATGCAAAGGAATTCAAATTTGTGGGAATAGAGCCACTTTGCATGTGGCAGAAGAATCCGCTGTGAAAGTTCTTTGACTGCTATTTAAATCTGCTAGGAATCACTGCCACCAGTCGCCCCTCCAAATCCCCCCAAATCTGCTCCAAATCCACTTTGGATCTGTTCTGAGTCCACTTTGAATCTACTCTGAATCTGTTTCCCCACCTTCATGAATATAAGAAAGGATCAAAGCAATACACAAAAGCATTTGTTCTGTACAGTCTTCGGATGTTGCCAATATTCAATTCAAATGTGAATGTTGGAATTTGTATGAATGCGAACCTGATGAATAATTTGTGCGCATCCTTAGCTTCTTAATTTCTGCACTGAACATGAAGCCACTACATGTATTTCTCCTACATACATTTTAAGTTTCTATGGGAGAGAAATGCAGCAGCAAGTAGGACACTGCAGCCTTGTATCTGAAGAAACACCTCCTCCCATATCAACCTACCTGTGCCTTAAGATCTGGAGGGGAGGCCCTCCTGGTTGTCCCACCACCCTCAGCAGCAAAAGAGGTGGGCACCTGGGAGAGGGCCTTCTCAGTGATGGCCCCTAGGCTATGGAATAGTCTTTCCCTTGAGGTGTGTCTATCACCTTCACTGTATATGGGCCTATTCGCACTTGGCTTTATTCTGGAATATATCCTGGAATAGGGACTTGCTGTCCATATGCCAGTGCAGGCTTCAGCAGGCCCAAAGTGAGGTCTGCCAGAGTCTGCATTAGCATATGGACCACAGACCCCTATCCTGAGATATACTCCAGAAAAAGGCCAAGTGCGAATAGGCCCCATGTTTAGGAAGGCAGTGAAGATGCACCTATTCGCCCTGGTCTTTTGTTAAGTGGGAATACACTTTCCCTTCCTACTTGCAGATGCTACTGTTTTAATACATACCGTTGTTGTTTTAATGATGTTTGATTTTAAACGTTGTTACCCGCCCAGAGACCCCCAGGATAAAAATGTAAATAAATAAATTAAATGAATAAATGAACCTTCATAAACCTGAATGAAATCTTTCATACTGAACATTTCCAATTACAGTGGTACCTTGAGATACGAGTTTAATTCGTTCTGTAACCTTGCTTGTATGTCAAATCATTCGTATCTCAAAGCAATTAATTAATGGAATTCCATTAATCCGTTCCGGGTCCCAAAAAACCACCTCACCTTCCAGCTCCACACCCAAATTTCAGTCCCTGAAAGCGGCCAGCAGCTATAACAGCTCCATTTTTTGCCCTACGTCTTTCTGGAGCTGCTATGTTTGGATTACAGGAGCAGCTGCCAGGCCTCAGAGGCTGCCAAAATTCAGCCTGCCCTCGGCGCTCACTTCCATCGCCTCGCACCACCGCCTTCTTTTTCTCTCGGCGCGTCACAGCCCCGCCCCTCTGCCTTGGCTTTTCCTCCGCTCGCACGGCCCGCGCCCTTCAGCGTGTCGCCTTAGCCTCAGCCCGCAGCGGGAGCGCCGGTCGTGTGATTCCTCGTATCTCAAATTTTGCTCTCATGTCAAAGCAAAATATCTCTCACTCGGCGCCTCGTATCTCAAAAAAATCGTAAGTTGGGGCACTCATATGTCGAGGTACCACTGTATATGAGGTGGGGACTCTGGCAAGGATAACCCTTCCAAGCTAACAAAGGGAATTGCCGGCTAGTTAACCCCCTTGCTCCTTCATGATGCTCAGCTGACCCCCTTTTCCTCCTCTGTTACCTCTCAAATCTCTGTTGCTGAGAATGTGACATTTCCTCCACTTCGATGACTGACAGAGGAATACTGTTACGCTGCCTGTTATTACTTCTGATTTCTTTTTCTCTTTGTGCTCAGTCTGTGGGGATGATGTTTGTGAAGCTGACGAAAGTTGCTCCACATGTCCAGCTGATTGCAGAGAATGTCCTTTGACAACTGAGATCAAGATAGCTATTGCCTTACCAATATGTTTAGTCTGCACCGGTTTTGTCATGACAGTCATGGTAAGTGTCAAGCAGAATTCCATCGCCCTATTAATCCTTTGCTCTCCTCCATTCCGTCTTACTTCCTCCTCTGGTTCTTATAATTTTACAGTCCTGATTTCATAATGCTACACAGCAGCACCAGCAAAACCTCTACCTCTGTGCTGGTTCCTGAGTCTGCCTTATAATTTCAGCTATGTTTCAGAAACAGAATGTACCTCCACAGTGTGCTTCATAAGAGACTATCTGACACCTGAGAGGCAACTCCAACACTGATTCTGAAAAGGCAAGGAGTGAATAATCTTTCCTTCCTTAAGATGTCAATTGTTGGTACCAGGGGTGGGTGTGCAGGAATGTAATTTTCAATATTCGATTCGATTTGAATTCAATATTCGAATTTGAAATTAGTCTGAATTTGAAAGAATAGAGAAAAAAAATGAATGTATTAAAATTTGGACCGAATCGAATACATTTGTATCCATTCATATGAATATTTAAATTGTATTTGATGATACGAATGTCTACAACATTTGTATGCATCCATACGTGGACCAGTGCCAGGCCGTAGGGGGTTTTTTTGCTGGTCCATGGCGCCGTCACAACAAGCTGCCACACCACACCATGCCGCACCCATGCCACGCCCCCACCACGCCTGTCACACCCCTGCCCTGCCCTGCCCTCGCCCCCACCCCACCATGGAAAAGGAAGCTGGTCCCTGGTGCAAAAAAGGTTGGGGACTCCAGCTCTAGAAAACTGTTCTTGGCATGGTTTGGGAGCCAAGTTCATTTTTTAGTATTTGTACAAATACAAATATTTTGAGTTATTCATATGA
>MTQE01000390.1:11503160-11516571 GCA_014337955.1 Aspidoscelis marmoratus
TTCCAAAGTCTAGGGGCTACCACAGAGAAGGCCCTCTTGTATGCCCCTATTCCTCATACCTCTGCAAGAGAAGGAACTACGAGAAGTCTCTCTCCTTGAGATCTCAGTGTACAGGCAGGTCAATATGGGAGAAGGCGCTCCTTCAGATACACAAGGCCTTCTACATTAATGTTAATACAAGTTAATCTTGTTTGAACTAGTCTGAGGGCATCTCTTTCAGAAAAGACAACCACAGGGTGTCAGGAGTTTGCATTCTGCATCACTCATTGATCTCTGCCATTGCCACAGAAGTGCATATTGGGTCACTTCTTACAGAGGGGGATATTTCATCTTTCCGTCTTTGTCACCACTAGCGGTGTGGGGCAGAGAGGCATTTCAGGCTGTACCTGCTATTGTCACAGCTATTATTCTAGTGGGCGATTGATAGGAAGGGCTTGCTCTAGTTTTCTTTTGGCAGAAGAACATTTTATCAGGTTCACTGCTGCAACCGCTGCGCCTTTCCTTTTAGCAGGTATGGATTTTCTTTCTGCTGCAGCACTTTGCCTCCCAACAGTGGAGGGTTTTAAGGCCCACCATGGATTGGCTTTTCTAACATTTGGTGAGGATGGAGTTTATCACTGGGCATACAGAGGGGTACGACAGCAGTTGTAGTAACCACATGGTCTACATCCTATGGAGAGTGACCCAAGCAGTCTATTGGGTGAACACTTGGTTACCCTTGAAGGGCATTTTTTTTTCATTTTTCTTTTCCATTTTATTTGTATACTGTCTTTCCAAAAGAAAATTTGCCCAAGGTGGTTTACAACAAACAGAAAATACACAATGCAAAATAATAATCAAAGCATTATAATAAAAATACATTATAAAAATCACACATCATACAAAACATTGTAAAATAAGTCAAATGCACACACAGAGAGACTGAGGCAGCTGGAGTCCAGAGCAGCTGACCAAAGGTCTCAGTCCCACAAAGAATCACTTCCTCCAAGATGTCAGTGCCCAGCCAGGCTGGAGAGTCACCCAGAGGGCAGAGGGGTCTAGGCTGTCACCACTAGACCACCCACAAGAGAGATGGCATAAGTAGCTGTCCTTTATGGTGTCCAGTGTAGCTGAGACCAAGTAGAGTCCAGAGCAGCTAAGAAAAGGTCCCACAAAGAATCCCTTCCTCTAAGAGGTCAGTGCCCAGCCAGGCTGGTGAGTCATCCGAAGGCCAGAGTGGTCTAGGCTGCCATGTCTAGACCACCCCCAAGAGGGATGGCATAAGCAGCTGTCCTTTATGGTCTCTGGTGTAGCTGAGACCAGGTGGAGTCCAGAGCATCTGATAAGAGGGACCCAGTCCTGCAAGGAAGCAGCTCCAAATGATCAGGGCCCATCTAGGCTGGAGAGTAATCCAGAGGGTAGAGGGGTCTAGACTGCCACCACTAGACCACCACCCTTGGAGAGATGACAAGGTTCTCCTCCTCCTCCATCGGGCATGATGGATGGCATTTTCCTGACCCCACAAAGGAATGGGAGGCTAGGATACTTCTATCACAGATGGCCAAGGGTGTGCTCCTGTCTTGCAAGCAGGAGCAAAGCTGGTAAAAGCCCTTTCACTAAGCATTCTTCATAAATGCATTATAGTGTAGAGTGCTTCTGAATCCAGCAGTATCGTATCCAGGGAATTTGTATCTTCAATCCAAAAGTTGCTGAGGAGAGTACATTTCAGCTCTGAACAGAAGTGACCTGTTTTCTTACAGAGAGTTACTTGTGGCTTTATTAACCACGAGTAGTGAATACTCTTGAGAAGAGGGTTTACAACTTTCTCTTGTTATACTTTAGCAAAAATGGGATCCCAAGCTGCATATTTGTGAGCTTGGCCTCAAGGTTTTCTAAGTGAGAAGAAGCTGGTAATGTTGTTTACTGGGTCCCACACATATTTACAAGCCTCCATATCAATGCCATTTTGATTGCAGGGAATGTTTGCAAAATCAAGAGAAAAGAGAAGTACATGAACTGGAAGGGGGGAGGTTGCATTTAACTTGTGGAGCAATCCAGACTGCTCACTGGATTACTTCATCTACATCCAGTTATTGCCATGACTTACCTAGACTTGCTGTACCTCTCCCCAGAGTGATTCAGCTGTGGACTGTTTTAATATCTGTCCAATTTTAAATGTTGTTACCTGCTCGTGAATGTTCAGGTATAGGATGGGATAAAAATACAAACAATGAATGAATGAATGAACGTATGAATTACAAACTTAAATAGGTACATTCCAGTTTGTATTCAAGCTAGAGATGTGCATGAATGGGTTTTTTTGTTGTTGTTGTTGTATCTGATTTGTATCACATTGAATGAAAGAAAATTAATATTGGTTCAAATAGATCCCTTTGACTGTGGTAGGATTCGAATTCAATATGAATATGAATCCCATATGAATTGACTGAGGATCGCATATGAATCCATAGCAAAGCTTCCTACAAACATATCAAAACAATCTAATTTGAATGTCAATCTTTAAATGTGTCAACATTTGATTTGAATATCTGAATTTGGCCAAATTTATATGAATTTCGAATGTTACAAACATTCATGCACATCCCTAGTTCAATCCTCAAATGGGTCCAAGGCAATTCATCTAAAAAGAAATAAATAAAAGCTTTGAAAATAAAAGAGGAAAAGGCTTTTTAGGGGCAATTGTATCTGAAATCGAACTAGATTGAATCAAACTATGTGGTTTGACCTGTTTGAACAACATTCTCTGTTTTTGTTCAATTTGAGTCAGGCCCTCGAACCCAAGCCGATTCAGCACATCTCTACAAGGAATTATTATACTCCTGTCCATCTCCAGTGGTCCTAGTTCCAGAATATATTTTATGATTTTAGTACGCTCATTCAAGTTCTATTTTCTACAACCTTGTTCTGTAGACATCTTTTGTTTGTTGTAGTCAACGACACTTATACAGTCCATTTGAGTAATTAATAAAATTATTTGACTGATTGGTAAAGTTATGCTAAGAATAATGCAGAATCATTTTGGGAAATAACCCCAATGTTGTTCTTTGTTCTTTTGCTTTTGATGCAGATTATGGTCTACAATCCTACAGAAAAGATTACTTGGTGGATCCCAGTGTCCCCCATAAGCCTTCAACACAGATTTATCTGGCTCCAGAGGCTTATTCCGTACCTGACTTTGAACCCACTCCTCTTGCAGATATATACAGGTGAAGACAATAAACAGCATGTTCTCTCTCTTTCATTTTATCATTGGGGGAAATTTCATTATACTGTGTATTGGAATAAATGCTTGCATTTCTGGAACTGTTTTCTTTTTTATTTGTTTGTTTTATTTATTTTTAATTAATACATAACAACAAACATAAAAAACCAATAACATGAACCAAATATACACTTCTGAGGATCCTATAGTCCATACAATTCAACTGAAATTTTTCTAGAATGAAAAATCTGGAAAAAGAATCAATATCTTTTGTTTCAAAAATGGTACTGAGAAGGACGGGGAAGGTCGAAGTCTGGGATCGATTTCTGTATTACAAACAGGGTGGAACTTCTTTTTGAATATACATTAAGGGTATGCACGAATATTCAAAATATTCATTATTCATATGAATTTGTACAAATTCAGACATTTCTATACGAATTGAATGTTCAGACATTCATACTTTAGTATTCATATAAATACGAATATTTCGTATGTATCTGTAAGCATCTTGTGCGCATCTGTACATGTCTATATGTGTATGGATGCATACGAGATTCGTATAATTAGATATGTATCAAATATTCATACAAATAGATAAGAATGTATTTGTATCAGTTCAAGTGTTCAGACATTTGCTTTTCTTTATTCATACAAATTTGAATTTTTGAATATTTGATCCGTGATGAATCAAATGTCAAAAATTGCATTTGTGTACACCCATAATATGCATGCAGCCATGGCAATGTGGTATCCTTGGTATAGGAAAAGCAAAGGTGATAGAAATGGAGCCTAATTAGTTTGAAAATGCCACTTGCTTGTGAGCCCTTTGGAATCTTAAAGAAGTGAGATACTACTACCAGAAGACAAAAGGAAAATTCTCTTGATCCTTTATTTTTTTTTCAGGCATTTTTAGAAAATTATGGAAAAGCCAGGCTGGCTAATTCTGCTTCCCCCTTACCCTCACTGCATGCTCCATACGCCTAACTTACTGGTGATGGAGCCACCTCCATAGAGGATGCCTAGGTACTTCCTACAGGGTAGAGAGACAGGTATGATGCCTCCAAGGACCATTTGCAGGGTGTCAGGAGCAGGTGAAGGTTTTGCCCTTGTCTTCTGCTTGAGATGCCCAGAAGCAATTGGTGGGTTACTGTCTGAGACAGGATAGGCTGTGGCCCAATCCAGCAGGACTCCTCTTAAGTTCTTATGTTCTAAGATTTCTGTTTTAGTTCTATCAACCAACCTTTACAGTAGATGTTTTAAGAGACATTCCATTTCATCTTGACTCTCCTCAAGCTTTTTTTCCCCCAGCTTGTTGAGATGCTTTAGATAAAACATATTATTTCTTGGACTTTGGAAGCTGCAGAGACACTTGCATACCCTACTGACAATTTCAATATTCTTTTAAATATTATTCTGATATTATTTTGAGCTTTATTGTGTCCCTATTTGTATATCTCCTAGATAAACTACTTCAAAATGTCTGATGTCTGGCACTCAAATCATTTTAATAAATTAAATATTTGTGGGAATATTTCATGTGTTTTGTGTTTACTAGTTTTGTAACTTTATACACTGCTGTAACTATAATTGTGACACAACAGACATATGAAAATTAATATTTATTTCCAATAGGTCATGCCATGACACTGTCTTCTTCTAATTTTACAGCTTTGCCATCATTTTATTAGAAATAGCCACACGAAGAGATCTAACATTGGTAAGGAACATTTACGGTCTTTGACTAATTTTGAATTGGCTTCCGTTGAAGCCCTTGGACAAATCTTAACAGTTAAATTAAACACTAGAATTGTGATGATTTGCTTACCTCTCACCTTCTGAAAGCAGACTGGGTGACTTGTTCTACAGAAGAAAAAGGCACCATTTTCCATTATTTGGTGTTTTTAGTTTTTAGTTTTATTTTCTTCAGAGCAAGCAGAAGAGAAAAATAGCTAAGCATATTTTGTGTTAAAAGGCATGCTGCAGAACATGGTTTTGGCTCTGGGTGGCTACAGTGGCCACATACATGGAAATTTCTTGGCAACAATATGGAAGTGACCTGAAGGAATGCCTAATTCCATATCATCCCTGTGCCCTAAGATCTGGAGGGGAGGTCCTCCTGGTTGTACCACCACCTTCTATAGCAAAGGGGGTGGGCACCTGGGAGAGGGCCTTCTCAGTGATGGCCCCTAGGCTTTGGAATGGTCTTCCCCTTGAGGTGAGTCAAGCACCTTCACTGTTCACATTTAGGAAGACAGTGAAGTCACACCTCTTTGCTGTGGACTTTGTTTGATGGGAATTAATGTTCTATTCTCACTTTTCATACACTGCTATTACTTGAATATATATTATTATTTTAATATATATGCTTGACTTTTAAATTCTGCTACCTGACCTGAGACCTTTGGGTATAGGGCAGGATAACAAACAAACAAATAAATAAATTGCTGCAGCAACCATGAGAATTCATTGAAAGACATATTATAAACAATTTAAGCAAGTAAACAGATGAGTTTTATTGAATAAAACAGTACTGAATTGAAACGTCCAACAAAAGGGAAGAATATGAAATTCCTTCTGCAAATAAGGATAAAAGAAATGACTTTATTCTTCCCCTGCCCCCTCCCAAAAAAAATGTTCCCACAGCATTTATCTTCTGTTGTGGTTTTTGTTTTTGCATTTTAAAAAATAACTTGGCCATATTGGTGTTTTCCAGAAGGATGATCTACATTCTGAAGAATATACTCTGTGCCCCACTTTGGCAGAGTTAATATCAGAAAAATCAGAGGATGCATGTCCGTGCCCTACAGAATACACAGAGGTAAATCAGATGTTAGCTTCCTGTTGAATATGAAAGTCAAGATTCATGTGGGTTTGGAATTGTCCTCTGAGCAGACGTTGATGGAGGTAGACCTCTCATGGACTATACTTTGGATTTTTGATAGTAGTGTCATATGGATGTGTACGAATGCAATTTGCAGAATTTGATTTGGTTTGAATTGAATATCTGAAGATTTGAATCGATTCAAATGTTTACAATTTGAATGTATTCACATTCAATTCGGATCAAATACATTTGTATCTTTTCGTACAAATATTTGATTCATATTTGAAGACACAAGTGTCGACAGCATTCGTATGTGTCCGTACGTATCTATACACATTGTACGCATCCCATTTTTCTCCCGTACGTATCCGTACAAATGCGTACAGATACGAATAAGATGTAATGCGTACGTATCTGTACACATACAAATGTCCAAATAATTCATACAAATGATTTGAAAGATTCAAAAATTCATTCAGATATTAAATTTGAATGAATAGACATTTGATGTGAATTCAAATGTCTGAATTCAATAGAATTTGATCAAATTTTGAGTGTTTAGAATATTTGCGCACTTCCCTATATTGTCATCTGTAAAACTGTTTAAATGAAGTAATTCTATAATGGTAGAAAGTTAAATGCACATAAAAGCACATGGACAGCAGCTGATCTTAAAAAAAAGGGAAAGTTTCTTTTTCACCTCAAAACATAAATGAAAATTACTGTGGTAATTCCTTGTCTGAGGTTTCATCTCCACTGGCTAACTAAAAGGGATAGCACAATGAACCCCAAGCTATTGGGATGGTTTAGGAAATCATGCATCGATAACCCTGAAGGTCCCTTTCAACTCTATAATTCTATAATTCTTATGTGAGAAGGTGAGGGCAGCCCACATTTATGTACTTCCAAAGCAGCTTTTTTGATATGGGCAAAACCAATCTATAGCACATCATTGTCCTCTGGCTTCAGGCAAGAATGGCCTGAACTCTGAACATTCAGTCAGCATTGGACTAATAAAACATGACAAATACCAGGCCAGTGTCAACTAGGGGTGTGCACAGATGCAATTTTTGGGATTCAATTTGATTTGAATATCTGAAAATTCAGTTTGATTCAAATCTTTAAAATTTGAATGGATTCACATTTGATTCTAATTGTATAAATTTGAATCTATTCATTCAAATTTCCTGTTTGAATCTGCACATACGAATGTCGACAACATTCATATGTGCCTTTATGCATTCATACACATCCCGTATGCATCCGTACACATCCGTACGCGTCCCGTATTTATCCTGTATGCAACCCGTTTTGTCCTGTGCAGATCCGTGCAAAAGCGTATGGATAGGGGAAAGATGCATATAGGCAAGTACGCATCATGTATCTTTCTGTACACATAGATTCCAAAATTCAAAATCTGTTCGAATGTTTAAATTCAAATTTGTAGGCATTTGATTCAAATTTGAATGTCTGAATTCAAACAAATTCGGTTGAATTTTGAATGTTTCAAATATCCGGGCACATTCCTAGTGTCAACTTACTAAAGAAAGGAGTCTTGAGGGATGTTTTTCCTACTCTCAGGGAAATCCATGTCTTCAGACGTTTTGGGCAAGAAACAGCAATTCCTGGCATGGTGACCCACCAAAGATTGCATCTAATCCAGAGTGCCGGTGCAGCCAAAGATGCCAGAGACAGAACAATATATAGCTTTAATAATTCTTAAAAATAGTACTATTCTGACAAAGTGAAAGTGTAGCTTGTCCCGCAAAAACAGAAGGTAGTAAATGATGCTTTTAATATGCAGCCACTGGAGGTTTATGACTTCCTATGGTTATAAACTGTCAGATTCATATTTAGTCCGCTATTTAATCATTGTGAAGCATTGGCTTTTTGTATTTGAAAGGTAGCTGTCAGTGAGTCATAGTATACAGTATATTTCTGGAGGAAATTCTGCACTTTTTAGAAGTAGAATTCAAACTTTGTCATTTAGAACAGATTTTAACTAGATTACCAACCTGAGAAAAGCAGATGGATCAGCCAAGTAGAAGATCATTCTCCCATTAGCCTTGTTTCATTTGAAATACACAAGAAGTAACTTGTTTTAAAAAGTGTATCATACTCAGTAATTGTAGTCTTACTAAACTAACAGTGATTTAAATGTGTTATTTAGATCAGGAAATGGTGCACGAAGAAAGAGTTAGATGTCCCCAAGCACATCTTTCATGTCTTCCAAAACATGATAACTGGGAAACAGTAATAACCCTATTAAAGATCCCAGTTACACAGTGCCTACTTCATAGTAGGTTTGAAGATGCCTGAAGGATTTGCCTAACATGAGTTTTTCTCCCTATATTAGGGGTATCCTAATAATACAGGGATTTTAAAAGTTACCTCAAAAAGAACACACAGTTCCCAGGAGCACACACACAAAAGCCTTCCAAAAAAAACATTTACCCAAAGATTCAAATCAAATACAGTCTATTCACATTCATCAGACAAGCTACCATGATGACAAAGGGCGCTACCTACTGAATGGCCAATGGGTTGGCTTTCCTTATACAGTTCCCTGCTTAACTTCTTAACTCTCACTCTCTGGAGAACCGAAAGTAATTACTTTGCTTAGAGTAAGATTAAAAGAGGAAGGGAAGGGAGCAAGTCAAATGCTTCATAGGAATGCTTCTCATT
This sequence comes from Aspidoscelis marmoratus, assembly GCA_014337955.1. NCBI lineage: Eukaryota > Metazoa > Chordata > Lepidosauria > Squamata > Teiidae > Aspidoscelis > Aspidoscelis marmoratus. Next base: position 11,511,875 of record MTQE01000390.1, read on the forward strand.
GGTCATGCTTATGATTCGGAGACAGGCATAACTGGCTCAGCTGGGTGGGGTGGGGGGTGGAAACTGTAGATGTTTTAATCTGTTGCCTCTCCTAAAGAAAAAAAAATTAACGATAAAGGCTGCAATGGAGGGTGAGACTTTCTCCTTTCTGCTTTATAGTTTAAGGACATTTTGACTGTTTTTACAAACCCAGAAACACAAGTAGCTTTTCTTGCCGGTGACTTAATTGGTCAGACATCTGTAAACAGTCATTTCCATTGGCTAACCAAAATCTGATTCAAGCAGTGAACTGACTGGAGAATTGTTCTCTCCCATCATCCTTAGAGACAAAAGGAGGGTATTGTTTTTTAAAGGCTTTATAATGGTAAAATGAACAGCTTGCTGGTGTTTTATTTATTTTATTTATTTTCCTAAAATGAAGGCATCAGTAGGATGGATCTAGAAAACAGTAGGCAAAATAAAGACCAGAACATAAAAAAACACTAATAAATAGCTAGATTGTGTATTGGTTTCCACACATGATAGGCTGGACTATGAGTACCATGCACTAAGGGCTGCCCACTTTGGAACGGCCTGACCCAGACTTTGAAGTATGGCTACAGAAGTTGCTGGCCCTCAAAGTGTCTGGAAAGGGCCATTTTGGAGATTTGTCCAATTCCAGTGGGGTTTTGCAGTGCTCCATTAAAAGGGGGGGGCAGGCATCATATACCGGCTCATAAGGGCATGTTGTCCTCATGCTCTGCATGAACTGGTAGCCCCAAAGTGGTCTGCTTGTGGACTACTTCATTGAAGGTTACTGGTGAAATGGGACGTGACACAATTTTAGTACTATATCCCCAGCTATTGCTCTGTCTGGTGGGGATGAAGCATGCTAGCAGGAGGGAAGGGCTTCTGCTGTTCCTCACCACATGTAGAAGATAGACCTTTGGATCCTTCCATGGACTTAGTGCTGAAATGGCCTTTGTATCTCCAGAAATAGAGCAGAGATATAAAGAACTGCATCCAGATACATAAAACTTGGAGCAGTTCTGTCTTCCCTTAACAGCTTCCTCTCTGTCATCCTATACAGTTTGGGAGAAGTCTTAATTTAGTAGCGGCTAGAGGGAAGAGGAGACAGTGGGAAACTTCCCTTCTGTGAATAGTTAAGGTCAGTCATATAGTTGCACACATAGAAACACTCAAAACATGTATGTCTCTTCCCCTCTTACAGTCTGAAGTGATACAATTCACCAGCAGTTCTGTCTTGTGACAGTGTTTTTCAGCTGTTGTAGCCAAACTAGATGTGACATTAAATGCATGAATGCCTTCAACGGCTCCAGTTCTTTTCATTTAAATAACAACCTCAAGGACCCTGATCACAACTGGGTCCACAGTGTGTGAGAAGCAGTTTAACCCTTTCCTTCCCCCTGTGCACCCAATGAAACTTTTTTTTCAGAGGCTGTTCCTCCAGTAAAAAGGAAACTTATATTGATCTTAATAACATCACTAGAGAGGAATACCGGAAGTGCATTAATATATGTCATAATTCCAGTGCTGGGCTCCCTCTCTTCCACAGTCATGATTTAATGAATAAGCTGAATGTAGGGATGTGCAAAAATATTCAAAACATTCAAAATTTGATTGAATTTGTTTGAATTCGAACATCTGAGTTTGATTCAAATGTCTATACATTCATTTTTTAACATTCAAATGAATTTTTGAATTTTTTGAATCATTCATACAAATTATTCGGACATTCGTATGTGTACAGATACGTATGCATTACATAGGTATCCATACACATCTTATTCGTCTCTGTACGTATTTGTACAAATACATACAGGACTAAAAGGGGATGCGTACGGGATAAAAATGGGATGCGTACGAATGTGTACAGATGTGTATGGATGCATATGGAAACATACGAATGTTGTCAACAATATGATTAGAATATTTGTACAAATAGATAAATATATTCGAATCAGATTCTAATTTGAATACATTCCTTTTTTCCCACTATTTGTTTGAATTCAAACATTCGAATATTCACTTTGAATCAAATTGAATCCAAAAATTGCCTGAATGCACACCCCTAATGTATTGAACAACATTTCAAATCTGAGTCTGAAATAAATATTGGAAGAAATCATACCAAGGCTATCTAAAAATGTTTTTACATTTTTAAATTTATCCTTTCTTTTTTCAAGAATCACAAGGGATAGACACAATGTTTCTAGTCTTCATTTTATCCTCACAACGGTCCTGTGAAATAGCTTAAGTTAAAGGGCAGCAGTCTCCAAAGTCCTAAGTCCACCTGTAGTTAAAGCCCTTCCACACTGAATCTGATTGCAGTTTATGGGTGTTTTTCCACTGCCACTAGAAGTACCCATTAAGTACCCATTAATGGGTACAAAAATGCCATTACGTGCCCATTAATGGATACTTAATGGGTACTTTTAGTGACAGTGGAAAAACACCCTATATTCCGGAATACAGAACTGTGAGGATGTGCGCGCACGCACACACACACACACACACACACACACACACACACACACACACGAATGCTCATTTTGCTCCTGAAGCAAAAATCTATTAATTTGTTTCACTGTCAAGTTGTTTTATTGAAAAACCAGTTTTTGCATCCATTTTTTAATGGTTTGAAATTTAAAAAGAATACTTTTTCCATTGAAGAAAGCCCTTCTCATGACCAAACACACAACAAAACACAAATGTTCGATTGATTTTTTTTTCCCCCCTCAAGCAGGAGACTGGTTTCATTTTGATTGAAGCTGCAGATGTGTGATTTTTTCCCAATGCAAACGTCTGTGAATGTCTCTTTAGATTGTAAGCCTGAGGGCAGGGACCTGTCTAAGATTAATATAATAGTGTAACCCACCCTTAAGACCTTCGGGTATAGGGCAGGATGGAAATACAAATAAATAAATATAAAATAAGCCATCGGAATTTACAAACGTAAATAAAATTTTGCTAATCCCGAGAGGACTGCTATTCAGGGACTTGTGTAGATTTCACCATAATCTGCCTCCATGTGAAGACGGCAAGCCAGGATAAATCCAGAATAAAGCCCAGTGCAGAAAGGGCCAAAGTGTGAATGACCTCAACAGTGATAGAAGTTGATGGTTTGCTCTCCCATGCTCCCTTCCTTCTTACAGTTGATCAGGAGGTGCAGAAAAAGCAATCCTTCGCAAAGACCAACCTTTGAGCAAGTCAAGAAGTTGCTGCATAAGATGAATCCAAACAAAGTTAGTCCAGTGGACATGATGATGACTTTGGTAAGAATCGTAGATATTTAACTATTCTGTGCTTTAGCATGTTCAGAGATGGTTCTTGCAGAAACGCTCAGTAGCAAAGAACATGGTTCTGTGTAACTAGGGATGAAATTTTCTAGGGGCTGCTACAGTGTTTTCCCCCAGAAGGAATTGGTAATAAGTAAACTTCTCTTAGGCCTTTAGCTTTAGGCAAATGACTAGTGGCAATGCGAGTATGAGGATAATACATTCACAGTGTGTTATCTGGCACAGAACATCCTCAGAGGTTTACTGTGTTTAATTTTTGTTTGCTTGTCTGCTTAGATGGAGAAATACAGCAAACACTTAGAAGTCTTAATAGCAGAAAGAACACAGGACTTAATGCACGAAAAACAAAAGACAGACCGCCTGCTGTATAGTAAGTGATCAGTACAGCTTATTCTGAGCAACCGTTACTGTTTATGCATCTGTTAAAAGCAGACTTCAGTATACATTCAGGTGATTCTTCCTACAACTGCGTTGTATAAGCACTGTTGTTCTGGTTTTGTATTTGCACACCATTTATCTTCCAAGAGCTCAAGATGGTACATGTTATTATCCTACTCATTTATTTTATCCACACTCTGTGAGTCAGGCTAGGTGAAGAAACCAGTTTATCTAGTGAGTTTCCTTGTGGCAAAGGATTTGAATCCTGAACTGGGTTCACACTTACCTTGAAGGAATTGTCTGCTAAAACCATTCTTGGCTGGTAAAGAACAGGGACAGCTGGGCCCATTTGCACCTGAGGGCTGGAACTGGTCCGTTACTATCTACCCACTCTAAAATATAAATGGCAGACCTTTCCTCTTCTATTCCTGATAGGACATCTTGATGCCATGATTGGGAGAGGGAATGTTGTGTTCAGTGCACAACAGTTCAGTGTGCTCTTGGATTCTGCCTTAACACTTGAAACTCAGGTGGAGGCAGTGACCAGCAATGTCTAATTCCAGTTACAGTTGCTGGTTGTAAAATGACTCTACAGACTACCAGTTTACTACTGAGCCCAATTCAAGGTGTTAACTCTGACTTATAAGGCCCCAGATGACTCAGTCGGAGCAATCTGCCTCTAACTTCAAAGATCCTCTGGAGTGCTTGACAGCGGCATTGCTCTTGCAAGGGCTTTCTCTGCGGAGACTTTGCTAATCCCTGAAGGCAACTTCAGAGGGATTTCAGAGCTGGCTTCAGAGGAACTCCAAAGTCTTGAGTTTGGGGCACCCCCTCCCCATGGGTGCCTCCCCCCCTGAGCCTCCTCTAGACCCCTTTGCCAAATTGTAGTGGAAACAGGCTCCCTACAATCTGGATTTGAAGGCTGAAGACCCCATTGTAGACCCTTTTAATGGAGCCCACACAAAATCCAGATTATAGGTCCTGAAGGACCCATATGATCTGGATTTTCCTAGCTGTGGT
>MTQE01000390.1:11542654-11559652 GCA_014337955.1 Aspidoscelis marmoratus
GCTCACAGTGGGAACACCAGACCACCCATGTGGCCCATCCATCTGTACCCAAGTGGGAGATGTCTGTCACACCACATTTTGGGGGAGGCATTGCATCTAATCTGGATTTGATGCCCTTTAATGGGGTTCACAGGAAATCCGGATTATAGGTCCTGAAGGATTCACTTAATCCAGATTTCCCTAGTACAAATCAGGTTCTAAGGGGGGTCTGCAGTGAAAATAGGGTCTTCCTGCTCTGAGCCTAATGGGTACCCTTAATGGGTACTTAGTGCTAGTGGAAAAACTCCCCCTAGAATCATCTTAGCATGGCTCAAGATAATGTTCATCATGCAGAAATGGAACAAGAGACTTCTTTTTCTACATTGGTGTTCTCATTTTTTAACTTTGATTATAACTATAGTTTTAATTGGCATTTGTTTTTATTTCTTTCCATATGCTCTAAAATGAACTGTTGTCAATAATCTTAGTAATTAGGATAAGGAATATATCATATCTGCCTCCTTATTCCAACATCCTCTGTTTACTGGAGCTTCTGAGAAGGATGGTCCTTAATGCCTTTCTCCTAAACAGGGTGTGAATCTACTGTACAAGGAAATAGGATATATTTTGTGCTTTTGGAATGGGATGTGTGGCAGAGGTGAGCAAAACAAAAGGTCTGTATTGTAAAGTTTATGTGGAAGAGCAATTGTCATGTAAACTACACTTCTTGAAATCAGTTCTCCTATGCCATAGCTCTTTTTGGCAATTTCCTTCCCTCCCTCATCGAAGAAGAAGAAGAAAGGTATAAGAGACATATCCTCTTATATGGATAAATCCAGGGAAAGATTTGTCTTCATGTGGGATAGATTCTACAGTCCAGATCAGCACGGGTTGATCTGATCCGGACTACGTAAGGTAAGTGTGGAAATAGTCAAGGAACTCATCATGACTCAATGACCACAGTGAAGAGGTAGATCCTCATCTGTCAATGAAAGATTAATGAACTATTGGAGAACATTTTATGCCACTTTCATTTTTAAAGTCTCAAAGTGGGTCACAACAGAACAGATAAAAACAACCAATGTGCATTTGGGAAAAAAAAATATCAGTGCTTAGGAGAGAGCTGTTCACACTGCTCACAAGGCCTGGGTAAAAAAGATGTGTCTTCCATAGGTGCCTAAAAGATATGGTTGCCAATGAGAGCACTTTAATAACATCAGCTCAGTGTAACTCAAATGATAGAGCAAATTGGCAGACAAGCAGAGGGTTGCAGATTTGATCTCCAGTCTCCCCCCAGAAGTAAGCAACTGCAAACCACTTCTATTCATCAAGAACACTACGTAGCTGGGCCCATGGGGACACCCATGTAGTCAACTGGGCATCAGACCCAACTGTATGGTACCCAACAATAACATCAGATGTACCTCAGGCAACTGGTAATTCCAGTGATAAGTAATCCCTCCCTCTTAAATATTGTCAACTCTGGATTTCTTCTGCAGATTGGATCACCCGCAGGGCCTTTTTAGCTGTTCCCCATGAATGTAATGAACATTTTCAACTTCCACATGCTATTATCACATGCTATCACACCACTAGAAGGCATACAAGAACATTAGAGGAGCCCTACAGCATCAGGCCACAGCCCTTCTAGTCCAGCATCCTGTTTCACACAGTGGATCACCAATTGATTCTGGGCATTCTCAATAAAAAGTCAAGGCAAAACATTGTCCTGGGCAGCTTCCAGATTACTGGATTAAATCTGCAGTTATGTACAAATTCGCAGCTTACCTGCTGCAAAGCTGTGGTCCGGCGTCCAGACTTTTGTAGCTTCTTCCTCAGGGACCTGCAATACTTCCATGACACGCACGGTGAGGTGCGCGTCAGAGGGGAAGGGGCAGCCAATGGGAGCTAAGCTGCAGGCTCAGCTCTCATTCGCTGTTCTGCCTGTCCAGACTGGTGGAAACATTTAAATTTACCTGAAACTGCAGAGCAAGTGTTAATCATTCCATAGTAGGTAAAATCGAAATAGTGGTGGCATAATGTGCCAACGCTATGCAGGAATTAGGGATCAGGTGTGATGCCCGTGCCCCTGCTGTGCATTCTGATGCACAATTTTCCTAAGTCTGGACACACCCCTGGTCTCAAACCCCTGCAAATGTCCTTTCGAGGTAGCCTGCCTGTATCTTCAACCTGGAGGCAGTACCTAGGCATCCATTCTAGTATCTATTGATATACCTGGCTTCCACAGATATATCTAATTCTTTCTTAAAGCCATCCAGGTTGGTTGCTGACACCATCTCTTCTGGTAGTAAATTCCATAGATCACTGACCCTTGTTGGTCCTAATTCTCCTGCCCATTAGCATGATACAAGGCCCCCTGGCAGTACTGTTATGCAACGGGGGGGGGGGGATTCCTATCCACCTTTTCCACACCATGCAAGATTTTGTATAATTTAACCTGGCCACCTCTTAAGCACCATCTTTCAAGGTTGAACAGGCCCAGATGCTGCAGCCTGATTTTCTAAGGAAGGTGTTCCAACTCTTTGTTCATTCTAGTTGCCCCTTGCTGCATCTTTTCCAGTTCCATAATATTCTTGTAGGGACAAGAACACCTATGATAACACTTATAGTACACAGGATTGATTTTCGGTTACATTATTTTTGGAAAGATTTGGGTCTTTCATAGCAAAAAATTTTCGACAATGTAAGTGTCCATAAAAATGGATATCACCTCTCAGAGCACATATTCACTGCTTTAAAAACAGTCTTTTAAAGCCTATTCAAATTCAAAGTACTAATATGTTTGGAATAGCAGAACAATCAATTAAAGCAATGTACTGTACTATTTGATGAAGTAGGGTAGGGTTGTTCTTGTTGATTTTTAACCATAGATGATGAAAACAATGTAACTATCAAAACTGAAGTCCTATTCCTAAACCCCAAAGCCGTCATTTAAATCAGGGATTGCTTCCATAGGTAGGTAGCAAGCCTGTAAGAGTTTGTGGGATCTTCTGTTTTGTGAGCTGCTCTGGGAGATTTTTATAGCCCTACGAGGAGGATAAAAATACATCAAATAAATAATTGTCTTCAAGAATGATGTGGTTCCTGTGACGGCTTTCTTCTGAGCATGTATTGCGGTCCTGCACTGAGATAAAAGAAACAGAAAAAAGTGTGTGTCTGAGCACGCATGTGCCCACCTATAGCATTTCTGAAAATTCCACAGGAGCCCACAAACCCCCAAAACTGGTGGTCATAATAGGCATCCAGCACAGCATAATCTGGAATTCAGAAAAGGTGCTTTTCAGAGGAGGCTTGAACATGGCTTGAACATCCTGAAGCACAGCAAACTAAGCATTCCACTATCAGGGTTTATCATAAAATTCTTAAATTGTCCATCATCAGTTAGAGATTGAAGTGACCTTTGGCAGTGGCATTGGGAAAGGAGCCCTTAATACTACTAGGTGTAATAGCGGATGAACTTTCAAAAATTTGTGGGGGGGGGAGTACACAAGACACAAGGCAGGAAGTGATTTGGATCATGGCCAAAGTACAAGGGGAATGTATATAGGTCCTTCCTACACTTCACACTGAATTATCCTGCTGATAGTCTTGTCTTAGAACAAACCACAAGTACTACATGGGTATCTGAACACTTTCCATCAAGTTCATTTTTCCTGCTGGTGTCTAACCTTCAGGCTGTCCTTTGGGTTCTGGGGCTGAAATATGGAGGGTCCATGTGGGAATCCTCCCCTGCTCGGATGGCAAACCTCAGCAGAAGGAAGCGTTCCAGAGCATGTCGACCCTTCTAATATTTCTTAGGCATAAACATGCACCATGCCCAAGGACACAATTTACGTAAATGGTTCACGAGGACATCACACGCTAGCTCAGCCGGCATCCTTTCTCCAATGTCTCCTTTCTAAACAAGGATTTATTCGGTTTTACCAATAACAGTGTATCCTGTGGAAAGAGATATAAGTAACTGTGTAGCCTAGTAAAGCAAGCAATTCTCCTCCATTCTTGTGTCCACGTCATTCATTATATCAGGTCCACCCATCTTTTGATAAGGATTAGGTTACCCTACTCTCCCAAATATAAGACCTACCCCAAAAATAAGCCCTAGCACGATTTTTGAGGATGCTCGAAATATAAGCCCAACTGCAAAATATAAGCCCTAGTAGATCAATTAGAGCAAAAATTAATATAAGGCCCTGTTTTATTTTCAGGGAAACACGGTAGCTCTGCCCTGTTCTTGGATGATTATACCTAATAGCTTTCTTGTTCTTTCTGATGCATGCAACTGTTGCCGAAGAAGGTTTACTTGACAAGTGGAATTTCATCCTGATTAGCAAATAGCAGCTAAGGAAGTTCACACTCGCAATAAAAAGCATTTCATCTCCTCTTTTGATAATCCCCTTTGAAATAACTGTCGGTAACAATGTTTCCCAAACCGAGACAGCCCGGAAGGGCCCTGAGGACTCTGTCTATCTGCTAAATAGCATCACATGCGTGCGTGTTGTTCAGCCAGCCATCCTCCTACAGTGGAAATGCTGAAGTGAGTTTCTGTGAGATTAGCCTGTACTTTCAGCTGGAATAGATAATGGACAATTTAATGAACTTGTCTGAAGAAAATTATGCGTGGTTAAAACAGAAACTAGCATTAAGTCATCTAAACTAAGAGGCTTTTTGTACAATCTGTGATGGAAGCCGAACATGGACAGACTAACTGAAAGCCTGGGACATAGAAATTACTTGGAATTTATTGAATACATAGATTCTCACATTTAACCCTTGGAAGGTTTCCTGCATAGATTAAAATACGAGATATAATCTCATGTACAATATTGCACTTATGATACAGAAATAAAAGATGCTGCTGATTCGTTCCCTGCAGTTCTGAAGGGGCCATAAAGTAACTTCTTCTTTTTTTTGCCAAGTCATCAGTAAGCTCTTGTTCCATTATAACAACTATGAATGATAATTCAATTGATACATGGTCCGTTCTGTTCTAAAATGCTGACAGTTTCTATACCATTTAAGAGAGAAAAAATCCAGGTGCACATCCAACCAAATTTAAGCCCTTTGGAACCTCATTGGTTTCAAATGGAAATTTTAAGATGCATTCACAACACAACCAAGAAATCAATGAGGCTAAAAATGCTTTCCTGCAAGTACATTGTGCCACTGGTTTTTACAATGCAACCAACTACTGTCATTGCTGAACCAAATGGTTTCAGGAACTTCCCTCCCAAGATTGTTCTGCAAAAAAAGTTGTCATTCTGGGAAAGTTATACGAATGCTTCCCTCCAGTGAAACAAAATAATGATTTATCCACTTAGAGATTTTGGACTGTGACTGATTTTAGATCCTAGGTGCCGCCATCTTTTTTTAAAAGCTCAGACCTGGCCTGAAGGATTAAGCCAAGGTCCATCTAACTCAAGAGATGTGTTCCCAGCTTGTTTCTTCAACCTCAAGGCTTTAATGATGGGTTTCTCATCACTGATTTCCCTAGCACCTGGCTTTCAAAGTTGGACCCTTCATGGTGTCGTGGGATGGATCTGATAGTGCAGGGATTTCACATCTGTAGCACCAGAAGAGTGCTCCTAGAATGCAGAACACACACAGTCCTCCTGCACTCTGGAATCACTCGCTGAGCTGAAAGAGCTCTGACAATGCTTCCCAATGCTCTTTCCTTCCTCCGTGCTGTCCAGAGAAAAATGGATAGCTCCCATTGCAATTTCCTGCAGTTTGCCAAAAGCTTCAGTGAACCCACTGAACCAGGGGATAAAAGTTCCCCAGCTTGGATGTTCTCAAAGCAGGAGCAGACATGCAGACGATGCACCAACCCTGAAGCACAGCAAGCAAAAATTGATCCAGGAGCCATTGTCACTTACTTCACCGCTTTCGCCATCAAGGATCAAGCAGAAGCCACCAACCATAGGTCTCTACAGCTTCACTGCTATCACAGCAAATAGTCATTGACACATCCCAGGTTCTCTAATTATTCGTAAAAGCAATCTAACACTGGATTTCCCAAAGTACAGATCACGACTCACTCATGACTCTTGGAGAAGTTTAGGTGGGGTACAAAACTCTGAGAATTTCACATTAGATTTTTGGAATATTATCTATATCTATATATCAGAGGTAGGTGGGCCATCAAAACTTCAGGTTGCTTATTGGTTGGTCACAAGCTGGCAGCATTTGGAAAACCTTGATCTATCTGATGGCAGTGAATTCTACACACTGGTTCTAGAGCAGATGTAGATTCTTTCTGTAAGGGTTATTAAATCTACTCTTGTCTCTCCTAGATGGAACTTAGGAGGAAGTAATTATTTCTTATATGAAGCAAGTGGTATTATGAAGTTCTCTTTTACTCACAAACACCATAGTGGGTTTCAGCATTTTAAATCTCGGTGCTGCCTTAGGAAGGAAGGAAGGAAGGAAGGAGGGGAAGTCATGGTGCTTTGAAAAGGCAAACAGTATCTTGGAAACACGGACAAGGAAAACAGGGGCTGTGAACAGACACAACAAATAAAGCAGGGATGTGCATGAATATAAAATTTTTTCAAAAATCTGATTCAAATCCGATGAATGTTGACATTGGAATTCGAATCAGTTTTAATAACATTTAAATTTAGACATTCGAACGGATTTTGGATTTTCTGAAACATTTGTTCAAATGATTTGGATGTACAGATACGTATGTATTACATACGTATCTGTACAAATATATGTATTTGCACTTATAATATGTGATGAAAATGGGATGCACATGAAATGCGCACAGATACGTATAACAGATATAAATGTTGTCGCCATTTGTATCTTTAAACATGAATCTAAACATTCGAACAAATAGATTCAAATGTTATGGATTCAAACTGGATTTTTTGACATTCGGATTTTAAACATTCAAATCGACTCGAATACAAATGCAAAAACAAACAAAAAATTGTGCAGACCCTGAATCTAAAGCAGCTTGGAGGGGCCTTTGAGGCGGGATTGTTCAAACACCAGTCTGAACCTTCCCCCCTTACCCTAGAAAAGGTGGATTAGAGAAGGGTAGGGAGCGTGAGGACCACACACGGTTTCTTTTGTTATGTCCGAACACACCCTAGATTTCAGTTTCTGCGAGGGGAAAAAATAACCATGGTTACAGTCAGAGGGCTGGGCACATCCATGGAAGGAATGACTGTTCTGGGTAAAGGGAAGGGATGGAACATGAGCAATACTTGGAGCATCTTCTTCCAACTTGGTGCCCTCCAGACGTCCTAAGCTATCAATTCCCATTAGCCCTAAACAGCCAAATACCTGAAAGAAATCTGACTGTGGAGGGTCTGGCTGCATCATGCAATGTACGTACAAAGAAACCTTGGTTCAAGGTATTTGCAGTAAATGCCGAAACCAAAGCCCTCCAAAATGTTGTACTTTAAAAATTAGTGGTCCACGAGGGGGATTTCTTAAAGCATGCATCTAGTTAGAACATAAGAACATAAGAACATAGTTCTCTCTCCCATTGGTTATAGCTGCCAAAAATAAACAGGTTTCCAAGAATGTCAAAAACAACATGGGGACAGACAGCAGGAGGAAAATCAGGCGCACCTTGAAAAGTGGAAATGTTTTACTGCATTATATTTCCTGTCTGTTCTAATGGAAATCTCAACAAGGCAGAAAGTTACGTCATCACTATGGAAGACCTATCTACACCAAAGTTTTAATGCAGCTTCAGTCGACTTTCAGAGTGAAAACATCAAAAAAATGTCACACTGTTTGTTTCTGACCTTCTCTGACTCAGAAAAATTCCACCTTTGGGTTAGATAATGTGGAAAGAAAATGACTAGTCACTTTGCCAATATGTTCTCCCGTTCTGAAGGTGGACTGAAGCTGGGTTAAAAGCTCAGGTGCAGATGGGGCTTGGGGTCCCTGGTGCAAATAAGTTCCCCGTGAGCCAGTTCGGTCTAGTGGTTAGGGAGCTGGACTATTATCAGGGAAGAATGGGTTTGATTCCTATCTCTTCCATGAAGCCAGCTGGGAGACCTTGGGCTAGTCACAGCTCTCTTCTGAGCTCTCACAGCCCCACCTACTTCACAGGGTGTCTGTTGTGGGGAGAAGAACAGAAAGCTTTGTCAGCCGCTCTGAGTCCCCTTGAATAGGCAAGAAAAGTGGGGTAGCAAGGCCAACTCTTCTACTTCTTCTGGTCTGAGCATGCACAATGAATTACTCTGATTCGTCTGCGGCAAATCTCAGGAAGATTCTGCACCGGTGAGAAGGCTGATCCTGTTCACGGCCATTGCAGGATCATCATCTCTAGTCTCTGTATAATACCTAAGGCCACTTGCATCCTATTGGCTTCCCAGGTGGAGAGGCCCACAAGGCTCACCTTGCCTTCCCTGACAGTCACACACACAGTGATACAAGCACAAGGAACTTGCGCCCTTAAGGGTTAAACTGGACCACCAGTTCCCCCTGCCCAGATACCACCCCACCTCCCCCCACCTCCCCCCACCTCCCCCCCACCAGCTAAAAGCATCTCAGCTGCACCCTCGACCTCCCACCAGAGTTCAGAGAGAAAAAGAAAGCAGCGCGCAATTCACAAGAGACACCCTTTTAACCATCCCAGTGCACGGGAATGCTCACCTCTGCGCCCCCCCCGCCCCCCCCCACGTTCTCCATTCAAGACTTCATAACGAAAACCGTGAAGCACCGCCGCCACGTCTAAGGCTGCGTTCACACCTCCGTTTCAATCCAGCTTCAGTCCACTTTCAAAATGCGAGAGCACGCCCCATAAAGCAACAAGCCGTTTTCTTTCGGCATTATGTTACTCAGAAAATCCAACTTTGGTGGTGGGCGGGGTGGGGGGGTATAGAGAATGTGGAAAGGAAACGACTGGTCAGTTTGCTGTTGTGTCCTCTCCTGAAACCGGTCTGAAAGTGGATTAAAACTTAGGTGTGGACACAGCGTAAAACAGAAATCATCGCAGAGAAAGAAAAGCAGTTCCCCTTAAACATGCTGCTTATTATTGTTAGCGAGAAGAACAAAGGAACAAGTCGAGTACCCCCACCCCACCCCCCCTGCAGGCACGAAGGTTTGCGTATCCGTTCCGTTCACATACCGGGTTTTTGTTTTTGTTTTTTTTAAAGTTCATAGCTATAAGGATTGTCCCATGCAAGTGCAGCCAATATTTATTAGTGTCAATTGTTATTATTAGTATTATTACTGTCATTGTCGATATCGTTGGTGGCTTTTCGCTTCGAGGTCTCCGACGGTTCGAGGCGGGAGGCGAACGGAAGCGCCTCGCCGCGGACCCAGGTTCGCTCACACGATCGTCTCGTGGTCGGAGCTGATGTCCTCGCCGGGGTTTATATAACAACAGTACCTGTCGTAAGGGCTGCTCTCCTTGTAGGAGCACACGATGACGCTGTCTCGGGGCGCCACGAAGATGTTGTCCTCCGCGGCCTCGCACGTGGTGGCCCCTTCGAGGACGGGGGATTCCCGCTCCCGCGGCGCCGGCGGCGCCGGCTGCTGCTGCCGCTGCTCCTTCTCCTCCGCTAAGGCACTGTAAGGGGTGGCCTCGGCCACGAACACGTTCCCTGGCATCTCCGGGTAGCAGTTCTCCAAGTATCTCAGCATCTCCTCCTGCTCCGCTTTCTGGAGCGAGCTGCCGCCGCCCTCCCCGGCGACGGTGGCGATGGCGGTGCAGGTGGAGCCCGAGCCGGAGCCGGGGTCGCCCGGTCGGTGCCCCCCTGCCCCTCCCGCATAGCTGGCGTTCCCGTAGGCCAGGTAGGCCCTCTTGGCCAGCTCGTCGCAGCTGCCCTTGCCCGACTCCAGGTCCGAGGGGCTCCTGAGCAGCTCCAGGGCGTCCTTCTCGCGGCCCTTCTTGGGGCAGCAGCAGCAGCGGCCGCCGCCTCCGCACGGCGGGCAGCCCCGCGCCTCGGGCCACTTGGTGCAGCCGTCGGTCTTGCGCGCCAGGGCGATGGCGGCGATGCCCGGCAGGCAGATGGCCGGCCCGATGGCCAGCAGAGGGATGTCGCCCAGCGTCTCGCCCTTGATGCCCGACACGGTGAACATGAAGCCGAACACCAGGAAGACGCTCACCAGGGCCACCACCAGCCCCGTGCGGGGGTTGATGTCGTCGGGCCGCATGGCTGCCCCGCACTCAGCTCGCCCGGCCGCTCATGGGCGTCGCTCGGCGATCCGGGCGCCGCGAGTCGAAAGGGGGACGGGCTGCGTGTGAGGATCCCTCCCGGGCAGCGAACCCGTCGGGAACCCCGAGGAGGCGCCCCGAAAGTCCCGCGGCCCCCGCCGCTCAGCGGCAGCCTCGCCCGGGCGCGCCGTCCTCCCTGCGCCCCGGCATAGCTCCGCACGCGGCCCGCCGAGCGAACGAGCGAGATCCTACGGGGCGGGCGGGCGGCTTCCCTGGACTCCCCGCGGGCTGCCTCTCCGTCTCCTGGCGAAAGGAGGCGGCTGCCTTCCGTTGCCCCTCGCCGCCTTACGCGCCAGGTCCCGCGGGCGTCGGTGTCTCCCCGCCGGCTGCCGGGCGACGGAGGACGAGAGGAGGCAGCAGCGGCGGGACAGATCCGAGCGAGGAAGAGCGCGGCCAGACCCAACAGCAGCCCCGGCCGGGGACAGAGGAGCGGGAGGGAGGGAGAGTTCGCCGCTGGAGGCGCAGCAAAGTGAAGAGGGGATGGAGGTCGGGAGGGAGAGCGAAACCTCGCGCGCCTCCTTGGGTAACAGCTGCTGGAGAAGAAGGAGAAGAAGAAGAGGTGGCTTTTCTACCCCGCTTTTCTCACCCGTCTAAGGGGACTCAGAGCTGCTGACAAACCTTCTGTTCTTGCCCCCACAACAGACGCCCTGTGGGGTAGGTGGAAGAGAGCTGTGACTCGACCAAGGGCATCCAGATGGCTTCATGGAGGAGGAGGAGGAGAAGAAGCAGAGCTGGCTTTTCTACCCCGCGTTTCTCACCCTTCTAAGGGGACTCAGAGCTGCTGACAAACCTTCTGTTCTTCCCCCCACAACAGACGCCCAACAGAGAGCTGTGACTCGCCCAAGGTCATTCAGCTGGCTTCGTGGAGGAGGAGGAGGAGGAGAAGGAGAAGAAGAGCTGGCTTTTCTAACCCGCTTTTCTCACCCATTTAAGGGGACTCAAAGCAGCTGACAAAGCTTTCTATTCTTCTCCCCACAGCAGGCACCCTGTGAGGTAGGTGGGGCTGTGAGAGCTCCGAAGAGAGCTGTGACTCACCCAAGGTCACCCAGCTGGCTTCGTGGAGGAGGGCTGTATTCCCAGGTAAAGAGTCCGGCTCCCTCACCGCTACTAGACTAAACGGGCTCACAAGGCTACAAGCCGAGTCCCCTAGACGGCGCAGGGTTCCGGGGACGCGGCTGCATCGTTAGACGTGCGACCTTCCAAAAGTAAAACATCGCTCGACAATCTCCTGGAGCTTCTTTCATTCCGTGAGGGAAAGTCCGCGATGACAACAAGGCGAGAAAGCAACCACGGCGCTGCAGCCGGATCCGGAACACCCCCACGCACGCCGTCGATCCCTTGAGCGATCCGGGTTGGGGACTCCGGAAGGAAAATCTGCAATTGAAGAGGTGCGCCTGGTGCCTTTGCGGATTTCTCCTGCGCCCTCACGTTTTGCTGTCTGCATAGCTGAGCCAGTTCGGTCTAGTGGTTAGAGAGCTGGACTTTTATCTGGGAATAGCGGTTCGATTCCGCCCTCCCCCATGAAGCCAGTTGGGTGACCTTGGGCTAGTCACAGCTCTCTTCTGAGCTCTCACAGCCCTACCCAACTCACAGGGTGTTATATTGTGGGGGGGAGAACAGAAGCTTTGTCAGCCGCTTTGAATCCCCTTAAATGGGTGAGAAAAGCAGGGTAGAAAAGCCAACTCCTCCTCCTCCTCCTCCTCCTTCTTCTTCTTTTCGTGCAGGGGGTGACCCTGCTGTGAGGACTGAAGAAGCCGGGTACTTTTCATGCACTATAAGAGCTATAAGAGCACTTTTCTGCTCCTCTTTCTGCGCCTAAATAGTCTCAGTTCTTCACCCTCAGTTTGCTCCAGCAGCGTAAGGTGCCCCCTATGTGCCCATTGCTGACCCACCACCCCCAGGGAGAACTCCATGAAAGTGGAGAATCGCTACTTGATGACAAGAATGAGCAGGTGAACTGCTAAAAACGAAGCTCACCGGGATGGTCCTTCCGTGTGCGAACATCCCCGTGTGGTAAGAGGAGAGGTGGACTGCATAAGTGCCGCCTAAGAACATAAGGGGAGCCTTGCAGGATCAGGCCGCAGCCCATCTCTTCCAGCATTGTGTCTCACCCAGCAGCCCAGTCATTGCTTCTGGGGATTCTCAAGCGGACGACCAGGGCAAAACCTTCACTTGCTCTCAGCTCCCTGCAAATGGCCTCTGGTTGGAGGCATCTTGCTTGTCTCCCCAACCTGGACGTGGTGTGAGACTTCCATTCTAGTAGGCATTCATGCATGGGACCTCCATGAATTTATCTAATCCTTTCTTAAAGCTATCCAGGAAATAAATGTATAGACCAATGACCCTCTGGGTTAAAAACAAACAAACAAACAAAAACCTTTCATTGTCTGCCCTAACTTCCCTTCCCTTCAGCTTCATAGAACGCACCCTGGTAGCAGTGTTGTGTAACAGCAAAAAACAAACATCTATCCATCTTCTCCACACAGTGCAAGATTTATACACTTCAATAAGGTCCCTTCTTAAATGCCATTTCCCAAGGCTAAAGAGGCCCAGGCCATATTCTGGAATATGTCACAAGATAAGAGTCTGTTGTATGCAAGATAATGCAGATTCCGGCAGGCCTCCGTTGGGGCCAGCTGTAGCCTGCACCGGCATGTGGATGGTAGGTCCCTATTCCAGGATATATTCCAGAATAAAGCCAAGTGCAAAGCAGCCCATGATCTGTTAAAACCTGCAAGAAGAAGAAGAGTTGGCTTTTCTATCCCGCTTTTCTTACCCATTTAAGGGGACTCAAAGGGTGTTTCTGCATTAACTGCGGAAACTGGTTTAACCCACCCAAAACACCCATTAACGACACTTACCTTAAACGCCTCGTGCATTGGAGACGCTTTCTAGCACCCTTTGCGGAAGGCGTCTCCGCATTTTGGCACGCAAGACCGGTTTTCTAAACCGGTTTTGCCGCTGAAATCCAGATTAAATGTAAGACCTGAAAAGTCACGTCTCACATCCGTCACTTCCCCCTAGATGTGTGCAGAAGCACGATGCTTCCACACGTGGCCAGGGGGAGAGATGGATTCCCAGCGGCCGCCATTTTGGGAAGGGCGGAAGCAGGACTGCCTGATTCCAAAGCCCTTCCCCCATGCGCCGCTCACCGCCGGAAACACGTGGTGACTAGCAGCTCCATGCTGGTGTGCGAGCCGGAGGACAGATTGGAATGGGTGCTGGTGCGTCCACACAGCATCCATTCCAATCTGTCCTCCCGAATCCATCCACCCCGCGCATGTGCAGACACACAGATCCGTCACAAATAGTGACGGGTTTTCAGGAGGATGGTTCGCCAAAAAACAGATCTTTTTGGATCCGTTTTTCGGCGCCCAGTGTGGAACTACTCAAAATGGTTGACAAACCTTTCTATTCTTCTGCCCACAACAGACACCCTGTGAGGTAGGTGGGGCTGTGAGAGCTCAGAAGAGATCTGTGACTAGCCCAAGGTCACCCAGCTGGCTTCATGGAGAGGTGTGGGATCAAACCCAGTGAGTACAAGATTTATTTATTTATTTATATTTCTATCCCACCCTATACCCAAAGGTCTCAGGGTGGGTAGCAACCTTTAAAATCCAGCATATCAAACAAAAATATTAAAACAATAAGAACCACCACAACATTTAAAATCCCGCAGGTTAAAAGCAAAGCGATATCAGTTAAAACAGTAGCATTTGCAGTGAGGGAAACGTAACCAGCATTTAGCCGAAGGCCTGAGCAAAGAGGTGTGTCTTCACTGCCTTTCTGAACATAAACAGAGAAGGCGCCTGACGCGCCACAAGGGGGAGACCATTCCATAGCCTGGGGGTCATTACCAAGAAGGGACAGCCAGGAGGGCCTCCCCTCCAGATCTTAGGACACGGGCAGGTCAGCATGGGAGAAGGCGTTCCTTTAGATATTTGGGGCCCAAGTCATTTAGAGCCTTATAAGTTAGAGTCCAGCATTCTAACCACAAGACCAAACTGGCTCAGGCAGACCATGACTGAAATGATAGAAGCAATCCCTTTCACATCAGTCTCAGCTTGGGGAAAGCAGATGTGGTGCATTTCTTGAAGGCATGAAGAGAATCACTTCATGCTTCATGCCTTGGTAAGCACTGTGTAAAGAAGAATGGTGTATTGAGGCCATGTCTGCTCTTACTTCTTTTATTCCAGTCCAGGATGTGCAACCTGTTCCACACTAGGACAGGATTCCAGTGGGGTGGAATAGAGCTGAGTGCCATGTTTAGACAGGCCTCCCGGTTCTAGGCTCCAGCGCCGACTTTGAAGACTGCATCCCACTTTGAGCTCTGCATCCACAGAGCCTGTGAATTAGGGATGTGCACAAATGTTCTAAGCATTTGAAATTCAATCAAATTCTATTTGAACTTGAGTAGAATGTCTTCACATTTGAATTTAAACATTCAAATAAATTTCAAATGTTCCAAAAGATTCATTCAAATGATTCAAAACATTTGAGTGTACAGATATGTGTTACGTACGTATGTATTGGATTACGTACGTATCTGTACAAATATCATATGTACGAATATTATATGGATCTGTACACATTTGCACTTATAATATGGGATGAAAATGGGATGCATACGGGATAAAAAGGGATGTGTATGAAATGCGTACGGATAAGTATGACACATACGAATGTGGTCAACATTCATATCTTCAGATTGGAATCTAGCATTTGAACAAACAGAGTCAAATGTATTGGATTCAAATTGGATTTTGGGTGTTTTTCCACTGTCACTAAAAGTACCCATTAAGTACCCATTAATGGGTATGAAATGGCATTTTTGTACCCATTAATGGGTACTTAATGGGTACTTCTAGTGACAGTGGAAAAACACTTTTTGTTGCATTCGGATTTTAAACATTCAAATCGAACAGAATGTTTTGACATTCCCTAACTCTGATGGCCAAGATAAGGATGACCCATAATGGTAGCGCACTGACTTTCACCACTGCTTCCAACACTGCTTCTTGATCCATCACTGATGCACATGTGAACGCACTGGTATACTGGTGGACTTTGTTGTTGCCATGCCATCTCCTGGCTGACTGTGTGGGTTCCTCCATGGGCACTTGCCTACAGTTTTCTTGGAGATACAGAAGTGATTTTCCATTGCTTACTCCAGAGAGAGGCTTGGGATGAAATCAGCAACCACCAGGCAGTTTGCTCTACCATTTGAGCCACAGGTATAAAGGTGGACTTTATTTGCACTGACAGGGAAAGGAAATGATCGTAAGCTGGTGGGTGCATGTTGCTACCTGAATGAGAACAGTATTGGAATTCCTGGCAATGGCTAATTCCTTTTGTTTTGATTTGAGATGTGACATTAGATTTCTGGATGCATTTATAGGTTTCTATGGAACAGCAGTCAAGTCTCTGCTTTGAAAGATCAGTATAAGAAGCTCCAAAGAACAACTGGACGTTTTGAAATTCCTCTCATTGGGGGGTTTTCCACTGTCACTAGAAGTACCCATTAATGGGTACTTAATGGGTACTTAATGAGTACTTAATGGGTACTTCCAGTGACAGTGGGGAAAAACTCCATTGTTAGGACTTCTATTCTTGGATACTAGGGATTAGGGATGTGCATGAATATTTGAAAATTCAAAAATCCAATGTGAATCCGACAAATATCGATATTCTAATTCGAATAGGATTTAAAAACATTTGAATTTAGACATTTGGATGGATTTTGGATTTCCGAAAATTCGATATGAGTATTCAAATAATTTGAATCGTATCGTATTTGAATTTGCGTGAAAATTATGTGTATTTGCGCATATAATAGGTGATGGAAACGGGATGCATACAGAATTGCGCAAATTTGAATAGCGGATACAAATGTTGTCAGTGAATAGAATTGAACTTTCAAATGTATGATTTGAATAATCCAGATTCAAACTGGATTTTTGGAAATTTGGATTTTTAACATTCAAATCTAATCAAATTTTCAGATATTTGATTCGGCTCGGATTCGAGTGCAAAAAATACATTCGTGCACACCCCTACTAAGGACGTACACGGATTATTCATAACATTCAAAATGTGTACAAATTTGGCCAAATTCAGACATTTGAATTCGAATTGAATGTTGGCCCATTCAAAGACTGACATTTGAGTTGAATGTTTCAATACATTCTCATGAAGCTTCGCATGGGACTCATATGGGATTTGTATGGGATACGTATGGGATTCATATGGAATTGAATAGTTATATCAAATTCAAATCCTACTATGGGTGTTTTTCCACTGTCAGAAAGTACCCATTTTTGCACCCATTAAGGACCCATTTGGGTGTGAGCCGGATGATCCCATTTCCACCACGGCACCCATTGGGGACCCGATTGTTTCCACTGCCACTGGGGAAATCCGGATCAAATGGGTACTTTCTGGCCTTTAATCCGGATTTTCTGTAGACCCCATTAATGGGGTCTACAATGGGGTCTTCAGGCAGAAAATCCAGATTAAAGGGGGCCTGTTTCCATGCTTGTGTGGCAATGGGGTCTAGAGGAGGCTAGGGGGAGGGGCACCCATGGGGGGGAGTCCCAAAACCTAAGCTTCAAAGTCATTTCAAAGTCACTTCGAGGTCTGTGCAAAATAGCTCCGGAGCGTCTTTGAAGTCTGTGCTGATCTTCAGAGTGAACTTCGAAGTGACTCCGAAGTGACTCCAAAGTTACTTTGAAGTTACTTCGAAGTTCACTCCGAAGATCAGCACAAACTTTAATGGAGCTGTTTTGCATAGACTTCGAAGTGACTTTGAAATG
>MTQE01000390.1:11605809-11621985 GCA_014337955.1 Aspidoscelis marmoratus
TTTGGGACACATTTGTTTCCACCGCCACTGGGGAAATCTGGATCATATGGATACATCTCAGCCTTTATTCTGGATTTTCTGTAGACCACATTAATGGTCTACAATGGGGTCTTCAGCAGCCAGAAAATCCGGATTAAAGGGTGCCTGTTTCCACAAGAAACAGGCAATGGGGTCTAGAGGAGGCTAGGGGGAGGGGGTGAACCCATGGGGGGGGGAGCCCCAAAATCCCAGCTCCGAAGTAATTTCAGAGTCATTTTGAAATCATTCCGAAATGACCCCGAAGTCACTCCAGAGAGATCAGCAGACACTTCTTAGAGGCTCTGGAGCAGTCAGCGCGGTCCATTCACTATTAGCGCAGACCATGCAGACTTCCCTCCGAAATCCCTCCGAAGCGATCAGCAAAGACTTTGAGGTCTTGCCGCCGGTCTCTCCGAAGATCAGTGCAGACTTCGGAGGTGCTCTGGAGCGATTTCCCACTGACATCACGGGCGCTCCGGGGCTGTCTTGCACTGACTTCGGAGACGTTCCAAAGTCTGTGCCAGTCTCTTCGGAGGTACTTCGAAGAGTGCACCCCCTGTCTCCTGAAACACCTGGGGTGACGGACAGACCCCTTGGGGGTCGATCCGGATTCCCCACATGGGTGCAAAGGTGTTTCCACAGCAGGGAGGTTAGCACCCATTGCTAATGGGTGCTACAGGTCCCGTGGAAACACATTGGTTGCTTCCCTTACTCTTAAATTAATTAAAACAGCCATGGCTTCTTCTGCTGCCCCTGTACCCATCTGACAGCTCTTCAGCTGAGTGCAGAGAGGCTGTCAGGAACTCATTTGGGGTAAATCAAGCACTTACCTAGGTGATCGCACCGTCAGGCAAGGGGGGAGGGGTGGAGAAAACTGCAGCATCCTGATGCAGGGATATACCGCAGTTTTCATGGGGATGGGTCGGTTTGTCTTGAACGTGGCCTGTCATCCATTGCCATGGGGACTCCTTAATGCATTATGTCTGCCCTGAATCCACTCCGAGGTATTCCCAGCCCATGGGGATGCACCCTTTCTTTCTTTTTCTTTCTTTTCCTTCCTTCCTTCCTTCCTTCCTTCCTTCCTTCCTTCCTTCCTTCCTTCCTTCCTTCCTTCGGAGTTCACATTTCTGTGTAATGGTTGCCCCATTTGCCAACATATTTCTCATTAATTTTAACTAATGCCATAAGCATGGCTGCTTTGCCTGAGGAAACTTAATGTGAACCATTCAGCCATGGCTCAACTCTGCGGAAACCTTTTGATGACTATTTATATTATTCAACAGAACATGTATAGGGTGCAGAATTTGTTGGAAGGAGATTTAATGGCTTTGCATGGGGTTCTTCGTGATTTCAGCCAGGTGTGGTTTCAAAAGAAATGTAAAGGCTTTCCCAGCATCAAAAGCTGCATGTTTGTCATTTAAAGTTGAACTTAAGGGTGCCAGACTGTGTATGAGACCATCATGCACTGAAATCCACTGTGGTTCTGCTGACGTCCTTCTTGATTAATTTGAGATTACCTTGAAATGAAGCATTTTCCCTCTCTCCGTCCCAAGCTCATGGTGAGTGTATGATGTAGTAGTAAAATAGCTGTGACCCACAGATTGGGATGGTGAAGGTTGTGACAGAGAGGGAATTCCTTCTCTTAAAACCTCCATTTCATCCTCCCAAGATGTACCTTTATCTGCGACATCTGGGAAGTGGTTCATGAGATGCTGTTGAATCTACTCTGGAACTGGGAAGTAAATCCAGAAGTTTTAGTGATTGGTGTTAGGGTGTTTTCAATACCATTCAGATAATGGGATGATTGGACCCTGATGCCAGTTGGAAAGCTTGTTTCCCAGTTTGGGGACTGGAGTAGGAAAGGTGTTGCTTCCTGTCAGCAGTTTCATCAAAGGAAGATATTGGGATCGAGGTTCAGTATCCATTCCAGATGGTTTACCACAATGGGCCACTTAAGGGGAGAGGAACCATTAAGTCCAAAACGTGAATCTTCTAGCTGCATTACCACTCTTTGCTATTGATGTTTTAACTCGAATTCATCCAGTATTATATAGTATCTAGTCCAGCATCCTGTTGCACGCAGTGGCCCATCAACTGCCCATGGGCATCTCAAGCAGAGGCAAGAACAAACCTTCTCCTGCTTTCAAATCCCAGCAAACGGCCTTAGAAGCATCCTGACTGTCCCGTCCCCGTCCCCCCCAGCCCGAAAGGCATACTCAGGCATCCACTCTAGTAGCCATTGATACATCTGTCATCCATAAATTTGTCCAACTCTTCCTTCAAGCCACCTAGGCTGGTAGCTGTTACCACCTCTCCTGGCAGCAAATTTCATAGACAGATGACCCTCTGGGTGAAGAAATGTATTGCTCTGTGTCCTGTAGTGAGTAGAGTAGTAACAAAATACTGTGCTTGTGAAGACCAATCTATAGAACTATTCTTAGTTTGTGAGGTTTGGCACAATCTCACTTTCTGCACTTGCTGGTGAACCAGATTAAAGAGCCTCTGCAGACACTATTGTTTTATATTGTTATATATATGGCTTGATTTTAACATGTGTGTTTTTAAATGCTTTTACTCGCCCTGAGACCTTAGTGTATAGGGTGGGATAGAAATGTAAATGTAAAGATAGGTAGGTAGGTAGGTGGAAAGATGGACGGATGGACGGACGGACGGACGGATGGATGGATGGATAATTTGGAGCACTGGCCTCCTGATCCTCATGTTAATACAAGTCATGGAGCCCCCTTTCCACGCGCGCACACACACACACACACGACCATCAACATTTTGGCTAGGGAACAAAAGTTCCCCAGCTATGATGTTATCAAGCTTGGGGTCAGCTGGCAATGCTGAAAACATGCCACCACTTAAAAAATAAAACTAAAACCATAGCGTCATTCTTAATTCACAGGGAGATACTTAGAAGAGAGACTGTGACTTTCACCCTATCTTTAGATGAAGGGAATAAAAGCAAGGGTAAGATCTTACAAAGGTAAATATGAAAGCAGTCCATTAAATTTGTATATAAATTATTCGCTGTGGACCCTATACCGTAAGTAAACTATAATTGTTTTTTTAAAAAAATGAAGAGGCTGAAGGTCCCTGAATTACTTCAGGTGTAGTTCTCTAGTGCAGTATTAGAATATAAAAGAGAAATAAAAGGAAGAAAATTAATCCAGGGGGAAGCTTGCACTTTCTGTACATGCCAACCCACCCCATGCATCTGTACTAGGGGTGTGCACAAATGTGATTTTTGGATTTGATTTGATCTGAATGTTCAAATTCGAACAAATGGAGAAAAAAACAAATGTATTCAAATTTGAACTGATTTGAATACACTCATTTATTTATACAAATCTTTGATTCATATTTGAAGATATGAATGTCGACAACATCCATATGTGTCCGTATGCACCTGTACACATTCGCACACATCCGTTTTTATCCCGTATGCATCCTGTTTTCGTCCTGTACATATCCATACATATGCGTGCAGATATGAATAAGATGTGTACGAATAAGTATGTAATGCGTACGTATCCGTACACATACAAATGTTCACATGATTCATACGTATGATTCAAAACACTCAAATTCATTTGAATGTTTAAAAACGAATGTATAGACATTGGATTTGGATTCAGACGCCCAAATTCAAATGAATTTGATCAAATTTCATGTTTCGAATATTCGTGCACATGTCTAATCTGGACATTGACCTGACGTGTAAACGTGGTCTGGGCACCGCCATCTTGCGCATGAACCATTACCATCACCAGGATGATCGTGGTGCACCACACACACCCAGTGATGCCAGCACAACATGGGATGCGCCAGGGTGCTTGTGTAGTGAGTCCCACAACCCTCTGTGCACCATAAGGGTGCAGATGGGGGTGCTGCTGAACTGGGTGAGTGCAGGTGTGGAGCACAAAATCATGCTCTCCACATACTTTGCATGCAGTGCACTCCTGCATGGAAGAGGCCATTTCTGAGTTGGAAACAGCCCCTTCAAATGCAGATTCTCCCTCTGGAAGTGTACTGCATGCACACTATGGGGTAGAGTGCAGAAAGGCCACGGGAGGTCTCAAAAACTCCACCTAAAGCTTGATTCAGGGCTTAATATTATAGAAAGGTCTGTTCTCAGTTGATGCCTTTTCATTTGTATCGGTTCAGGGCGCAAGCAGGGTGTGACAAAGCATAGCTAACCATACATTAAGATTGCCCTTATTGTATTGTATCTGACCTAACAAAATCCAATTATGTTTGTTGTGTAATTTAGCTGGGCAAGCACACTACAAGCCCTTTTTACTGCCGCTGATAATCAAAACCCATTCAGCAACTTGGAAGTTAAATGGCAAGAGTATTATTCATTGCAGGGTCTTTAATTTTCCATTAATTCTTCCATAAACAGCTGAGAAAAAAATTGCTCCGTTGCTGAGGATTACCAGCCAGATATTATATTTGTGCTTCATGTAACTGAATACCTTCCTGTGCTCTGTACAATATTATTTTAGTAGCAGAAGCCGTACTATAAATACAGAAGTGATATTGAAAAGTGCCCATCTTATAGGCATGGTGTAGAATAAAATGTTAATAGATATCAACAGTACAGTAAAAGTGAATTAGTTTTCTACTATTTTTCAGCCTTTTGAAAGAATATTGAGGTTAGAGACTCTGGGAATGGAGGGTGTTGGAACGAACATTCACTATCTTTTAATTCCCAAATGATCCAGTTATGATGTGCCATAGCTAGAGATCCAAAAGGTCTAACACATACAGTTGTCAAGATGGTAAACTGGAAGATAACAATAGTAACACTTTTACCATCCTTCTGAGCTTAGCCCTAGCAGCACAACATCTAACAAAATTATGCTGCGAGTGTGGTACGTGGTGTACACAACTAAACATTATGGATCGAGGTCTGGATTGCCACAATGAAAGCATGTCTTGACAGTTGTGTGGTGAGCACCAGAATGCCCACTTCGCTGGCTTCAGACGGTAGAGGTCTGCTTGCTAGAGTTTAGGGAAGTTGCAGAAGGAAACATCTTGAAGATGCCAAGTTTGGGGAAACTGTTGTAGTGAGTGCTATGAAATCGTTATTACAAAGTTTAAGATGAAATGAAACTACTGAAAGCCTAGAAGGGGAAGGATCCTGCATACGGATCCTCCTATACAAATATTGGATATGTATCCTATACCAATGCATACATATTGATATACAGTATGTCTGATATGTATCCCCAGGTTAATTAATGTACAAACTATTTGTATGAATGTTCAAAAACATTCATATTCGTACAAAAGTTAATGTATGAATGTTGTAACATTCAATTTGTGTACAAATGCCCAAATTCATACAATTTTGTATGAATAACTAATGTTATGAATATTCATGTACATCCTTAGGCAGGAATCTTCTGCCATTCTTTGGCCAATTGACTAGAAGCAGACGTGCGTGTGCGGAGGGTGCGGACAAGAGAAAGTGTGTATGCAATTTAATCCATGCACAAAAATACAATCAAAATTTTGAGAGACATTCTTATTGCAATACACAAGTCAGATTTAAGGCCATGACTACGCCTGCCTTTCAGATGCACACACAGAGAGAGAGACTTTGTTTTCATATGGCAGAATTCCGTGTCAAGAAGAAAGCACTTAGGGCAAATTTACACTATGCCTCCATCAACTAGAAGGCATAGCGCTAGAATGCTCTAAGGATTCACACTTGCAAATGCCTAGAGCATTCTAAACTTACCTGCAGTGCGAATGTCTTCCTGAACAGCAGCCAGTGCAGAGCTCCAGGACAGTACCAGCACATCTGTGCAAAACTCACTAGAGTAACCTGGCTATACAGCGTGTCATCATCCATGTGCCACTAGTCACGTGTTCCTCCTGCATGACTCCCAATAGAAAAAAAAATGTGCAAAAGGGAGTTTGCCAGGCTGTTGCAGCCCAGTGGCCAGTCTAAGCATGGTGCAGTTTCAACTGCGACACACTTAGATGGTCTTGGTGATTCTTCTGGGCATGCGGAGCCATTTCTGGTTCAGAAATGGCTCCATCAGGTAGAAATGCACCATCCAAGAGCTTCCCTTGTCTTGACTTACATATCAAGTGTGAAAAGGCCCTTAGTTAGGAGCTACAAGTTTCTGGGCCAGTGCTTTCTCAGGTTGCCTGTCAAGAAGGTGTAGTAACCACAAAAGCTGCACAGCTTTTCCCCTGGCTTCCTTTTCTTCAGCTTCCATTTCTCAAGCCTCAGAGTAAAAGGAGCAACTATTTTCCTGTCCCATAAGCTTGTAGTACACACGCAGCATCACCAGGGTGCTGAACTCTTTCCACTCCATGCAGTGGCCTTTGGGCATTATGCCATCTGCAAAGCACATGGCATTAAAAGGACAACCCTTCTTTTCCTGTTTGAGGATTTTCCCCACCTTCAACCACAGGATGTGACATCACAAGGACCTCTGCCCCGGAAGACAGCAGTTTTCCTCCAATCACCTCCCCTGATGTTGCATTGATGTCATTTCCCCCATGCCCCTTGGGATTGCTGTAGTAAAAGCCCTGCAAGGAAATAAACTGGATCATTCTGCCTTTCCACACCTTCTGTCTCCACGTCTCTTTATTCCTCCCCCTCCCCTATTTTCTAGCCTTCTTAGGGTCAGGAATTACAAGTGCCTGATCCCCGATTATCTGGGCTGGCCAGATAATTGGAAATATCTATGGCAACAGCCGGTGTTCAGCTGTTGCTCCCCACTTCCTGGAGCCCTTGGAGCAATTGCGTAATCTGGATATGCGATAAGAAGGAGATGTTTAATTCAGTCACATGCACAGATTCTGTGGGTGCCTTGCAGATCCCTTTAAAGGACTACAGTAAGGCTCGGAAACCAAGAAAGGAAAAATACACGTGTATGAAAAGGGGGAAAGAAGCAGAAGGGATAAAGCATCCTTCCTAGGGATGGGCATAGATGGGTTTATTGGCGTTCAATTCATAACAAATCAAATGTTAGAAAATTCATGTTCATTCAAATAGATCCCCTTTGAATGTGCTTGTATGAATTCATACGAATATCCAATACGAATGCATACGTATCCTGGATTCAGATCCTGGATACAAATCCTGCATATGGATCCTGCATTCGGATACTATACAAACGCATACATATCAGGTACATATCCTAGACCAACGCTTGCATATTGGATACGTATCGGATGCACATCCTATATGAGTGCATATATATCGATATATATCCACTACATATCCCCAGTTTAACAAATATCAGAACTATTTGTACGAATGTTCCAAAACATCCATATTCGTATGAATGTTAATTACAAATGTCATAACATTCAATTCATGAACGAATGCCCAAATCCATATGAATAACAAATGTTACTAATATCCATTCACATCCTTAATCCTTCCTCAAAATAAGTTACCGAATTCCTTAGTCTATGCTGACACAGTTGGATCAGGTTTCTAGTAATTTGTTCCTTCATTTAATTTGGTTCCACCCCCCCCCCCCAGAGACATTTCTGGATGTCCCATCTGATGCTGTAATGGCACAGATCATGCCCAACAATTGGCTTCACTGGCATTGCACAATTTTTTTAATTAAAAAAAAGTTTAGGAACTCCTGGACTTATTTAAAAGTATACTTTTCATGAGAAGGACCAAAAGAAGCCCAAAAATGTACCAGGAGATCAAGATCAACCACGATGCTGGCATGATGCCTCCACATAAAGCACATCTGGTCTCCAGTCTTCCTTTAGATTTGATCTACCCTCTGTTCATCTTTCTGCCTGTTAATTATTTTGCTGTACTGGAACAATGTGCTGACGCGATGTCAGTGCTGACTGATTTTCTGCCCATCCACACCATTATTAGTCTCCAGTGTGCTGCATGAACCTGAAAAATTTCCATTTGCCAAGTGCTGTGACTTTCTTCACATTGACTTCCCATATTCCAAGGTCACTAATGGAACAAGATGTCTTCACAGCTGCTAGTAGGATTAAAGAAGGGAGGCAACAGGAGAACAGGACATCTAAATAATTTATTGTGCCTAATATGCATTATACAAGATGCCAGATATGCCGAAAAGGGAAATAGTTGACATATGTACATGGTCATGTTGAAGCCTGAGCGTAATTTTCTAAAAAAAAAAAAAGCTGGATAAGAGACAGCTGATCCTTCTGACTCTGTATAAAATCAGAAGCATATACTAGGAATGTGCATGAATATTCGTAACATTCATTATTTGTATGAATTTGTACCATACGGACATTTGTAGACAAACTGAATATTACAACATTCGTACATTAACATTCATACTAATATTTCGTAAATTCGTTAAACTGGGGATACGTATTGGATGCATATCAATACGTAGGCATTTGTATAGGATACATATCTGATATGTATTTGTTCTTATAGGATACGCATCCAAGATACGTATCCAGGATTACATATCCAGGATACGTGTGCATTCGTATTGGATATTTGTACAAATTCATACGAATACCTTCGTATCGAATAGAATCCTACTACATTCAAAGGGGATGTATTTGAAAGAATACAAATGTTCTAACATTTGATTCATTACAAATTGAATGCCAAAAAATCCATTCGTGCACATCCCTACCATATACGCATGAGAGTGGACTACTGAGCTTTTCACCATACGACTACTTCACCCAAACCATAGTGAGGATGGAATGGGCCCCTGACAACACAAGTAATATTGGCCTTCTGTGTTGTGCCAAAATCAAAAACATGCGCATCAGACAAGTTTACCCCTGCTACCTGGTCTTTTTTGTCCTTTCTACTGCTTGAAGACAATCTTCTTGTTTCAAAGTCCTGCTAGGAAAAATGTAAGGGTCAGATATTATGGAATGGAAAATAGTGATGGGGTGGGGTGGGGGTGGGTGGAATGAGATGTTCACATCATAATATTATGCTGCTCTTCTGGGAGCGCATGATTGGCATCTTGCACATTACTGTGATGATGCCATAGTATTGCCATGGCAACCCCTGACTGACACATTGCATGCTATTGTATTAGCTTGTGATGGTGATGATGGGAGATTATGCTCATTGATTTTCTAATTCCCCCGTTGATCACTATGATTGACTGTATAATCATGAATGCTTCACTGGTGCTCTGCTTGTTCCATTTGATTGCTGCTTGATCCATCACATCATTTAGATGACTCTTGAACTTCCATGGAATCAACTGTGAGCTGCTGGTGATGGTTTCCTTCTCTATAGACTCCTTTCTTGCTCCTCTTCTTTCTTTTTCCTCTAATGGAAAGGAACAAGGAACATTCCAAAGTATTGCACCCATCTCTTCTTTAAATATTTAACATTCCTGCAAGGGTCCATTTCACACCATAAATGAAATATTCAATAGGAGTCCTCCTAACAAGCGTCATTGCAGAACAGTGCCATCACGAAGCAGGACCCTGTGCCGCTCCCTGGAACTTTGTGTCTCTTCAGTTTTATTCTAAGTGTGTTCTCTGTTAGTTTCTTCAAGGTCTTCAACAGCAATCGGCAAATCAAGGCCCATTAAGAAAACTACCGACTTAGATGGCTTGTATGCTTTAATAAGATCTCCATCATTCACATGCCTGATCATTGTGACTTTCTCTGAGCAATTCTTAAAGGGAATCATCTTCTGCATTAAGGTTATCATTTTGGGGTTCAAATAAAACATGAAACTTAAAGCACCTTCTGCCCAAACTTTTTTTTTTTTTTACTACTTCTGGGCATCGGGGGGGTGGGGGGGGGCTGGGCAAACAAAGGCTGCAGATCCCATTCAGCCACCTCAAGTCTCTTGAAACTACAGAGAGAGTGATCTAAAGGTAAGCATCTTTGAACTCTGGGGCCATTCTCATTGCGGGAGCCAGCTTCCAGCCACAGTGTAAACACATGTGATAGCCAGGAATCATTCAGGGACCAAAACTAAAGCTAGAGTCTTCTTCTTCTTCTTCTTCCTTGTTGTTAGGTACCACTGAGTTGTGGCCAACTCCTGGTTGACTGCGTGGGCCCCTCCACAAGGGAAGTACGTGAATATTCTAAACATTCAAAATCCAATTGAATTTGTTTGAATATGGACATTCAAATTCAAATCGAATGTCTTCACACTCGAATTTAGACATTTGAACTAATTTTGAATGTTCCAAAACATTCGTTTGAATAATTTGAATCATTCAAATGTACAGATACGTATGTATTACATACGTATCTGTACGAATATCATACATATCTGTGCACATTTGCACTTATGGTACAAAACAAACCCGGGATGCATACGGGATAAAACAGGATGCATATGAAATGCGTACAGACACGTATAACACATACAAATGTTGTCGACGTTCATGTCTTTAAATTCGTATCCAACATTCGAACGAACAGATGCGAATGTAACGGATTCGAATCAGTTCTTGTTGCATTTGGATTTTAAACATTCAAATCGAATCAAATTGAACGTTTTGACATTCGATTGGACTCAAATGCAAATGCAAAAAAACATTTGTGCACACCCCTAGCTCACTTGTGGGGTTCCCCAGGAGTCTATCTTATCTCCCATGCTATTTAACATCTACATGAAGGCATTGGGAGAGGTCATCAGGAGATTTGGAGTGAGGTGTCTCTGTGCCATCTGAATCAGGAGAGGTGTTGAAGTGCTTGACAGGTGTCTGGAGGCAGTAATAAATTGAAGCTGAATCCAGACAAGACAGAGGTGCTGTGTGCCACAGGGTCTCGGGTCCGTGTGGTTGGGAGACACCCTGTCCTCGATGGGGTTGTAATACCCTGGAAGGGACAGATGCACAATTCACAGCCCAGTGTTGTCTGGAACAGCACTGTCTTCATGGCCCTACCCTGGCTCTGAAGCTTGTGTGAGCACTCTGAAGGGCAAGGAACCAACATTCCTAGCCTCAGAACATCTGGGGGACTCATTTCAGTAATGTGACTTGGTGTTCCACCAAACTGGGCCCCACAATAGTTCCAAACGTGGGAGGCATGCCTCCTGCACACCTCCATGTTCAGGGCCAGGGCTCAATGATCTGCTGGTAGACTTCAAGATCGAGGTCTGCTAGTAATCCCATTCAGGGTTTCCCAGGTTGGGATTGCACTTAATCCAGCATGGATAGAGCATACTAGTGGTGGCGGGGCTCACAGATCCAGAATCTCTGATTCCAGAACACAGGTAAGTGCTGAAGGGACACTCGACTCCAAATGTCCAGCTCCTCTTCTGACAGAAAAGAAGTATTAAAACCAAATCTTTCACTACTCCCATGAATGTATCCCGTGGCCACGCAGATTTGCAGAAAATGCTATTCAATCAAATAATACAGAAGACAGTGATAAAATACCCTCTTCCAGTTCTGTACCTCCAAAATGCCTGAAAGCCATGTAAGTGCTTAATAAGCAATGGCAATGAAGCCCCTTAATGCTACTCTAGCAGTCACTTTGAACATCAGAACCACATTTTAATGACTAGGGGTAGGGAAAAGGAGAATAACCTATTTATTATTTATTACCACTTTGCAAATGAATCCAGTTTAAAGACAAATACGTGCTGGCTAACCTCAAATTGGCATTATTCCACAAGTCCTTCTGAGTTTTCTCCCTTGTGAATAAATCTAAATATTGTCTTTTAGAAGTACATTGGATGGAGCGGTTGATTTTCCTATGTGTGTGTGAACTTCTAAGAAGCATGCCCATGTTCATAAAGTTCTCCTGCTTTTCAGTAGGGATGTTCTAAACATTTGAAATTCAATTGAATTCGATAGAATGTGGACATTGAAGTTCAAACAGATTGTCTACACATTCAAATTTAAACATTCGACTGAATTTTGAATGTTCCAAAACATTCATTTGAATTATTCAGAACATTCGAATGTGCAGATGCGTATTACATACTTATCTGTATGAACCTCATATATATCTGTACACATGTGTACTGATAGTACGGGATGAAAATGGGATGCATATGGGATGAAAATGGAATGCACACAAAATGCATACAGATATGTATAACACATACGAATGTTGTTGACATTTGTATCTTCAGATTCAAATCTAACATTCAGATAAAAAGATTCGAATATATTCGATTCGAATCGGATTTTGTTGCATTCGGATTCTAAACATTTGAATTGAATTGAATGTTTGGATATTTGATTTCGCTTGGATTCAAATGCAAAAAAAAAGTTTGTGTGCATCCCTACTTTTCAGATGTTTTAGAAGTAGCTCTTCAAGAATATGAGGCTGTAAATAAGGCAAATGACTTACCGGTGCAAAATATTGTTCTGTGTTATTTGATGAAGTGAAATCACTTACTGGAAAAGCTTCGGTATTTGCAATAAAATACTTGTAAAACCATAAAACACTGTTGAGAAAAGCCCACAGATAAGAACTCAGAAGGCTGAGAATCAATATCTATATTTATCAAATGCCTCCTCTTTTTGCAAAATGGAAGATATTCTAAATCATGTGCTATCAATCTAGAAATTTAAAAAAGAATTGTTCTCAAGATGATGGCCTCTGTGTAGCACTGCAGGGATCCCAAAATGTGGTATATTCAAGAGTTTTGTTTGTTGCTTTCATAGCAGCAAGTCCCATATGAAGATGGTGAGTTCTGTTCAGCTTGGAAGATCACATTTTGACATCAAAGGTGTTTGCCTTTATTTTCTTGTCTCTTCAAGGAAACTGTAGAATCATAGAGTTGGAAGGGACCTCCAGGGTCATCAAGTCCCACCCCCTGCTCAATGCAGGATTTCCTAAACCATCCCAGACAGATGTAGGTCCAGCCTCCGCTTGAAGACCTCCAGTGAAGGAGAGCTCACTACCTCCCTTGGCAACCTTTTCCACTGACTGATCACCCTCACTGTCAGGAAGTTATTCCTAATATCTAATCTGCACTGACTCCCTTGAAGTTTCATCCCATTGTTTCTAGTCCTCCCATCTTGTGCAAGTGGGAACAGAGACAATCCCTCTACACTCTGACAGCTCTTCAGATACTTGAAGACTGTGATCATGTATCCTCTCAGTCTTCTGTTGGGCTGGAGTGGAAAATCCTGAAGGCTAACCAAAGTGCTTTTATTGGTGGTCATATGGTACTGGAAAGGTAGAAGCTGCTCCTACCTTTCAAATATTGCAGCATATACCCATTTTCTTAGACAGTTTTTCCTCATACAATGGCATGGCTTGGTTCTCACAAACCATGTGCAGTGCAAAGCTGGATTTTGTAAGTAATTATTACCTGTGGAAAACTGAGACTGAGGTACTAAAGATACACAGTCTGCCCACATTCAGATTGTCAGCTAAACAGTTGGGGTGACCCAGACCCTTTCTGCATTTGCACCTGGTGTTCCAGAACTGGACAGGACATCCTGTTCTGGAACTAGCTATCCATCCCAAGGTGCAACAAGTTGCCGCTGCCGCCGCCGCTGCCGCCGCTACTGATGATGATGATGAAGATGATGATGATGAAGATGATGAAGATGATGATGATGAAGATGATGAAGATGATGAAGATGAAGAAGAAGAAGAAGAAGAAGAAGAAGAAGAAGAAGAAGAAGAAGAAGAAGAAGAGTTGGCTTTTTTACACCGCTTTTCTCATCCATTTAAGGGGACTCAAAGTGGCTGATGAAGCAGTACAGGCCTATCTGCACTTGGATGGCCCATCCAGCTCCAGCCCTCAAAGAGTCACTGGCCTTCAGAGTTTATGGCCTAGACAGTTTGGGGGCACACTCACTTCCAATGGCTCTTTCAAAGGGTCCTCCATAGTATATAAGGCCATGGGGTTACGCCATCTGCATGCCTCCGTGGTCTTCTGGTATACTTCTCCTGGTTTGCCTATAAACCTCTTTAATGAGATATGCAGCTATACTGGACTAGTGAACAATTTTTAGCATCATTTCCCAGTCCATGCTTCATCCAATGTGGGTGAAGAATGACCAGGACTGGGTCTCTGCTATCCAGACCTAGGCCAGACAACATTCCCATCTACTACACAGTGCACAAAGGCTCCCAGTCTACAAGTGTAAATGTGCTCTGGGCCAATTTATCATTGTATAATTAATGATACCTCAGAGTCCAAATCACACTACAGGAAGTTTTCAGAGCTGCATTAAACAAATCTAGCCATATTTTACCATCTATTAAAAAGGTAAATGGCTATGAATATATCCACACAACATCTTTCTGCCTCCTTGAATACACAATATGGACATAGTATCTACACAAACATCACACTCTTCCCCTGCTATACTGCCATAAATGCTGTTGTAGTGCTTGTATTGTAAAGCTGTTCCACAAGCTATGAGAGCTCTTGAAACACCTTTTGCCTGATAGTGGCTGCCAGCATCACCATTACTGGTTCCCTCAATGCCATTTTTGTATTCAAACACAGGGAATATACCTCCTATACCCATGGACAGATTTGAAGCTCAGAATTACCCTATTTCAATTCTGATCGTGGGAGTAGTTACATAAAAGCATAATTAAAATGGAGAACACGCAAACAAGCATTCACTCAAGAAATATCTGGTAAAAATATAAGACCAGCTAGAGATGTGCACAGATGTTTTGTTCATGTTTGATTGAAATTGAATCAAATGCAAGAAAATTTTCATTCATACGAATAGAGCCACTTCGAATGTTGCAGGAACCAAATTTGCTGCAAATGTTCTTCAAATCCGATTTGAACCCCTGCTGGCAGTTGCCCCTACAAATTCCCTATGAATCTCCTATAAATTCCCTATGAATCCACTCTGGATCCATTACAGATGTAACTGGACCGCTACTTTGCTACCTTGTTCACAAATGTAATGAAGCTTCAAACAAATGCACAAAAGCATTCACTTTGTATTCAAATGTCAATCTTTGAATGTAGCCAACATTTCATTCAAACAAATTCCTACAAATTTTGAATGTGGCAAATGTTTGTGCACATCTCTACCTTCAGTTGAATCTAGACATCACTTACTTATTCTGCTATATTTGGATATTTCAGAATGAAGGATGGATTTTCTGGGATATCCATGTTTATTCTGGAATATCCAAATGTAGCAGAGTAAGTATGTCTAGATGCAGCCTTTAATTCAGTGTTTAGATGCAGCTTTTAGTTGGTGCCCAAAGACCAAGAGTATAGACGCCTACAAATATGAGAGGAGTGACTATTCCAGAGGGTTGGTAACTTACGGATGCCTATAATCTCCTTAATATATAGAATTAGCTAGGCAAAGCTGATTTCAATCATCCATCCATCCGTCATGTGGATTTGTGCTTTGTTTCTCCCAGACACAAAGAATTGAACTATTAATAATGTTTTGCTTCTCAGCTACTTACATTTTAGTAGTATACATTGTACGTTCAATTTACACACAGCCCTGCCATGCACAAAACTGCCAGTAACCTCCGAAACCAGTATTAATTTCTGAAGATTAAAAGAAGGGAGGAAAATGTCAAGGACAAATGGCCCACAGTTTTTGAGGAAGGTTGTATAAATCTTTAAACACCAGAATTTTACAAATGGAATTACAGTACATGCTAGATTGAATTATAGTTTGGGGGAGGCAGGAAGACAGTCTACATTTAAAGGAAGGTTAGTATTTTTTTGTGTGTGAAATCTTTGTCTTTCAAATTTAGTAAGTCCATTTTTCCCAACCATTTATAAACAAATGTTTATTGTTGTGACTATAGACTTCCCTAACAATCAACTTCATCTGATCAGGCTCTGCTTGTGTTTCCATCACTAGAAGGAGGTTTGAAAGTTCACCACTTCAAGGCTTGCCCTGCCCTCATGTACTGGATGGGACAGACAAATACCTAATCGTGGTAAGGGGTGGATGTGATGTCCAACATAAGGACATCCCACCAGGTCAACTAGAGGAAGGCCTGCCATTTCCACTGCTAGAGTGGCAGAAGAGGAATAGGCTTGTTCCAGTTCTCAGTGTGATTTTCCCTTGGTTGTTGTTGTTTCTCATTCTCACTCGCTCTTCCAAAAACTACAAAAAAAAAATCAAACCCCACCCGCAAGACTAGTATGAAGTAGGGATGTTTGCAAATGTTCTAAACATTCAAAATTCGATCGAATTTGTGATCAAATGTGGACATTCAAATTTGAATAGAATGTCTACACATTTGAATTT
>MTQE01000390.1:11624602-11641053 GCA_014337955.1 Aspidoscelis marmoratus
GCAGTGAAGACACACCTCTGTGACCTGGCCTTCAGCTAAATGGGGATACACTTTCCCTTCCCACTTGCAGAAGCTACTGTTTTAATAGATATTGTTGTCGTTTTAACGATGTTTGATTTTAGATGTTGTTACTCACCCAGAGACCTTCAGGTACAGGGCAGGATAAAAATGTAAATAAAATAAAATAAAAATAAATAAATTTACTTCTCTTCTGGAACAGGATTCCTCATGGTTTTCTTCAGGGCTTCATCGGTTCATAGGTTAAGGCAGATCTATGGTACCCCACCCACCACTGGTATCTTCCATTAACACAAGACATTGTGTAAACCAATCTGGATTATCAGCAGTCCTTAACATAGATGACAATTAGCACACCAGCTCCAGATGATCAGGAACACTGAAGCAGGCAAAATACATGCCTTGATATTTTCGATTTACACTGGGATCCGTTTTGGAAACACACCACTAAAATGGGTTCCTGGGGGATTCTGAGGTTAGGAACATTTGTTTGGAACCCTCAGAGGCTGGCTCTGAAGTTCATGTAAGCTTCAGAGGTGGTTCAGGGGGTGGTCTGGATCAGTGATCTGGACCAGTGGACCTCACTGATCCAGACCCACTAGGGCAAATCATGGCACAGCAAGAGCAGAAAGGCACAAAGTC
The DNA here is from genome assembly GCA_014337955.1 of Aspidoscelis marmoratus. Lineage (NCBI taxonomy): Eukaryota > Metazoa > Chordata > Lepidosauria > Squamata > Teiidae > Aspidoscelis > Aspidoscelis marmoratus. Next base: position 11,625,263 of record MTQE01000390.1, read on the forward strand.
ATAATAACATGTGATTACATCAGATTCCTTATGAGAGAGAAACAACATTTTTCCAAGGTTCTACATGTTCAAATGCAGTAATGACTCACCCAAATGTCTATAAAGAAATTTCATCCAGTCATTCTGCTGCTTCCATCAGTATTTCTCTGTGTATCTGTGGGTATGTTCATGTTGCAGTGTAAGGAGCAGGGAGGATATGAATAAAAAAGTTGAATTATGTGAAAAACTAAGGCAAGATTTGTCAAGGAAATGCAACATGGGACATGCAGTGATAGAAATAAAATATGTATGTGAGAGTCAGAATGACAAAGCATGAACAATTAAGAAAGCACACAGGTGTAAAAGATAATGTAATTTAGAAGTCTTGAGTTGGGTTGGACTTAAGTATGGGTTGAACAAAGTGAGCCAATCAAAAGTGAATGTACTCGCCCACTGGGTGGAAACTGACTAGTGGGTGGAAACTAACAATTGCTATAATAATTGTAAGATTTGCTGATGTGTTTGGGGTGGAGTAGTGGGTAGAGTTTGTGGAGTAGATTGGAAATTGTAGAGATTGTGGTTTATTGGGGATATAGTGATAGTATTTGTATATAGTAAAATAAAGTAGATCATTCACTTAAGACTACTGAGTTGTGGTGGCGTCTTGGGTGAAGATACAAGAAACAGCAGTTTCCTGATGGTGTTTGGAGACGTCTGAAGAAGAAGAAGAGTGAGAAGGCTTGGAGAGTTTGTCAGGGGTCTCAGCCTATTCTCAGAAAACTCTGCTGCTTGGAAGAAAGCAATAACCACTGACCAAAACTGGTCGGCTCCGCTGCATAACAAGGTGGTGAGTTAAAGCCTGAGATGAATAGCTACAACTCCCATCATCCCTGACAAGATTTGCATGACAGGAAGTCCTATTGTGCAATGCACTAATAGATTAGTGCTCTTTGGCTATTTCCACACTGAACACTAGTGAAGCCTAGGAAGAAGTCTAAGAGTGCTTCCACTTGTTATTATGGGAAAATGCAGGCCTGGTCCTTTGAATAATCCATCCACAAATGATGGAGCATAAAAGTGAGATAGGGCACCCTATCCCAACCAGTAGATCTTGATAATGAGGTCTACCAGTGGATGATAAGGCTCATGGAGGACTCTTTTCGGTAGTGCCTCAGGAAGCATTAGGAAAGCTAGCAAAGTGTTCTGATAAGTGGTCCTCCTGTAAACTTTGAAAAATGGTTCCAAAGTGATGAGCCCTGCCAGTGCCATTGTGCAAATGTGTGCCCCGCTGGCTCTGATTGGACAGCTACCTGCATGTAGGTAGGTAGCCAATCAGAGCCGGCGGGATACACAGGTGCACAACGGCACCAGCTGGGCTCACCACTTCAGAACCTGGCAGTGAGGAGGTAAGTGCCTCACGTGTGCGCGCATCCCCACATAGACCCATGCCCAGGGGTTTCCTGTGGGCTGTAGGGGACCCGATCCGGTCCCCTAGAACCTGCAGGAACCCGGAGAAGGAACGTGACAGACCTACCCATCCCAGGTCGAATTCAACCCAATGGGGGCAGGCCTGGGAGGGGCATCCTGCTCCCGCACCATCCTTTTCGGGCTAGGTCACACGGGGACGAGTTCCCCTTTCTCACGTAGGCAGGTAGGAACGTTCCTTACCTGCCTAGGTGTGAATGGGGAATATGTCCCCACATATCCTAGCCTTATTGCACTTTTTGAATTTTTGAATATTTGTGCACATCCCTATCTTGTATGGAATGCTGGGAGTTGTTCAGAAACATCTGAAAGACCACAATTGTAGAACTACTGTTTTGAAGGGATCTAAAATCAGCATCAAGAGTGGAGCTTGCTTAGGCCTTTTCCACACTTACTGCTCTGTGGTCTGGACCAGTGGGTCTGAACCATCCAGGCATGCCGTTTCAGACCATGACAATGCATGATCTGGAACCGTGCCATCTGCAATGTTGGCGTTTGTTCTGAGCAGTTCTTGAAACTTGTATGAGGTCTGGGGTCAGGCTTCAAGTGCTCTGAAGGGCTTGGAAAGTGAATAGCCTTGGAAGGTAAACTGATTTCTTGCATAACATTTATTGGACAAATACAATAAGCTCTTTATTTTCTTTTTTACTGTCTTCTCAGTTTGGTCAAGTGGTTAGGGAGCCAGACTCTTATCTGGGAACATTGGGTTCGATTCCACCCTCCCCCATGAAGCCAGCTGGGTGACCTTGGGCTAGTCACAGCTCTCTTCTGAGCTCTCACACCTACCTCACAGGGTGTTCTGTTGTGGGGAGAAGAATAGAAAAGCTTTGTCAGCCGCTCTGAGTTCCCTTAAATGGGTGAGAAAAGTGGGGTAGAAAAGACAACTCTTCTTCTTCTTCTCCTTCTTCTCCTTCTCCTTCTCCTTCTCCTTCTTCTTCTTCTCAGTATGTCTAATATTCTCAGACTCCAGAGGAGGCTACTGCAGAATCTTTGGCAGCATTGGTCAGAGATTATGGCAGCTCAAGGGTCAGAAACATTTGTTGGCTTTGCGCTCTGGTTGCCGTGGTGGGTACTTTAAGCAGCTCCCAGGATAATGTCCCTAATTATTAGGAATTCCTGTGCATAAGACACACTTAAAAAACAAACAAACTCGGTTTTTACATTGCTTCTGCAGGCAATAGTGAGTTCTTCCTTTTAGCAACCATCAAAGTAAACCATTTGTTGCAATTGTTCAATTAATGAGCATAAACAAGCAAAGCCAAATGGATTTTTTTTAATCCAGCATCTGTCAAGAGTTTTATGTTATCACACAAAGCAGACTAACATCTTATCTGAAAGGCTGGAGCTGTGGAAAAGACCTTTATTATTTATTTATGCAAAGGAAACTCAAAATAGAGCAGAGGAAAGGGAAAATTCCAGTATATGCCTGTTCAGCTCAAAGCATTTTGAGCACTCTTAACCAATTAGAAAGCAAGCAAACAAAAAACAGTCTCTAAAAAAGAAAAAAATATTACAGCAAGGAGTCATAAAATATACAGAGAAGGGTACTGGACAAGATGCTCCAGAAATATATTAAATATTGGAATAAAGTATTGGAATATATTTAAATTATTATTATTTGATTGTCCCTCTATCCTTACTTAGACATAATGTCAATTAATAAAATAAAAATGGAGAGATGGCAATTATCCTGAAAAGCTGTTTCAGGACTCATCTTCAGTCTAGACTAAGAAAAATGTTGCAGCAGGGGGTACCCACAATTCACTTGAGGGTTCCATCAGTCCAACTCTTCTTCGTCTTCTTCGTCTTCTTCGTCTTCTTCGTCTTCTTCTTCTTCTTCTTCTTCTTCTTCTATGCTAGGATGGAGTGAGAAGTGTGGCAAAGACCTTTGACAAAATGCTTTAGAAAATTCAAGACCTTGCACATCCTTTTGCACTATTTTCCTTGAATGAATAAGTTAAGTTTTGGATAATGCCATTCAGTCCGCTTCTCAGTTTGTTTATGCTGAAGGCGTAAGTCTTTCTATGATTTGAAAAGATCTGACTGCATTATTGTGTACCTGGCTACATCATCCTTGTTAGTTTAAAAATGCTTCTGCTGCCCAATAAAAGGAATCGCCTCTTAGCCTCAGAGTTAACCTGATTGTACTTTAAATCTTAAAAATGCTAGAATCAATTCACAAACTGTTGCGCTGTTTGAGAGCATAATGTACATGCGTGGTTAGGGAAATGTCTCTGCCTTTCATCTGAGTAATCACTAAGTTTCATAATAGAGTCCCCTTTCTGCATTAATTGGTGTTAAATTAATGGACCACCATAAAACTATTTCTGGAAGAGGGTTTTGGCACTGTGAAGACTCAGGATGTGCAAGAACGTTCTAAACATTCAAAATTCAGTCAAATCTGATCGAATGTGGACATTCTAATTTGAACAGAATGTCTTCACATTCGAATTTAAACATTTGAATGAATTTCAAATGTTCCAAAACATTTGTTCGATGCATTTTAGTGGTGTGCCATAGTGGCCCCCAATACACCCCTCAGAGGTTCCAAGAGGTATGGGAGTCCAGCCTCAAAGCTCATTCAGTCTTTGTAGCCACAGTGTTGGCTGATCTGGACCACAACTTTCCATGATCAGAATCAGTTGGCCTGGTTGTTCCAGACCAGCCCATACCAAGCAGACAAGTAAGTGCAAAAAGGGCCTAAGTAGTCACACATTTTGAAGTGACTATGCTTAGCTGACTATTTTTTCAGGTTCCATGCTCCATATGAACATACACAATTGGCATTTATTCACTGCCAGTTGGCTTTGCCAGGCAGCTTCTCAAAATATCCTTCAATGCTTTTGATAAAAAAGTGCTAAAGAATTTCATTTCCATGGAAAAGAGAAGAGCAAAACAGCAGTGACAAAATTACTCGTTTGCTTTGTCACTTCTCTGTGTCTGCTTGGAAAGCAAGCATTGTCTTCTCAATAACAGAAAGAAACGCTATTGTTTCCAACGCTGCCATTTTGTTCCACTGCTGAGCAGTCATTTTATTTTCTGTCTCCTTTTAAACTTAAAAAAAAAAATGCATATAGAAAGTTGTAAGAATTGTCACAAACTGTTTATACAGCAAGAAAGATTTGGGCTTTGGGGGGCTGACCACATGTCTGAGTGTGAAATTCAAAGCTGTCTTGGATTCCAGGGATGTTATTCCATGCTGAAGGAAAAGTGGTTCGGAGAACATCAGATATGAGGGTTTCGTGGCATGTATTTAATTTGGCATGTGGACTTCAATGTGGATCTTCTGATGAGGTGAGGTGGCCAAAGCTCACCTTATTAAAAAATAAATTAAATTTGGGTATCCTGAAACTCTGTTCCAATTGGTCCCACAGATTGGGCAGAGCCCATCCTCCATTTTGGTGACATCTTCTCATGGCTGTGGAAGCTAGAGATGTTGGTGAAAGTGATGAGCTAACCATCTACCTTTCCTGATGGAAGCTTATGTGCAAGTAAAAGCCTGGGCCATCATTCCCTTTTTATTTTTAAAATTGCACTTTGTCACGACTCCTAGCTGACCGTCCAGTGCCTGCCCACCGAAAAGTAGCTGGGTGCTGATGGGTTGCCAGAAGTGTGCATTAGGCCGAATGAGCACTACAGTTTCAACACAAAACACCGGTAGCAAGCGTTTTAAACCGTAAAACCAAAATAAGTTTATTAAGAATAAGATTTAGAGAAGTAAAAGGGAAAATAGAATGTTCAGAATATGCAAGGTAAAGATCAACAGTTTCATAGAACAGCAAGCTTCCCTAAGTCTCAGCTTTCTGAGCTACCTAGGAACCAGTTGCTCCAGGCAGGTAAGTTTCCCCACTTCCCCATCCCTTTGGTTCGCTCAGTATTACCCCAAGCCTCCCCAATGATCAGCAACTAGGTCCCTGCTCCTGGTCAGTTCTATCCTGAGCTCCTTCAGAGAATCAGCCAGTTTAGCTGTCTTCTTCTGCCCCCCAATTCCCCAGAACAAGACCAGTCTGATCAGTTCCCCCTCTAGAGAAAAGACCAATGGTCAGTTGCTGGCAATGACTCTCCTTCAGGAACAGATTCTCTCTCTCAGTCCCCTTCTGAAATTGCCCAGTCAAAAGACACTGCCAGCTGCTGTCCCTGCTTATTATACCTTTTCTCCCTGTGGCCCTAATTGGCTGAAACCTGAAGCTACTCAGGGAAACTCCTCCTCCTGTCCATCAAGCTCCCAGGTCCCCGTGCAGCTTTTCCCTCCAAAACATACCTGCGGCCAATCATTGCACCCGGACCTGGACAGGGTTTCCCGCCTTTTTTTCAGCCTCTAGCCAGGGCTTGCAAAATGCCGCTTTGCAGAGACAGAAAGCAATGCAGTCTGCAAAAGGGCTAAAGCACAATTACTGCCCTCTGCAGCCTGCACCCTGAAACCGTCACACACTTGAGTACAGTGTACCTGGGGTTTCTTTGGAAAACATGTGTACTGCTTATCTTCCATAGTGCAATGGCATCATCCTATGGCCACAGGAACCAGAGGTGTTGGTGAGAGTGATGTGCCAACTGTCTGTCTTTTTCTGATAGAAGTATTTTGGAGAAGGAGTGGAGGAAGATCTGGGACACAGTTTCCTTTTTATTTTTAAAACTGCATTTGAGAACACACTTAAAACAGTGGCTCTTTTTGCACTTTTTCCGCCCTGGGAAAACATCCCAGGGAGGTGAAGTTGTAGAATGGTTTGGGCGTTCATGCTTTGGGAAACCAAAAGCACTCAAAACCTAGCAAGTGCTGGACTATGCACTGGCTAAGTGTGAATCACTCCCATCATGGTGGCAATTGCATTGCCGCAGAAACAGCATCAATGCGCAATGTGCAGTTCCATTGCTGTGGTAAATGATTTACACAGCACACAATTGCACCTGTAGAACCTAGTCACATACTCCATTGCACCTCTTCCACCCAGAAGAGGTGCGGATTGAACATGCTGGAGTTCCCCAGCTGGCAGCTAGGTAAGTTGTGGAGGTCAAAAATACACTCCACACCTATCCTGGCCATGGGACACTCCAGCATGCACGCAGCCTCTTCTGGTATAGACATGGCTTTGTAAAGTGCTGGGTGCATCATGCTGGTGCATCCCTGGGATTCACCAGTCAAGTAAGTGCAAATTTGCCCCACCTATGGATTCTTCTTCTATAAACAAAATTCTGAAATACATTCAGGTACATGAACACTTGCATCCTCCTGGGGGGTCATTTCAGGTGGGGTTCCAGGTACTGCTGGCATAGTAACTAAGCAAGCTACATTGAGCAGGGAGCTTTGTTCCTCCCGTATCCATGAAGCTGGGGCCTTCCTATCCACTCCTGGTTGATGTGTATTTTCTGAGGGCTTTCTCTGTTTGCCTTCTTTCCCCTTGGGGTACCTATGGATCTGGACACACCTTTTTCCTGCAGGCTCAGTCTCCTTGCTACTCCTTACTGCTATTCCTCTTTCCTTGAACTGCAGACTTTAACTTCTAATCTTTTTAAAAAAATTAAAATTCAAGTATACAAAAGACCCATGGTTTTCTGGGTAAAGAAAGCTAGAGGCTGGAATAACTTGCTGTAGGCAAAGTGGTTATTATTGTTCCACGTTTTTCTGCTTGTTTTCCTACACCAAAACCCTGTAAGCTTTTAAGGAAGGTTTATAGTGTGATCAGACAAGGTTTTTTTCAATTGTCCCTCTTAGAAATCTGAGGCCTGTATCCCGGAATATATCTCGGGATGGGCGTCTGTTGTCCGCATGCTAATGCAGACTTTGGCAGCCCTCACTTGGGGCCTGCTGTAGTCTGCACTAGCATGTGGACAGCAGGTCCCTGTTCCAGGATCTATTCCAGAATAAGGCCAAGTGCGAATAGGCCCTTGGTCTCTTCTACAGATGCACAAAAATGGCCATTCAAACAGTAGAACAAATCAGCTTCACTCTCACATTTCCACACATTGCTCTTCCTTCACCTCAAAGATGGCAACACCCTCTTAGCAAGTGCTCACCACTGATTGGATTCCAGTCACCTGTAGCAGCTGTTATTGGCTGATCTTCCCCCTTGTTGCTTATGCAGCTTCCCTTCCAATGTGATCAAAGAGGAAGAATAATCTCCCCCCCCCCCCGATTGTTATTTTATGCAATATGAGAAAAAGATGCCTATTCTCAGGCTTCAAATTCACCCAGGGGTGTCTCATTAAGCACATCTGATCATAGTTTGCACAGATAAAAAAGAAAAACAGTGAAGTTTCCATTTGCTTTGACTTTATTTGGAGACTATTGTCTTATATCTGCTTGCCATTGCTTCAGATTTTATTTCGTGTATTAATAAATCTGGCTTTTTCAACCATTTTATTCACTGCCCCTTCCAGATTCCTCTCAATATGTTCAGCAGCTGTTGGATAGTGATGCAGCTTTCTTTCTTTCTTTCTTTCTTTCTTTCTTTCTTTCTTTCTTTCTTTCTTTCTTTAGCAAGGTTGGAAAATGATTGGTGGGAAGTGAGGAAGCAAACCTACTAGCAAGCAAAAAATAAGAGGACCTCCTCCCAACGTTTAAATAAGCACAATCTTTGGCCCTGGTCAGGTGAGTCAGAAAGAGGTTAGAAACAGGTCGGCATGAAATGAATTTGAATAAAATTCATAGCAGTGCTGGTCAGACACCGATCGATAGAAGCTGTCTCCTCTTTCGGCTTCTTGGTCACACATTTCTAACAGAGTTCAGCCTGGGGTTCGTCCACAGAGCTCTTGGCTCTCCACCCCTTGTTTCATATTGAATGCTGTTCATGTTACTCAGTGGAGGCTCCCCCACCTCCACACACACATCCCTTCCTTTCGTATGTGCTAGTCACATACAAAAATAAAATTATGTAAGAACACTAGAGAAAGGAATCATACCCCTAAACTGAGGAGAGGGGGAGGTGCCTCACGAATTCCGTGCATGCCAATTAAAAAATTAATAAATCATTAATAAATTAAATAAATAAATACCAATTTACAAGTTCTGCACACACAATCTCAAATATTGACAAGGTGAATGTTCAATCACCACAGACCTAGATGTGTTGCCATCACCCACTAACATTTCTGGGGTGCTTGCCAAGAAGAATCTGAATTTGGTGCAAGGAAACTGTCAGCCCACCTTTGTAGTAATCTCCAGGCTGCAGTTTTCTTCTAGCTTCCCTTTCAGCTCATACCTTAATTCTCTAGTCTCAAGAGTAAAAGGAATAAGATTTTTTCCTGTTTCCACATACTTGTAATAGGGTGCTGAATTCTTTCCACTCTGCGGCCGTCTTTGGGCATTATGGAGTCTGCAAACGCCTGGTGTTAAAAAGCACATGTCCCAAGCACATGGCTTACAATTTCTCCTCCTGCTACCAGAGGAAGTGACATCAGAAGGACCTCTGACGCGGAAGACAGCAATTTTCCTCCAATCGCCTCCCCTGAGGTTGCTTTGATGTCATTTCCCCCACCGCTTCTTGGGAATGCTGCATAAAAAGCCCTGGGAGAATAAACTGAGGATCTTCCTGCCTGCATCCTGCCTCCAGCCTGATCGTTTACCATCTCCAGCTGATCACATCCGCCATTAGACATGTGACAGATTCCAGTTAGCAGGGATTCTAGACTGACCATCCTAGCAGCTCTCAACCTGCTACCCCGAATTCAGCAGCCTCACAGCTGCTCTACTTTGCTTCCCAAGGCTCCTGGATTTCGGCTGCAGAGCTAGACTGCGGCTTCTATAGTCCTTTACTGTGGATTTGCACTGGAAACGTGGACATAGTGGATAACATTATATAAAGTCTGCCTCTTGTTTGTGAAGGTGCATCCTTGGTTCTGCATCTGCATAAAACCTTACAGTATATTCTACATGCTCTGCCCAGTGCTGATATTTCTAACATATGTCCTGTCACACACTGTTGAAAGAGAAAGGGTGTTTTTCCACTGTCAGAAAGTACCCATTTTTGCACCCATTAAGGACCCATTTGGGTGTGAGTTGGATGATCCCATTTCCACCACGGCACCCATTTGGGACCCGATTGTTTCAACTGCCGCTGGAGAAATCTGGATCAAATGGGTACTTTCTGGCTTTTAATCTGGATTTTCTGTAGACCCCATTAATGGGGTCTTCAGGCAGAAAATCCGGATTAAAGGGAGCCTGTTTCCATGCTTGTGTGGCAATGAGGTCTAGAGGAGGCTGGGGGAGGGGGCACCCATGGGTGGGGGAGCCCCAAAACCTAAGCTTCAAAGTCATTTCGAAGTCATTTCGAAGTCACTTCGAAGTCTGTGCAAAATAGCTCCAGAGCGTCTTTGAAGTCTGTGCTGATTTTCAGAGTGAACTTCGAAGTGACTCCAAAGTGACTCCAAAGTCACTTCGAAGTTCACTCCGAAGATCAGCACAGACTTCGAAGTGACTTCGAAATGACTTCGAAGCCACTTCGGAGATTGCACCCCCTGTTCCCCCAAACAGACAAGCAGACCCCTCATGGGTAGATCCGGATTTCCAAATGGGTGTTCCGGTGTTTCCATGGCAGGGAGGCTAGCACCCATTGCTATTGGGTGCTAGACCACCCATGGAAACACATTGGGTACTTCCCTTAATCCGGATCTACTAGATCTGGATTAAGGAATGTACCCATTCCTTAGATCCAGATCTTCTTAGATCCGGATTAAAGAAGCGCGGTGGGAAAACACCCAAAAGTCATTCGTGTTTTTAAGTCTATTAAGCCTATGAAGAATTAGATTACCAACTTGTATTTTGACTGACATGTATGAATATGAAATACGGAAATAGCAAAAATAAAATGTCACACTGTGGTTTGCTCAGAGTTTGTAAAGATTCCTTTCTGGACTATAACTTCCATTTGCTGCTTTTCTAAGGATTGTGGAAGCTATTTAGACTAAAAAAAGGAAATTTGGCAAATGCTGGGCCTCTTCTTGTTCAGTACTCCAGGGAGCCCTGGCTTATTCTAGGATTTTCCACTGTTTCATAATCCCTGTTTTCATAATCTTTCCACAACATTGTTTTAGGGGTTAGCTAAATACAGGTTTTAACATGGATTTAATCAGTTTCTACGGCAGTAAACTCACACCTAAACATGAAATCCTGCGGCAAATGTGCAGTATTGACATTTTAATCCGCTGTATTTTGCAGAGTGCTTTGTGTGTTGTGTTGTTTTGTTTTTTACACTGAAACTGTGTGTTATTAAGTGGACTGGTGGAGGCTGAACCTGGGTATTTCACAGATGGGAAAGAAGGTTTCCCGTACTGCCTTCCCCATTGCCTCAGGCAACCATTTCTAGTGAGACGAGATTCTTGCAGTTACACATTTTTTTGTTGTCCCATTTCAGGTTTGTGCTCCAAACAAAGGCACAAAAGCTCTCACTTTGCATGTGAAGGTCATGGTGTGTTCAGACTTAACAAAGTTGCACATCGGAATGCGCAGCTGAGGCACGGGGGTCACATTTGATGCCCGATTCTGCGTAGCAGTGGCGCATTATGCCTCCTTTACTGCAAATCTACCTTACTGCGGAGCAATCAACACTCGCGCCTTGGTATAAGGTAGATTCGAATGTTCCCGCCAGTCCGGACAGGGCTGCAAGAACACTGACCGATAGCTCTCATTGGCTGCCCCTTCCCATGTGACACGTGCCTCATTGTGTGCACCATGGAAGTCTTGCACGTGCCAAAGATAAAGCTGCGGACTTCCATTGGGAGGGGGGGACAAAAAGTCCTCACCTGGCAGCAGGTATGCTGCATATTTCTTAATAGCTGCAGATTTAAACCGCTAATCTGGAAGCTGCCTCAGTCTTCAGATATAGCCAATATTCAAATTTGAATGCAGTTTCGAACATTTGCAGTTCATACAAACGTGATGAACGTGAAGAATGATTAAGGGTCTGGAACACCTCCCTTACAAAACCAGGCTGCAACGCCTGGGCCTCTTCAGTCTGGAGAGAGGGCGTTTAAGAGGGGACCTGATTGAAGTATATAAAATTATGCACGGTATAGAAAAGGTGGATAGAGAAAACTTCTTTTCTCTATCACACAACACTAGAACCAGGGGGCATCTATGAAGCGGATGGGTAGGATCCGACAAGGGGAAGTATTTCTTCACCCAGAGGGTCATCGGTTTATGGAATGTGCTGCCGGAAGAGGTGGTAACAGCTACCAGTCTAGATGGCTTTAAGGTAGGGTTAGGCAAATTTATGGATGATAGAGGTATCAATGGCTACTAGAACGAATACCTAGGTACATCTTTCAGGCTGGGAGGGGAGCGGAAGCAGAACGCTTCTAATGCCATTTGCTGGGATTCAAGAGCAGGAATGGGTTTGTCCTTGTCTCTGCTTGAGATGCCCATGAGCATTTGGTGGGCCACTGTGTGCGACAGGATGCTGGACTAAATGGGCTGTGGCCCGATTCAGCAGGACCTCTCTTATGTTCTTATAACACTTCTCACCCATTCCTATGTTTTATAATTTACTGTGACCCTCTCTATTTGAGATACAAATGTTATATATTAATTTTTTTAAAAAAAATATACCAACTCAAACTGAAAACAAGATAGAATCTGGCATGCCGCATCAGGAAAAATTCCACGGTGACTTATTCTTTCCTCCTATCCTCTGACTAACGCTTTGTACTCAGCTGCTGAAATAAGCCCCCAAAGGTTTGTAGAGTTAGCTACCATCTGTGCTGTACTCTTCAGGCACAACAGTTTAAGCCTGATTAAGCAAAGGTGGGTTTTCAGCACTGTGCCCTAGGAGCCATTTAAGCAAGCCTCAGTGACGTCCTTGGGAATTAAATATCCATTTACCTGTGTCTAGTAGCTTCTCCCTTGATGGTTGTTTTGAAATGTAGCCATTGGGACTCTATAGTAAAATTGCAAGCGGTGCAGGAGTCAGCAGAAGGAACCAGTCACCAGAAATAATGCAAGGATGAAGACAAATGAGCTGAATTAAGTTTATTTGAAGAAATACAGCTCCATTAGCCAGGTAAGGTGATCCCTGTCATTTAAAAACATGAACACAAATCTATGTTTAGCAACAAATATAATGAGACTATTGCTATTATGCTCTGCTTAGTGGCCCGAGGTTTTTCGTTTGTTATACAGTCACCTGCTGATTGACTCTTTTAAGGAGTTCAGGCGCCTTTCTGCACTGAGCTGATTAGGCTGCCATGAACTAGGGCTGGTAAACTTCTGCTAAAGGTGAATCATTCACACTTGTCATGAGGAAATGTATACAGTTCCACTTTCTTTTAAATATAGATATGAATCCTGTACAAATCCCATACAAATCCATAATGAAGCTTCATATGAATGTATTGAAACATTTGATTCAAATTCAAGTGTCATTCTGGAGCCAGTGTGCAAGTCATCGCCACCCCATATATGTGGTGGGATTAATCCAGCTGGTCATGTTGATAGTAAGCCAGTTTGGCCTAGTGGTTAGGGAGCCGGACTCTCACCTGGGAATACCAGGTTTGATTCTGCCCTCCCCCAGGAAGCCAGCTGGGTGACCTTGGGCTAGTCACAGCTCTCTTCTGAGCTCTCACAGCCTCACCTACCTCACAGGGTGTCTGTTGTGGGGAAAAGAACAGAAGGTTTGTCAGCTGCTTTGAGTCCCCTTAAATGGATGAGAAACTGCATGTTCTGTTCTGGTTGTGGCCCCAGATCACGCTGCTTGACACTTCTCCAGACATGACCAGTGTGTCATGGGACCTCTGGAAAATAAGGTAAGATAGGCTGCACATACCAAGAAGAATGAAGCCAAACATCATGCCAAGAGTACAATCAGACATAAACATGAAGCTCTACTGATATCACATTGTCTTGTTCTCCTGCCAGGGAGGGAGGAAGAGTTATATTTTAATGTATGCTTTATACAATTATATAATTTTTATTGTAGTGACATTCACTGGGACCTTCAGATAAACAGCAGGATATAAATATGCAAATAAAGAAATATCAGAACTCCAGTATCCTTGACAGAAAGGCGGGGCCATCTTATACTTAGGGATTGTTCATCTAGTTCTCTAAAGTGCTGTAATTGTGCAAACCATCTGGGCCTTTGCAGACTAGCTGCCATTTCTTAGCAGTATTTTGCACAACCTCTGCCTTCGTAGAATAAGGCTGCAGTTTGCATAACAGCCATGGAGGCAACCTCTGTGACATTTCCCCATTTTGCAAAACTGCATACAACTTGGCCCTTTGGAAGGATAATACGGCCAACCCCTGAATCTCTTTCCCAGAGATAAGTACTCCCTTTTCCTGTGCGCTGAGAAGCGAAAACGTACAATGTTCTCCTGGGACATTCTCCCAGGAGTTTATATGAACATTGGGCTTATGTACCTTAATGAGCTTAAAGAAAGTTTACTGAGTCCCAGGGAGCTGGAAGACTCATAGGAAATAAACAGATGATGGATGTTTCCTGACATCTTGTGGACAGTTATGGAGAAAACCATATTCTGTACCTTTTATCACTGGAAAAAATGGTTTATGTTGGCATCTATAGACCTAAGAAACAAAACATTTTTCTATTCATCTATTTTTACACACACACTCTTACCTATCGTTCCACGGGTGATGACCCAAGCGTTAAATTCATCAATATTTCCACCTCATTCAATGTGCTAACTAGGTAGGGGTTTGCACGAATGCAATTTTCGGGATCCAATTTGAATCAAATATCCAAAAATTTGATTCAGTTAGAATCTTTAAAATATGAATGTATCCAAACTCGATTCGAATTAAACAAATGTGAATGTATTCATTCAAATTTTTGATTTGAATTTGCACTTAGGAATGTCAACAACATTTGTATGTGCCCATAAGCATCATTACACACCTGTACACATCCATATGGATCTCCTGTTTATCCTGTGTGCATGTTTTCATCCCATATAGACCTGTACAAATGTGTACAGATGAGGGAAAGATGTGTATGTGTAAGTACACTTCATGTCCATACCCGCACACATACAAATTTCCAAATAATTCGAATGAATAGATCTGAAAATCTGAAATTCATTTGAATGTTTAAATTCGAATTCATAAACATTCAATTCGAATTCAAATGTTGAAATTCCAATGAATTTGATCAAATTTCTAATTTTTGAATATCTGTGCCCGTTCCTACTAACTTGGGATATTTGTCACGTTCAAAATTCATATGAATTTGCCCAAATTCAAATTTGAATCAAATGTTAGTACATTCAAAGAGTGACATTTGAACCTGCATTGAATGCTTTGATACATTCACACAAAGCTTCGTTACCTTTGTGAACCTGGGGAGGTGGGCAAGTGGCTGTCCCAGTCCCATCTGCAACAGATCCAGAGTAGATTAAAAGCAAATTCAGAGTGAATCAAAAGTGGATTGAGAGCGGATTTGATACAACCAGAGTGGATACGTAGGGGAAATGTAGGGGATTCATGCACATCCCTAGACACCAGGCTCTCAGTGTTGGATCTTTCATTTATGAGTTGTTGGAGGGTTAACATCCTTCAGGACAGACTGGGTTGCCTCTGTTGGGAAGGAAAGGCCTTTGCCTAAAGTGCCCACACATAAAAACTGCAGAGCTCTCTACACTAAAGAAAAAGAAAAGGGAGGCTTAGAAATTACCCTGTTCCCTGGGGTGGTAAATTCTATAATTTATGCATGAAAGAAGTTTTAGCCAAAAGCTATGTTATGTGAAACCAAAGAGGTACAAGATCTTTATGCTACTGGAAAATGGGACTGACTGAGAAAGAGAGACATCTACTTTCTTCATAACAATGCTACTGAACATAATATTCCTTCTTCCAAAAATGATGACTAGGGGACTGGAAGCGGGGACAAGGTAACCCTTCATGCCACATTCTGTGCCTTCTTTTACTAAGCGTTGCTGTTAAGACTTGGGAAAGAGATAAGGTGTCCTTGCAACCAGCAAGACCTCACCGTTTGAGACTGTGGAGCATCGGAAATGGGGCAGCTTCCCAGTTATAAGCCTCATGTTGTCCATCTAAACTTGGCTTCGCTTGTGCAATGGATTAGATCCTAATCTGAAATCTATAGTTCACAAAGTCAGGGACTTCATGCAGACAGATTCTGCTGGAAGGCTCTTTATGAAGCCTGCTGCCTCTCCCAGTCACACAAACATGGCAGCCGGGGAACTTTCATTCCCTGGCTTTGGTGTTTTGACAGGTCATTTGTTGCAAGCACAGGAAATAGGCCTGGAAATGGGCCACTTGCTGTGTTTGCAGAAAAAAGGGCATGTTTTTGGCCCAAAATAATATGCAATAGATGTCCGATCTGATTAGATCTGTAGATAAGATCTGTGAGCAGAGTGTT
>MTQE01000390.1:11661167-11679145 GCA_014337955.1 Aspidoscelis marmoratus
CTTTTGAAACAAATGTAACTTCATTTGTTTACAACTCTTATGTTAGTTCAACTTCTACACAAGCAGTTCACATTAACTTATTTTCTTAACTCGGGACCCTGACTAATCCCTGTCTAGATTCTCCTCAGGACCCGGATCTGTACTGTCTAACTTCTTCCTAAGTCTAGCCCCAGTCACAGAACAACGGCTCTGGCAGGAAGGCCCTTTTTATAGTCTCTGGCAGGGTTCCATCCCTGCTGATTGGCTGTTTCTCTCCAGGCTGTCCCCTCTTTCTTCAATATGCTAATTGAGCTAGGCTTAGCCCCCACTTCTGCTTACCAACCCTCCTGGCCAGTGCCTTTTACCCTTAGCACATTTTATAACATAACCACATATCCAGTTCAAGATACTACAAGTGTGTTAATCAAGCTTGGGCTCCACAAGTCTCTTGGATCAGTTTTGGGCTGGAGTAGCATTAAACTAATGCAGATAAAGTGTAATAGGTAGCTTTTGTGGTAGCTCTTCCTTCATGCTAGCTGTCACCATTTTTTACCAACCTAAATAACACAAAATATAAAGCTAGAACTACTGATCTTAATTTTATTTACTCCTGTCACTGCATGACTCTGATAACATGACTCTGAAGTCTTTTCTTTTCTTTTCTTTTTTGGCTGACCTCTCCAGCAGAAGCAACTTTGCTTTGTCTCCCTGATCACGTCTTTCTGGCCCTAGGCAAAGTCTTTATCCCAGTAAAACACACTGGCTGGCTAATATACTGTATTTTTGTTGCTTGTGTAGTAGTAGTTAACTGCAATTGTTGCTGATGGTGGGTTGGTTTTATGGTTGTACTTTTAACCGATATCAACACCATCGTTTGCCCAAAGTCTGGAGAAGTTCTTATTTGTGTTTCTTGTAGCTTCTTCCTGCCCTCTTACTCACCTGAAAGAGCCCAGAATGACATATGGTCAAAAATCAATTCAGTGAGGCACTGTATGAAATTAACTCAGATGTTCTCATTTTATACTGCCATAAAATGCTGACATTAAAACTTCTGGCATAGAAAAGGCTCTGTGAGACAAGACAAGAGCTTCAGCTGTGAAGTGTGATTGACAATTGCATTCAAGTCTGCATAGATGTCTGTGACTGATTAATTGGGTTAATTTGAATCTGTAAACCAAGCAAATCCCTTTCTTCTTCTCAATGCCTTTTGTTCCCCTCCATCCCTCATGACTACTTCCATTATCAAAGGCCACCACAGACAGCATGAGGAAATATCAGCTTTTAAATAAAACCCTGGGTTTCCATAGACTGAACTTCTAGGAGCAAAACATGCCTGACCCTTTTTCTTTTTTAGGTGCATGTAGCTGGTTCCAAGAAGTTGGATCCAATGCTGTGTTGAAGGAGCCTTGCCAGATGCCTGGCAAGATGTCAAGTGTGGAAGATAGGGCAGGATTTCTTGCTGTACATTTAATAGGAATTTTGTGTGTGGGGGGGGGTAGGCCAGTAGAGCTCCAACGTGGCATCAAGGCTGTTCAATAATCTGCCAGAAGTTTTAACAAATCTATTAGCTCCTATAGTTAGAGATATATCTAAGTCATTGATAGACATATATCTAAGTCATATACAGTATCTATAGTTAGACATATATCTAAGTCATTTTGAATTTGCTGGTATTCCTTACCAGTAAGCGCACTAAGGGCCTCCTTCCAGAAGTTAGTGCAGAACGTGGGAGTTCTTGCATACTGCTAGTATGCTCTGTCTATGCAGAATCAACCACGATTCAGTTCAAGAGGCCCTTGATCTGGATCACGGGTAGACCTTGATACTGAGGTCTACTGGCCTACTAACAGGTCCTGGTCTAGTACACAGAGGCATGCAAAAGGTTCTGGACTCCATGTTCTGGACTACTGGGGGACCCACTTGAGGAGTGCACCACAGAAGAAGAATAGAAGAGTACCACTCTTCTCACCCATTTAAGGGGACTCAAAGCAGCTGACAATGCTTTCTGTTTGTCTTCCCATAACAGACACTCTGTGAGGTAGGTGGAGTTGTGAGAGTTCAGAAGAGAGCTGTGACTAGCCCAGGGCCACCCAGCTGGCTTCATGGAGGAGTGTTGAATCAAACCCTATGACTATGAGATATGAGTCCAGCATTCTAACCACAAGACCAAAGTGGAATGCCACTTAAACAGGTTCCCCAGAGGTCCAAGGCTAGAAAAATACCTAACCCTTTGAAGCTCTTGGAGCCTGGCCCTGAATCTCACATGGACACTAATGAGGAGTGCCATTGTACAGATGACTCTTTTTCAGACCACATCTGCTGTGGTCTGAACCAATGGGTTTTGCTGGTCTAGATCCACCGTTCTGGATCTTAGTGAGGCAGTGCAGAAAGGCCCATTGATCTAAGAAATATAACCTTGAATAGCTTCCATATAGCCTTTCAAGTTATACCAGGTCCCCAGTTGGACCCTTGGTATCCCTTCCTTCTAGCTGTCTTGCCCTCCATTTCACCAGCCATTGCCTGCAACGGGCACCAGTCATCACTGGAATGGGGAGACCCCCAGTGTGGTGATGTCATATCATGCATTGTCTTCTGCAAGTCCTTAAAGTAACAGAGAAGATGAAGTAGTAGTGTCACCTAGAAGACCTCCTGGATAAATCCCCTGGACAACAGTCATTCTGCCAGGGAACAAGCCTGCCACGTTACAGGGTGTTTGGCTCCTAAGAAAAAAAGCCGTGGATGTCAACATTATGGCAACATTGTCTTGCTTCTTCCTCAGAGACCATATGACTATGAAGTCCTTTATGTTCTTCTCAGTAGCCATCTCAGCAATTGGTGGTGAGTATCTATGCTTGGTTCATCCTTCATTTTAAAAGCCAACCCACTCAATGATGCTTCAGTCCCCCTCTCTACAAACTCCAGTCTACTAAAAGAGGAATAATTAAACAAATTTAGTCCCTAGTGTTTATCTTGATAAACAGCTGCCATTCTCTTCACCAACTGGCCTGTAGTTGTTTTGGGGCAACCAGGCAGGAGGGAAAGCTGAGAGTTCACACACAGGTATCTTGTTACCACTGTGATTACTCATAACTTAAAAAGCACCAATCTAGGGCCTTTTCTGCATTGGGTCTTATTCTGGATCATTTCCTGGAATGGGGACCTGCCATCTGCATGCTGGCAGAGACTGCAGAAAGCCTTATGCAGGGTTTTCCATAGCCTGCACTATCATTTAGATGGCAGGTCCCTATTGCATGATATATTCCAGAATAAGACCCAGTGGAGAAAAGCTCCAGGAGTTGGGGAAGGAGTGCTGCTTGAGAGTTTTCTAATTTTACATATGAAATTCCCATCATGTGCTCCTGGGCCACGGTCACACACAAGTTTTAGATCGACCTGCGTCAGCCTGCAGGATGTATTACTCTCATTAATTTAATCTAATCCATATTCCAAGTTGGTCTACCCCTGCTGGACCATCCTAAATTGTAGTCCTGTTTTTACAGGACTGACATGGACTCAGACCGGCCTGGAATTCCAGTCTGTCTTCTGCTTCCTCGCGTGTGAGTGCAGCAATGGCCTAAAGGAGGCAAAACTGTGCTCTGGTGGGTGGCGCCCAGTATTTCCTTTTGGCCAATCGGCAGGCGCAGAGCTCCTGAGGCACCTCCCCCTCTCCTCAGTTTATGTGTATGATTCCTCTCTCTAGTTTTTTACACAATTTTATTTTTATTATTTTTTAAAAAAAATTAATTGCAAGAAGAAAAGCACATAAAAAAGGAAGAGGGACATGGAGGTGGGTTAGCAGGCTTTAAAAAGAACTGCAAACACATACCCTTGCCTCCCTTGAGTGACATGAACAGCATCCAATAGGAAACCAGATGGATTTGAAACGTGCGGAAAGGCCCTGAGTGTGACATTTGAGGATTGTGCTACAGAATTACACTTTATTTTCCTTTATTGTCCCTTCAGAGATGAAAAAACCATATGGAATCCAGCTTACACCTCCTCACTTTTAAATGGCTCTCTGGTATTTTCTGGTCACTTATTTGAAATAATACAGATGGGAGTCACAAAAATTGAAAGGCATTTCAATTGAAATGCATTTCAGGTAGAATTTCAAGTACAATTAGTTGTCAGAATAGACCACGGGCTATTATAATATGTGAAGAATAGCACCGAGATAATAGTTCCTCATTGTCAATAAAGTTTGTTTGCTTACTTCTCACAGCTGCCATTTATTGCTCCTGTCTGTGCAGGATATGGTCAGATGTTCTGTCATCAAAGGTGAGGAACTTCCTGGGATGTTAAGCCAGTTGACAAGATGGAACAGTCTTGATCTTGCCAAAGATTTGAGGAGACTAGTTGTTTATACATATGTTTTAATACGTTTAATAGGTTATGGTTTTAATGTGTTCATTTTATAGGTTGTAACCTGCCCTGATACCCTTGGGTGTAGGGGGGATAAAAAAATTAAATAAAAATAAACAAATAAAAATATGGTAAATGAATAGCTCCCATTGTTTAGATGGCCAAGAGGCCAAAGAAAAACACACAGGGGTGAGACCAATAGAATGCTTAAAGGGTTGGGTTTTGGGGAGAGCCATGGCCTAAGGAAAAAAACTGCTGCTCTAGTTTCATAAAAGAATCCTGTTAGGCTGAGAACTTCTGTTCACATACAGAGTCAGGCCAAGCTCATACCAAAAGGACCTTGCCTCAAAAATGAGCCAGACCTCACTGAAGTCAGTGATCCCATAAAGGGCTGCTGACACCTTTCACACCCACTTTGCCACACTTTTGTATCAACAGCAGTCAAGATTTGATTTGTGTACAAATCTCTGAATTCGGCCAAATTCTTATGAATAATGAATGTTACAGATATTTTGCACATCCTTGCTATCTAGTGCAAGTTACTGCCGTTGCCAGGGAAGTAACCACAATTGTTTCAGGAAAGGGGCTGAGATGGTATTGCACACTTGCATTTCTATTCAGAGGCCTCTTCACACTACAGCCGAACATTTGTTGAGGCCCAGGTCCGGGAGCGGGGTGCCCAGGGGGGTTCCTGCAGGCCCTAGGAGCCACAATCCCATCCCCCAAAACACACAGGAACCCAGGGAAGGCATGCAACCAGCCTGCCCAATAGGGGTGGCAGGAGGTGGGGCCTGACCCTGTCAGGGAGGAAGGCACGTGAACGCTTCCTTCCCTGATCAACTTCAGGACAGCCCTGAAGGCCCTGGGTCGGGTGCAGAGCACAATTAAGTGCTCTATACCTGGAATGTGTCTAAGGCGCTCTGGGACAGTCTGGGGTGGTTACGAATGGAACCGTCTGCCCAGAGGAGCGAATGCTCCATCCCAGGGCATGCTTCATGTGTTCCAAAAGCCCTCATGCAAATAGGTCTCTGGTAGAAGTTGCCCCTCTCAAAAGGAAAACATTCCTCCATTATCAAACACAACTTCATTATAACAAGTTACCATTGACTATCTCAGATTATTCCTCCATATTTGCCCAACCAGGATGAGGTTACGAGGACAGTGCCAAAGAAGTAGGGAAAATTTCCTAATAAATTAACTACTGCGAATGTAACTGGGGCTTTAATATATCAACAGCCCCATGTCCAAAACACGTGAGCCCCTCCTTCCAATTTCTGCCTCTGCCTTATAAAGCAGTGGCCCTCAAAGGCTCTTTAGTATGTAGTATTTAAATTACTACCATATATTTTATTACTAACCCTGAGGAATATCTGTTTTTCTTTTGTCTCATAGGAACTTGCACAGCAATATGAAACTGAGTTGAAGTCATTGGGGTAAGAAGACATTGTAGATCAAAACGTTATTTAAATAGCTTCTGCTGACTCAGTGTTACTCTATACTAGGGACGTGCACGAATATTCATAAAATTCAAAATTTGTATGCATTTGACTGAATTTGGACATTTGAATTCAAACTGAGATTGAGATTCAGATTAAATTGAATATTTTGATACAGTCATATGAAGCTTCATATAGGATTTGTATGGGATTCGTATGCTATTCATATGCATTTATATGTATTCATATAGGATTTGTATAGGACTGAACATTCATATCAAATACAAATCCTGCCACATTCAAATGGGACTTATTCAAATGAATACGAATTCTCTTGCATTTGATTTGATATTAATCAAATAAATAAAATATTCATGTACATCCCTACTATATACAGAATCTTTCAAGGGGACAGAAATTATGGTGGCTATAAACAACACTCAAAACTCCTTCTGGGTAGCTTTAATGGAAATGTCACTTCGTTCCTGGTTTGTTGCAGTTGCGAGCTGTGACCTAAAAATCTTGGCCTATGGCTACCTCAGTCTTGGCTGCAGCTCTGAAAAACAGAACGATGCTTGGTATCAGCTGTTGCTGGTACAATCACTGGGCGTTGCACAAGTTAATCACTCGTTCTCCACAGGCATGAGATAAGGGACCGCCATGTATTCAGATGGTGAGTTATAGATGGAGAGCACAGGGTAAAGGGATCAGGCAGGAAGGAGAGTCAGCTGGAACAGAGAGTGCTTTATTCTTCCACAGAGGTTTAAATAGCCCACTTCAAGAGGGGGTGTGGAGGAAGTGATGTAAAGGCACAATCCAGGGAGGTGATTGGTGAAGCTGGATCAGGCAGGCAGGTCACATCCTGTGGTAGGAGGCAGGGAAAATCCTCAAATAGGAAAAGAAGAGTTGTCCTTTGGAAAACCATGTGCTTTGCAGACGCCATAATGCCCAAAGTCAACTGCATCGAGTGGAAAGAGTCCAGCACCCTGGTGGTGCTGAGTGTGTACTACAAGCTTATGGGACAGGAAAATAGTTGCTCTTATTGGCTTTTGGCATCCCTATCAGATGGCAGGCAATTTCCCAGGACAAGTCTGGTCCCTTTCCATTCTGACCTTTACTCCTGTGATGCTGCCAATAGCAAAATACCCAGAGCTGCACAAGCACCCACCTTAGTGTTTGCACAGTGGGTATTTTCATCTGGCTTTTGCCACCAAACTTGCACAGTGGATGTCTTCACTGGGAAAAAAACCAGAAGCAAGAATTAGACAAATTAAATTTTATTGCTATGTGGGAAAATCTGGGTTCAGAATTTTTATCCCACCATAGCTATATCCCAGGACTAGGGTTGTGCAAGAATATTTGAAATATTCATTATTTGATTGAATGCGGCTGAATTCGGACATTTGAGTTCAAACTCAAATGTCCAGACATTCATTTTTTAACGTTCAAACAAATACAAATATTTTGAACTATTCATACAAACATTTGTACGTGTACAGATACTGTACGTATGCATTACATACATATCCGTATGGATCTTATTTGCATCTGTACGGATATGTATGGGATGAAAATGGGGTGCGTATAGGGATGTGTACAGATGCATACGAATGTTGTCGACATTCGTATTATCAAATAGGTATTGAATATTCATATGAACAGATACATACCTATTCAAATCGGTTCAAATTTTAATACATTCGTTTTTTCTCTATTCGTACAAATCAAATAGACATGTGAATATTCTATTTGAATCAATTCAAATGTTGAAAACTGCATTTGTGTACACCCCTACCCAAGACCATGTTGGGATTGTCATGAATACTGTGGCAATTCCTATATGGCGTTGGAAGATTTCAGGGTTATAGATGCAGCGTAGATACAGTCATTCCATATATAACACAGTTTTGTACAATACAATCTTGATCTAACACCGCAGTTCTCAACCTTCCTAATGCCGTGACCCCTTAATGGAGTTCCTCATGTTGTGGGGACCCCCGACCACGGGGGAGGAGCAGCTAGGAGGTGGGAGGGAAGGGCAGCAGGAGGCTTGTTGCGACCCCTCTGAAAGGGTAATTCGACCCCCAAAGGGGTCCCGACCCCAGGTTGAGAACCACTGATCTAACATGTCTGTAAAGTATAAGTCCCACCATGCTGCTGTTTCATCCCAAGGAAATCCCAAAATGTTCTTGAAGAAAAAATCCATGAAATTCAAGATCTTAAAAAGCAGATCAGTCGCTTGCATGCTGAGATCAATGGAATTAAAGAAAGCATCTTACATTCTGTGGAGCAAATCCTCAAGGACGCTGATATCCCAGGAGAGAACAAAGAAGTAAGATGCTGGAAATCCATCATTAGACTCCTCTGCTGCTTAATGTTGCCTACCTTACATTTCATCTTGTTACATGTTTGTCTTGTTGTCATAACCTGCCAGCATCTAAGAAGTAGGTTTAGGCTTGTTCCTATGACCCTAACTTCCTTTTTGCTAGAACATTAAAGAAAGTTGCTTGAAATCAATATCCTAGGCCACTGGTTATACTTTTTATCTTGAGGAACATCTGCCAAAATTTAATAACCATAGCTTGTTGCAAAATATTCAGAAAGGTGTTGTAAAATATACACTTAATCCTGTAGACAATTATCATGACACCGTTAAAATTAAGATGTCAAATCAGACAGGCATTCAAACAAACAAAAAAAAGATGTTGCTGTTCCTTCACCTAGAAGTCTGGCAATACCTCCCTAGCAAAGATTGCTCACCACTCATTGGCCACTGCTGGCCTAGACAGGATTTGTTCCCATATTGCTTACGCTTCCCCCTCTGCAAATGCTACTGTTTTAACCGTTTTTGCATTGTTTTTATCATGTTGGTTTTTAAATGTTGTATTGGTTATTATAGTTTTGATATAGTTTTTGATACGTTGGATTTTATGGGTTGTTGCTTGCCCAGAGACCCTCAGGTATAGGGCGGGATATAAATATAAATAAATAAATAAATAATGTCATTGGCTAGATTTCCCTACTTTATGCTAATGAAGTCTTTGGTTAGCTCCCCAACAGGCAGCTTCTGAAGTTTGCCAGCTAAAAAGCTAGCCAAAACCACTACAATGTTTAGAGACAGTTTAACTTTGGTAAACATAAAAAGCTAACCAAAGCCGCTACAATGTTTAGCGCTTCTCTGCTAAACTGCTTCTAACTTCAGAAGCTGCTTGCCAGCAATCAGAGAGTGGGAGGTGGAATAAAGGTTGCAGGAAGAGGCTCGTCGGACAACAAGAGCCAGATGACCCTCATCGCTGCATGTCAAACTGGGGTGACCAGTTCTTTTACGCTGTTTGATCTTTACAAATAGCCAGCAGTTGCAATCCTCAATGCACAAGAGAGGAATTGTGAGTACAGGACATGAAACCTGCCTGCTAATGATGTGAATGTCAATCTCCTAATAACCCGGGAGCATCCCCAAGCCTCCAAAATAATGTGGGCTTGCCTCCCAAACTGTAGCGAGAACAGTTTTCTTCAGGAGTTAATTTACCATGGATTTGGGTGATGTGTTCCACATGTAGCCCAGTTTGGGGGCTTTGCATGGGACGCTTCGTGTCGAATTCAAATTCGATTCGAACTATAGAGTACATGGGGATGTGACCTGAGTGTAGCAACTGAGTTCTGCTACTCCTGCATTTAAACTACCTTTAATCAACCACGAGAAAGAAGGAAACATTTTAGCAGAGTGACAAGCCATTTTTCTTCCATGTTATCTAACCCAAAAGTGGATTTTCTGAAAAGTGGATAAAATCCAGTCTGATAGCATTATTCACCCCTAAAGCAAGAAATATATAAAGCACATTTTGGGGGGTTGGGGTGGAGGAATTCACAAAAAAGTAACAAAGGTAGAAAGGAATGGCCAGTCTAGAGTTGGGGGACAGAACATGGACTGATCTATTTGGATTAAGTTGGCATAATGTACAATGCGTATGCCAGGAAGAGAGGGGAGAAAGGAGAGCTTGAGTTGGGCTAAATGTATGAATGTGAGCATTCCTGATTGTGAAGGACAAGCATCTTTCTTAACTTAAAACTCCAGTTGGGAATATTGTGTGTGGCTGGGCCCAAACACATCTTTACCAGATCTCTTGCTCTTAGGGGACTGACAATTTAAAATTTCTTCTACCAGCAGGGTTTATAAACTAACTAACTATGTAAATTTCTTTCCATTTCTACTGCCAAATACTATCTTGGTTCTGACATTTTCTTTGTGAATGCAGAAATTACTTATGGTGTGGTCCTGGGCTTCCCCCACCCCTGAAAACTGCTTAGGTTATTCATAATTCACAACATAGAATGTATCTCTTTAGTACTTCCGATAGCCATTCCCTTCGTTTTTACTTAATGAGTTTTGCTCCTGCTTCACAGCAACTGTACGCAATGATCAATTTGGCTTTCAAGAAAATTTATGAGGATCATGTACAAATGGCTGATTGGGCACTAAAATCAATAGGTAGGTAATAACAGGCTATTCTTTCGCTTTACGTTAATGAATGAAAAGCAATTCTTTTCGTCAAGAGCTGAACAAATTAAACCTATTAAAACTGCTAGCCCGCTCTTATAGGTGGAAATTGTTTCTTGTTTCTATAGTGATTTGTTTGGGATGCATTTGGCTAAACCCACAAAAAGGGTAGACACAGGGACTGCTTATACAGAGATCTGGAGGAGAATTCTTCCTTTTTTTTTTGTTCATACTTGTGAGAAAATATCACTAATGTGAAATTTTGCAATGTGGGAAATTGTACAACGGAGGTTTTTCAGAAGTACTAGGCAGTAAATGCAAAGTATGCAAACTGAGCAATTTGTAATAAACTGGCCCAAGAAATATTAGGCCAAGTTTGTGCTAAAATAAAGGCTGCATTCACATGAAGTAAAAAAAGAAGCTCCAGAAAGCATTAGAGAAAAGGTCCCAGATGCTGGCTATTTTCAGAGTCCCCGCTAAATTTCAATGGGATCCAGAGTAGGGATGTACACAAAAGGTTTTTTGTGTATTCGGTTCATACTGCATTGATTGGGCCATGGACTGGTTCAATCCCGACAAGCCCCAACCCCAGGTCCTACCCAGTTCAAACCAGGCATCCGAAGAGGTAGGTCGGGCATGGGAACTGGATGGGGCGGGCACCCAGGAGCCCCCCACAGGCTGGCAGGCCACGGGAACCCAAGAACCCAGGAGCCCCCCACGGGCTGGCAGGCCACGGGAACCCAAGAACCCAGGAGCCCCCCACGGGCTGGCAGGCCACGGGAACCAGGGCATCCTGCCCCCGCGGCAGCCTTTTCGGGCTGGTACATGCAGAGACAGAACTACCATTCACACTTTGGCCATTTGAGAACGTGTCCATTACCGGCCAAAGCGAATGCTTGGGCCTATTCGCACTTGGCTTTATTCTGGAATATATCCTCTAATAGGGACTTGCTGCCAATATGCTAGTGCAGGCTTCAGCAGGCCCAAAGTGAGGTCTGCTAGAGTCTGCATTAGCATGAGGACCACAGACCCCTATCCTGAGATATACTCCAGAAAAAGGCCAAGTGCGAATAGGCCCCTTGTTCTGTCCCCGCATGTACCAGCCTTAGTGCACTATGGCTGGGCGAAAAGGCCTCCGGACTGCATGGCAGCTTTAGTAAATCATTTAAAATAAGTTCAGCCAAAAGGCACACAAATGCCTTAATTGCTTTAAAACAACATTCTCCACACTGGCTTCCCAGGATGAGATAATAAGGAATCTGTGCCCTCGTGATCTCCAGAGTAGACTAGTATAATATGTCCTACATAAGGCTACCCTTGAAGATGGTCCAGAAACTGGGACTAGTGAAGAATGCAGGAGCACAATTGCTGATGGGAGTTGCTGGCTGGGCACACAGTTTGCCATTTTAAAGGAACTGTGTTGGCTAGCAATTCACTACTGAGCCCATCACCATGTGGTGATGAGGATGGATGGATGGATGGATGGATGGATGGATGGATGGATGGATGGACGGACGGACGGACGGACGGACGGACGGACGGACGGACGGACGGACGGATGGATGGATGTCAGCTGTTTGGTACCACCTGTTCTGTTGGCCACTAGGGGCAAAGGAGTAGAGCCTCTCTTTTTATGTTGACAGAGAGTCAAGATGACATTGAGAAGAAGTCATGTCATCACTGGCATTTCTACATTCATAAGAATGGATGAAAACTCCCTGAGGCAATTTTTTCAGGGATAAAATTCATGAATGTTGCAGCCTCCCTTCTGTGGAAAGGCCACCTTAAGGGCTGAGATTCCTTACCCACAGACAATCCTTTTTGCACACTCCAAGGGGAGGAGAGAGGTTCCTTTCAGTCTTCAAGACAGCATGTCAAGCTCTTCATCATCTGCTTTTGTAGGAAGGTCCTACAAATATCAGCTACTTTTGGGCTTATGGTGTGAGGGGATAAAAAGTTAGGTTGTGTGGCACACATGCTCTGCCTTGCAGATCATTATCAGTACTTGCTCCAGGCTCTCCTACCAGAGGTGACCCCTTAACTCTGCTGCTTTCCTGACTCTGCTTTACAGTTCTGAGTGTGTTGCTGTCTCTCCTAATTCTATTCTCTTTTCAAATGAAACCAAAAACTCTAGGAGCCACCATTGATACAGAGAGGACCTCACCAAGCTACGACCCTGACAACATGCCATACTGCTGGTTTCGATTCCTGTTCATGTCATCAGCGAACCCTCCTGACACTATTCTAGAGGTAATTCTTCGTGACCCTTGAGCATGATTTGATTCTAAGGGAGAAAGGGCGCGCATGCGGAAAGACACACACACACACACACACTTATTCCTAAGGATTTGAAGACTTATACTTATTTGAAAACAATTATCAAATAGAAATCAACTTCAGTGTACTGTTCCAAGTAGCAAACAAAGGGCCTGTCCGCACTATGGTGGTCAGGGCATCCCAGCGCACTCTGGCCAGACCATGCGCACCCTGTGGCGTATGCTCCATCCCAGAGTGCCCAGCCACCACCCTGATTGCCACTGACTGTCTAGGAACGCCTAGAGCACTCAGTTATCCCCTGGACACAGCCAGCAACTGTCCCTAATCTTAACTGCTGTGAGATTCTTTGCCACAGCAGTTAAGTGCAAAAAGGCCCAAAGTTTTGCTGCAGTTTCGCAGTAGACTTGACAAGGAACCTGAGGAATCAAGACTGCTCTATGATACCCATCCACAAGTCAGTTCATGTATACTGAAGGAACAATGTTTGGGCTGCAGAATAGGGGCTCTTTCAGTAGGGAGGTCAATTTACAGTAGGAAGAAGTTATAAAAGAAGTACTTTTTTTGGCACAAAAAGGTTTTTCCTAGTCCAGTCACAGTGGACACGCCAATCCTGTACAATACTCACTGTGCAGAAAGATGTTTGGACAGGAATGCAATTTTTGGGATTTGATTTGAACTGAATACTCAAAAAGTTGATTTGATTTGAATGTTTAAAATTCAAATTTAACCAAATTCAATTTGAATTAAGCCAATTTGAATCTATCAGTTCAAATTTTTCATTCAAATTTGTACTTACAAATGTTGACAGCATTTGCAGATGCCTGCACCCATCTTCCCCGGGTCCGTACGTATCTGTACACGTCCATATTTATCCCATATGCGACCTGTTTTCATTCCATACAGATTTATACAAAGGCGTACCGATGTGAGAAAGATGTGGATCTTCAAGTACGCATCGTGTACGAGCCCATACATATACGAATCTCTGAATAATCTGAACGAATAGATCCAAAATTCAACATTCGAATCAAATCTTTAAATTCAAATTTAAGGACATTCTATTCAAATTTGAATGTTGAAATTTGGTCAGTTCAATCGAATTTTGAATGCATTCGAATATTCATGCACATCCCTAATAATAACCACCCTTAAGCAATCAAGGGAGGAGGAAGGACTTTTGAAACAGGTAGAGGATGCACATTTGTGCATCTTCAAATTAGTGGATGAGATTTTTCTGTCCTTTTCGGTCACCTCAGTGGAAGCTTGCCATGATGTAAACTACTTGTTCTGTGGCCTGATCCAAAATTCACCATTTTTGCTGTGAAGATGGGCCCTTTGTAATTTGAGCTACCTTCTGTTTCTAGCCAGATGTTTATCCTGGAAATTGCTGGGCTTTCCAAGGATCTGAGGGACAGGTAGTAGTTAAACTGCCTGAAAAAATCCGACCAACCTCTGTTACAGTACAACATATCTCCAAAGCAGTCTCTCCATCAGGAGGGGTCACCAGCGCCTTGAAGGACTTCATGGTTTATGCAAGTATTGGTTTTTAATTCAAAATTGAGAGGGTATTCATGCTTTTCTACATTAAATTTAAAAACTTCAAAGGGAGAGAAATAGGAAGGCAATGAAGTACTTCTTATTGCGGCATTCCAGGTGTACGGAATGCTTCCTTGACTGTTTCATGATTTTGGGGCAGAAATCTACTGGTTAAAAAGATGTTCTGCACAGACCTGCATGCCTCCTTGTCACTGATCACATTTTTTTTGTAATACTTTGACTTACTCTTTTGCGCAACTGTGTAGTTGCAGACTAGCGACCACCCACGACCACAGGGATCAATTCTACGATCCCACGTTCGTGCGCAAAACCCCTAAGCCTAGATCTAGCCCATGTTTTGTGCCCAGTAGGGGCAAGAGAGAAATTTATCAACTGTAATGCAACCCCATCTATGGGTGCAAAACATGGGCTAGATCTAGACTTAGGGGGGTGATTTTCCTCTCACCCCCTCTTTTTAAAATTCTCCATCCACTTCTGACATCTAAAAAAGCAAGATCTCGGGTAATTTTGTCATGGTTTAGTAAATTTACCCCTTTGCTTTTCATAAATCCCAGAACACACCTTCAGCCAGATCTGAATATAGATTTATGCTTTAAAACCCAAGTGCTGGGAGGAGGCCTTGATCTACCCAGATGGGACCCACCTATCACCCCAGGTGTTTGGGGGGACAGGGGGTGCAATCTCCATAGATGCTCCGTAGATTCTTCGAAGATCCTCTGGAGTGGCTCTTTTTGCATCCTGGCCTTTCCTTTGATTCCTGTTACGTGATGCCTTCTTCTCTGATATAAATATCCATCGGACATTTCAGCTACGTCTTCTTTAATTCAGGGACTAGATGATGGAACAGAAGAAGAGACCCTACTGGGACAATTCATTTATGACATCGAGAAGGAATTTATTCAGACATTCCAGCTGAAGGTATTCTGAAAGTGAGCCGCGTGGAAAGAAGTTGTTTCTTCACTTTTTAGACATTAGTTCTGTTTTAATTTAACACGAATGTTTTCAGTCAAGAGTTCCATCGTGGCCCCTGAGGGGTCAGCAATGCCCTAAGACCCTCTCCAGGTGCCCATGAGACCACTCCTCAAGGCCCGTGGAAAGAAACTGCCAGAGAGGACGCTGCCCATGGCATATCAACAGAATTCCTAATGTGCTCCACAATGACCCCAAGACCAGTGAATCTTGGATTAGGATAGCAGACATCAGCATGGAGTAGCTGAGCTTTCATACATACCTCTCTCATTATAAGAGTCTACAGCACAGATTGCTGCAAAGTAGGGTGTGCACAAAGCAAATTTCCCACATTCAATCTGATGCAAATTGAATGTGGGAATATGTGGCTTTGGCTAGATTCCCCCCCCCCCATGAATGTGCACAAATATTTGTGCATGAAATGAAGTGAACCCCCCTCCTCCCTTCCTGCCGCCTCCCCCCCCCCCATTTACCTTTCATCACACCATTGCTGCATGCTTTTCTCCTTAGCACTTCCAGGTCTGTGTGTGCCATCCCCAGATGGGGAGCTGTGCGCACAACCCTGGAAGTGCTTTTTCAACCTCTGAAGAGCACCAAAATGGGCCTGGATATGTGCACACAGATGTGGATGAATTGAAACGATGAACACTTGGTCTGCAGTATTGGGTAGATTCGAAGTTTCCCGCTAGTACAGACAAGACTCAAGAGCAGCCAATGAGAGATGAGACTGCAGCTCAGCTCCCAATGGCTGCACAATCTCACCGTTCGTGCCACGGAAGTCTTGCAGCTTTCTCTGAGAAAGCTACGGGAGGCTGCCGGAGTCTGGCTGGCTCGTTACGGCTTTGGATAGCTGCACTTTTTTCTATAACAGCGGATTTATTCCACTAATCTGGATAGAACCCTTATCATGTTAATAGGTGTGGTGAAAATACAACACTGTGGAAGATGAAAGCTTATACAAATGTTGAATTCATTTGTTCATATACAAATGTTGATTTTGTTTGCTCTAATTATTTCTTCTGCATTTCAGAATGAAGATTCAAAGCAGTTTCAATTCATAAAGTTCAAGGTTCTGAGCAACTGGGGCAATCCGGAATATACCTGCATTTATCGAGTGAGGGTGCATGGAAAGATGATCGACTATTTGCGCCCTTTGAATGAAACCAGACTTGAAAATCTTGCCAAATAAATAAATATTTTCAGGAATGCCATGTTTGCACTTTGATTCTTCATTAACTGTTATTCTGTCCAAACTATTTGAATGGCTTTTTGCAACTGAATCCTTCTTAGATATAAAGTGCACTTACAAAATGTAGTTTTAGCAGCTACTCCCTCTCACCCCTTACAGAGGTTTTGCAAGGCAGAAAAAAACCCATTAAAGTACATATTCTATGATTAGAAAAAAATGCATTTGCAGTATAACTGTATCTATGCATATTATTATCTATCTAGTAGGTAAATCTGAATATTAGGGTATAGTATGAGGGTATAGTATTTGGTACTGTATCAAGTTCTTTGTGTTATTTATTGGAACGAGTAGGCACTGAATATCTTAAACCAATAAACATGTAACAGGAGTCCCTGGGATTATTTCAGTATCAAGATTCATAAAGCATAATTATAGTTATTCTCTCTCTTATGTAAATGTTATAAAGCAATTTCCATAAAACTCAGAAAAAAATAGGAAATTTCTATATATATCCATCATTGCTCTGAAATCTTAAAACATTACTTGTTTCTGACTTCTGTTTCTGTGATTAGGTTCCCTTCTGTCTCTAAGAGTCCATGAAGAATCCTGGATTTAAAAACAAACACAATCATAGGTCAAAAACTCTTAAATTATAATAATCACACAATAAGCTGCAAAGAAGTATCGATAGGCACTGAAAAACAACTAGTCTCTAACATTAAAATAGTAAACAGAATTGCAAAAGGTAATTACAATTTCAGATCGATGTACATGTTTCAGTCTGTGGAACAAGGGGTGTTTTTCCACTGTCACTAGAAGTGCTCATTAAGTACTCATTAATGGGTACTTAATGGGTACTTCTAGTGACAGTGGAAAAACACCCAAGGGCAATCTTGGTTTTTTGCTAATAATAAAAAGAAACAGTCCTCTGCATTTTACTTGATTCCATATACAGTTGTGGTCCTTCAGACCACTGAGCAAAATGTGCTACTGCGTTTTCTGGATTGCAGAATTCCTGGCAAGTAAATATCCAGAAAACATGAAACACTGGTTTGTACATGGAGGTAAAACGCCAGCCGTCAGAGTCTATAGCACTGATTGTCTTTTGATACTGTTCATCTACACTTAAGCGTTTTCAGTTTTTTACAAAAAGGGCCTTCCACAGATATGTAAAAGGTGATCAAGTGGTAATCTACAGACCACAAGGCTGTGTTCACACCTGTTTTAATCCAGCTTCAGTCCACTTTCAGAGTGAGACAACTCATCAACAAAGTACGAAGCTGTTTTCTTTCGGCAACATCTAACTCAGAAAAAAAACACCACCTTTGAAATAAATAACGAGGTAAGAAAATGCCTAGTCACTTTGCCAGTGTGTTCTCTCACTCTGAAAGCGGACTGGAACTAGATTAAAATTTAGGTGTGAACACAACCAAGGAGGATAGTAAAAATTACTAGTGCTCCTCTTTCTACAGTGCTTCCAACACCCCCACCCCACCCCACTTTGCAGTCTCGCTTTTCAAAAAGTAAAGTGATTTTCAGATTCCCTGCCTTCCTGTCAGAAACACCACTCAGATTTGGGGAATTACTTAGCCTATGAAAGAAGAAGAACCCCGCTTTTCTCACCCATTCAAGGGGGCTCAAAGCGGCCGACAAAGCTTTCTATTCTTCTCCCTGTGAGGTAGGTGGGGCAGTGAGAGCTCAGAGGAAAGCT
>MTQE01000390.1:11685259-11703685 GCA_014337955.1 Aspidoscelis marmoratus
ATGGGCTGTGGCCTGATCCAGCAAGGCTTCTCTTATGTTCTTATGTAATTGGATACAGAGATAAGAAATGCCAAATTTCTGGTTATATCCATATTAAAACCAGATAATATAACCGGAATCCATCAGTGCTGTGTACCTGTTAAAAAATTAGCCAGAGTATGCAGCCCTTTAACAAGAAATTTTGCTTGAAACTTATGAAATGGTCACTTCTCTCTTACATGTGCTGAACTGTAAAATTTGGACTGCCCCAAGTGCATGTGCCCCCTGGTTCTAATGTTGTGTGATAGAGAAAAGAAATGCTCTCTATCCACCTTTTCTCTACCATGCGTAATTTTATATACTTCAATCAGGTCCCGTCTTAAACGCCGTCTCTCCAGACTACGTTTTATAGGATGAAAGGGGAAGGAGGGAGGGGAGTGACATATGCTTAAAAGCACCTGTTCTCTCACCTTCCCTCTCTCTCAGCTGACCTTGCCCTGGGAGAGGGTAGGAAAATGTAATCATGTCATTGCATGGCTTTCTGCTCCAGTCATGCTTAGCAGAACCCAGGGAAGCTCAGGAATACCAACGTCTCCATGAGCCCTGCAACAGCTGTCATTCTTCTGTACTGCTCTTTCTCTTTTCTTCTTGCCGAGACATGGCCTTTCAGAAGGGACATTCTTATACACACAGCTTTGGGGTGGATGTTACAAACTGCATCTTGACACATCTCTAGAACTGGATTTGTTAGGTGAACTCTTAGCAAATTCAGCCCTAGAACAAAGTGAGCACTTAACTCATCTCACTTTGCTCCTGGGTACCCTTCCCTTCTCAGCCTTCTTGAAACTTGGAGTGGATGGGGCTGCCTGCTGCTACGTCACGCCACATCATCAGGTAGCCAGCTGTGATTTCAAGTCTGCTGAGGCTTGCCCAGCTCTCAACAGTACTCTAAATAGTATTTTAAGTTTCTAATTTTATTTAGAGGACTGACTGGGGACAAGGTAAACCTTAGTAAGGGCCAGAGTGTGGTAGAGTGTATAGTAATCTTGTGGCACAGCTCAGCACCCTGGCAGGTGAACCCACTTCCTCCATGATCTAAGAATGTTGGGAAGGGGCAGCTTTAGAGCAAGGTAGGGCTGCCTCCAGACTTGTGGTATAAATTTGCAGTGACAGGTAAAAGTGCAGCTTACCTGCTGCAAAGCAATGACTAGCTGTCCTGGCTCAATAAGCAGCTGTGTAGCTTCCCATCAGAAGCTGCGAGAGCTGAGTTGGCATGCGCGGTCACATGGGTTGAGGCAGCCAATCACTTTTGAGCTGCCCTCCTGCTTCTGTCCTGCTCTTCTCACCATTCTGCCTGGACTGGCGGGAAAATTCAAATTTTGTTTCTACTGAGCAGCAAGTGTCCTTAGATCAGCATTGAGGTCAGTATGCAGTAGTGATCGGATAATACAATCTACAATGATGCATTGATCATTGTAATGCCCCAATTGTGACAGCGCATACTACTGCACAGTATAAACGAGTCTGGACACAGCCTAAGACAGAGTAAATGCTTACCTTGTTCTATTCAGGTTTGCCAGGTGTAGCCATTTCAAGGGCTTTGACAGCATTCCAAATTTTATTTTGTACACCCCTACAGAAAATACATTTTCCTCCAGCCGTAGGGCAAGATAGTCTAGGAACCCAATTAATTAAATGGTCTACCTGGGATTGACATTTAGAATCCAGGCCAGGATTCTTCTGTCTTTAATACAATGATAAAACTGTGGAGTTGAAATGGATCACAAGGATCATCTAGCCCAACCCTTACACAACAATAGTTGTATAAAGGAAAATTCAACAGGTGTCCCTTGCATTACATCTACTGAAATTCTCTTCTCTACAGAAGTATTAAAGATAGAGCGATTGCTCAGATTCTGGCAACCCCCGTTTACTTGATTAGTGGATATGTTTCTTCCTTCATTCGTTGGATCTTGGATGCACACAAGTTCTGTGTCCACCATTTTCTATTTTAAGTCTGAAAATTCTCATTCTAGAGTGTATAATTCTGCCTACAAATACAACTTTCAGAAAGGGGTTTTCTTTTTTTGCAATATCACACATTTAATTTGGTGAGGAAAGTGCAGAAAAAGCGAATCTGTTATATAGCTCAAATGTCTGATGCACTGGAAAGTATTTCCGATTATTCTATATGTAAGTAGTATATAATTTTAGATTGTCCTCTGTTAAGACTGATGTGTGCTTCATTCTGCGCATTGCAACAAAACTCAAGTTTTTTTTTTTAATTTCTAGGGTGATGTAATTCAAGAGACAGGTGAAGTAATTCCTCCATTGGAAGTACCGAGCAGTCATCATTAAAGAACTCCAGACTTTGGAAAATTATATATATACACATCTTGCTTCAAATGATCACCTCATTTCACAATAAAAGTCACTTCAGGACTACTATGGTCCTTTTTTCAAAGAACCATATGTACAGTTGCCTGCAGTGCGAATCCAAGTACTAAAATTAATGATTCTATGGATTTTAACTTAGTCAGGCTCGAAAGGTTTGCTGAAAACTATAACCCCCTAACTTATAAAGTCTTTTCTGGGTCAGAATAATGATATGGATGAAGAGAAAGACAGCTTATTCAAAAAACCCTTATTAATTTTTTTTAAAAAATGAAGCTTGGAGATTTATAATACCAAGACACCTCCCTTGGAGATGCTTTGTCATCACTCTCCCAGTGGATTATTGATCTAAGTACATAAATATTATGTGAATACCGTGAACTAAATTTTCAGTTCTTAAAACAGAATGTTCTCTATAT
Organism: Aspidoscelis marmoratus; assembly: GCA_014337955.1. NCBI lineage: Eukaryota > Metazoa > Chordata > Lepidosauria > Squamata > Teiidae > Aspidoscelis > Aspidoscelis marmoratus. The sequence goes on from MTQE01000390.1 coordinate 11,688,052, forward strand.
CAGCAAATTATATACATAGGATAATTAGCAATTACAGTATAAAATTACGTAATTCATTTTAAACCCAGAATCAATGAGAGCAACGACGGACTGGTAGGGTATTGTTTGCATGCAAATAGGGCAGTTGTATTAGCAGAGATTTGGCCTGAGATAGAACTTCCAGGCAGAAACGCAGCAGGCTGAACAACCGGAGAGTTCTGAGTCAAGGAGTCAAGGTGGCAGTTCATCCAGAAGTAGGTTTATCGCTTGGTTACAGCATAAGATATAAAATAAAGTACATAATACTAATGCTTAATGGTTAAATGCGTGGATATATGAGTAGATACGCGACAAGTGAATGTCAGTAGATAGGTGAAAGACAGAATGAATCCGTGTGTGTGAGTGGAAGGATACAATTCTCAACACACAATGTCACATACACAATGTGAGTTCCTATAACAAACTTGGACTCAAGCACAATAAGAGCACAATAACAGCATCTGTTGATAGTGTATTTCAACAAGTTTGGTCTTCATGGTCTGCATGTGATTTCCATTCCTGCATGACATTGTACAGTGTGAATGCCTGTCAGTTGCTGTTCCTGGACCTACAGTATCTGCGAGGAACCTTAAAAAGAACTCAGTCCAAGTACTTTTTTTGGCGTACAGCTTTTTGTGCGCCATATGCCACTTCACCATTTAAGGGTGTTCTTCCACTGTCAAAAAGTACCCATTTTTGCACCCATTTAGGACCCATTTGGGTGTGAGCCGGATGGTCCCATTTCCACTACGGCACCCATTTGGGACCCGATTGTTTCCACTACCATGGGGGAAATTGGATCTAATGGGTACATTTTGGCTTTTAATCCGGATTTTCTGTAGACCCCATTAATGGGGTCTACAATGGGGTCTTTTGCCAGAAAATCTGGATTAAAGAGAGCCTGTTTCCACTGGAAACAGGCAATGGGGTCCAAAGGAGGCTAGGGGGAGGGGATGCACCCATTGCCCCCCCCCCTAAACCTAGGCTCCGAAGCCACTTCGAAGTCATTTCGAAGTCTGTGCAAAATAGCTCCGGAGTACCTTTGAAGTCTGTGTCCCTGAAACACCTGGGGTAACGGACCAACCCCTTGGGGGTCGATCCGGATTCCCCACATGGGTGCAAAGGTGTTTCCACAGCAGGGGTATTAGCAGCCATTGCTAATGGGTGCTACACCTCCCGTGGAAACACATTGGGTGCTTCCCTTAATCCGGATCTACTAGAGCTGGATTAAGGAATGTACCCATTCCTTAGATCCGGATCTTCTTAGATCTGGATCTAAGGGCTGCAGTGGAAAAACAGCCTAATTCATCATCTTATCTCTATAAAATTATTTGACTTTTTTAAAGAAGTGGCTGACAGCCTTCCCTCAAGGCAATCTTTTGTGCCTATTACCTGTACAATTTATCTTATAAGAACTTTTGCTGAAGAATGAGAACTCGCACATAAGAATAAAATCTGCAAGACCAACTTTATCAGTTAAGTACAGATTTATTTAAAACTGTGACTTTTCACAATAAAAGACGCAAATGAAGAATAGAAAATTAACTACATACAAGAAATAAACCATAATTCAGCATAAATCGGTTGACATTCAACTCAGTGAAAGCTCAGTGCTTGAGTTTGCACTTAGTATTACCTACTTTTCAATGTTTGGACTTCCAAGAAGTTAAAGGTAAGAAGATGGTCGTCCAATCTGTCAATCTCAAGCCAAGGAGATATTTTTCTTTCTAGTATTAAGAGATGGGTAAAACAGACCAACTGCTAACATCTCTTCAAATACTATAATATTTCATAGTATTTCATATTCCTCTCAACTATCAGCAGAATCTGGATTTAGTGACCTGAAGCTATGAAGCTGACTTCACTTTCAGTCTTGCTATATGAAGCGTGTAAACAGCAGGAATCCTTTACTGTTGCAAGGGCTGCCATAACCTTAACTGTTATTTTTGTGCTCCTCTGATCCATGCCACTGACATTTTAGAATGACTTCCACAGCATTATAGATCTTGAACATCTTTGGACTTGGATTCACTTAGCGGCCTGTATTCCTGGAGAAACCAAGCTGTAAGCCATTCAAGTTTGTCCACTGAAGGCCTTTCTTCTTCGGCCTTATAAATTCTGTGTTTCTGTTGGGTGATCCTTCTTCAGTTGCCATTTGGCTGCTATTCGTGTTGCATAAATGACATAACCCCATGAAAGTAATACAATGGTAAGGAGAATCTGTTGGAACATAAAATAGTGGTTCAAACATACATTGCACATTTGCATTTGATTGATCACGCTTGGCTTGGATAACATGTTTGCTCTTAATGGTAAGAAGATACTGAAATATCATTTGTAGCAGTTTTTGGGCCATTATACCATGTTCCACAAGAGGAAGAGCTCTCAAATCTGCTCTGCTGTTCAACCTAAGTTTTAATATTTAATATTTTTGATATATAAAGTTAATGCTTTGCTTCGCCAGCAAAATACTTTAATGCAGTATTGCTCCATGTACCCCAAGCGATCTCCCAAATTTTCCATCCCAGCTTCAGTCCACTTCAGAGAGAGAGAGAGAACGCTTCAAAAAAAGTCACTAGCAGTTTCTTTTCTCATTATCTAATCCAGTGGTGGCATTTCTGAGTTAGATCACCTGAAAGAAAACAGCTTGCTGTTCTACTGGTATGTTCCCTGGCTCTGAAGGTGGACTGAAGCTGGATTAAAAAGAAGAGGAAGAAGAGTTGGCATTTCTACCTCGCTTTTCGTGCCCATTTAAGGGGATTCAAAGTGACTGGCAAACCTGTTCTCCCCACAACAGAACACCCTGTACGGTGGGTGTGGCTGCCAGAGCTCAGAAGAGAGCTGTGATTAGCCCAAGGTCACCCAGCTGGCTTCGTGGGGGAGGGTGGAATCAAGCCCTATACGCCCAGATAAGAGTCCGGCTCCCTAACCACTAGACCAAAAGTCCTAAGATTAAAACTTAGGTGGGAATGATCCAAAAATACGCCACTGCCTTCCCTTCACTTGAATGTCGTTTCCAGTTGTAGACCCTACACTCTAACCTTAGCACTACTGCGCAAAGAGCCTGTTTAATGCTTAAATTCACATTGTAATGTGAGTGACTCCAAGAACATAAGAGAAGCCCTGCTGGATCAGGGCACAGCCCATTTAGTCCAGCATCCTGTCGCACACAGTGGCCCACCAAATGCGCATGGGCATCTCAAGCAGAGACAAAGACGGACCTTCTCCTGCTCTCAAATACCAGCAAATGGCATTAGAAGTGCCCTGCTCCCCCCCCCAGCCTGAAAGAGGCACCTAGGCATTCATCCTGCTTCATCACCACCCCAGCCTGAAAGACGCATCTAGGTATCCATTCTAGTAGCCATTGATACATCTGTCGTCCACAAAGACACTAAGTCCCACTGGGTGCAAATCTGCCTCCCCACGTGCAGTGCAGCGATCCCAATAGATCCCAGTGGAGCTCGCACTCTCAGCGATTGCGGAGAATCCCTGGCTGTCAGGGAAGAAGTCAGAGGGGGCCAGAAGAGCCCCAGGCGCCTTACCAGCGAGTAGATCCACTCCAGCGTCCGACGGCTCACCTCCGCCATCGCAGCGCTTGCAATGCTGAAAGCAGCAACAGGTTTCTGTTAGCAACCAAGGCACGTCTGAAGAAGTGACGTAGGGAGGCTAAAGCTGAAAGGGCAACAACCCGGGAAACGAGCAGCCATCTTTACTAAGGGTAGGGGACAAAAACAGGCAGCTCGCTAAATGCAGGGAAAGCCTCCCGGGGTTTGCGGATGAGGGTCCCATCAGCCTTCACCAACCAGCTACGTCCGTTGCAAAGCAAATCGAGAGGAAAGAGCCAATGCTGGGCGAAAGGATGATCCGTGCTATATTCAGAAATACAGTCTGGGGGGGGGGGTGTTATATATAAATTTACGCTCAGCCAGGATGATCGTGTGTGCAACTCGTTGGAAAAGCAGAGCAGGTGCAAAAGCCAGATGCCCGGAGCAATAATACAAAGGATCCTAGATTATTTGTATACGCCTTTATTCCCATGGCAGAATTGAATTCGATGTTCGGATGGATGCCAAGATCACACACACCCTCCCTCCCCAGGAAATGGCTTTAAATGCCTATTTCATAACTGGAAAAATGTTCCTTAAATATTAACTACGATAATACCTCCCCTCCCTAGATGACCCACGACTTTTCATTTCCCATCCTGGTCTACAGTCTCTGCATTCAGAATTGCTAACTGATCCACATGTCATATTAACAGAGAAGCACGGATCCAACACACAGATCCTCAATGATTTTTGCATAAAAAAGGTCAACAAAGCACGCTTATATTTTGGTGTTTTTTTTTCTTTTCCTTTTTGGCTTTGTCGTTTAGGCTGCAAAAACGTGCACCTGTGGCAGACAAACCAAAATTGTATGTATTTCAGGGAGAACTTCCCCAGACCATGTTAAATCCATTTACGACCATGGACTGGATTACCTTCAGAGGTAGTTACCTCCTTCGGAGCCAGTCCGCGGAAGGAACGCTTGGATCCCACGTTTTCCCCTTCCTTCTGTCCTTTTGTTCTTTAAGGCATCGATTCGATGTGTACGGCTGTGGTGTGGTCACACCTGAGGTTTAATCCAGCTTCAGTCCACTTCCAGAGCGAGGGAAGAAGAGTTGGCTTTTCTACCCCGCTTTTCTCACCCGTTTGAGGGGACTCAAAGCGGCCGACAAACCTTCTGTTCTTCACCCCACAATAGAACACCCTGTGAGCTGGGTGGGGCTGTGAGACTTGGAAGAGAGCTGTGACTCACCCAAGGCCGCCCAGCTGGCTTCACGGAGGAAGAAGAACAGTTGGCTTTTCTACCTCGCCTTTCTCACCCATTTAAGGAGATTCAAGGCGACTGATAAAGCTTTTCTATTCTTCTCCCCACAACAGACAGCCTGTGAGGTAGGTGTGGCTGTGAGAGCTCAGAAGAGAGCTGTGACTAGCCCAAGGTCACCCTGCTGGCTTCGTGGGGGGAAAAGAAGAGTTGGCTTTTCTACCTTGCTTTCCTCACCCATTTAAGGGAACTCAAAGCGCCAGAGAAATTCTTCTCCCCACAACAGACACCCTGTGGGGTGGGGTAGGGCTGTGAGAACTCAGGAGGGAGCTGTGACCAGCCCAAGGTCGCCCCGCTGGCTTTGTGGAGGAGTGCCTGGTATTCCCAGATAAGGGTCCGGCTCCGTAACCACTAAACCAAACTGGAGAGAACACATCAAGGAGACCAGAAATTTTCTTTCCATATTATCTTTCCCAAATATCAGTTTTCTGAAGCTGTGACCCGTCTCTTGTCACCCACCAGGCTTCCCGCCTGATTTCGACCAGTGAGAAACTCGCGTGGCCCTGCTTTGGTGGCGCAAGGCTCCCTTCCCTGCGGGATCCAGAAGATCCCCGAGGATCTCGCAGATCCCCTAAGACGACACGCACGGCGAGGGGCGGCGGAAGGAGGCGGGACGGCCATATAATTGATTTAACTTAATTGCTATACATCAGGAGGAGGAGGGAGGGGGGAGGTGCTTCTGAGTGCGACTGACAAGGCAGGAGGGGGCGTGACGTCACAAGCGAGCGCCGGCCCGCCCCTTTCCCAACCCGAGAGGGAAATTCAGGTCCTCAGGGGAGCGCCTCTTCCTTTGGAGCGGCGACAGAAATGGGCGGGCGCGTGACGTCACGCGCGGCCGCCGCCATCTGCATGGGCGGCCGGCTGGCTGGCTGGCTGGCGTCGCCCGTCCCCTCCCCTCCCCTCCCTCCCCTCCCCAGCCCCTCCCGCACCGAAAAAGGTGTGTGACGGGATGGGCTGGGACGGTCCTCCTTCGCCTTGCTCGTCCGCCTTGACCCGGAAACCGACCTTTCCTCCTACGGGATGTGCATCCGGGTCGGGCTGGCAGAAGCTGGGCAAGGCTGCTGCCGCCTGGTGCCACAGGGCGAGGGGCGCGAGGAGCCGCCGCGCCGCCGCCAACGCCGCCTGCGCGCGGGCCCCGTCACAAGCGGCGTGGGCGTGGGCGTCGCGCCGGCCGCCCTCCGCCATGTACCGGCCGGCCGGGGCCAACGGCAGCCGCCGACGTCACAGAGCGAAACCGGTGAGCCTCTTGTGTGACGCCGCGAGCGGCTTTTTAACGGCCGCCCGGCCGCCGCCTCGCTCTCTTCTCGGGCTGTCGCTGGAGGAGAGCGCGTCGGGCGTCGGGCGCCGGGCGCTGCGCGGGCTTCGGCCTCAGGCGTTGGCACCCGGCTTCGGAGCATCGTGTGGACGAGACTTGACTCGCTCTCGATTCGTCGCTTAGCTGCACATTCCCTGCCTTATTGTTTCCATTGAGTGTCGGTGGCCGGCAGCCCGCTGCCCTCCGGGCGTTTTGAGTGCCAGGGGGCGGCCGGGGGCTCAGTGGCCCCGACAAGCGGGGGAGCCTGCTGAAAGGAGTGGCTCTCTGCCTGTGTTCGGAGAGCCTGGTTTTGTAGGATCTCTTTGGTAGATCCAAGGTAGGAGGAGGGCTCGATCTGCTAGACGAGTGGTCGGCAAATATCAACAGCACGGCGGTTGAAGTTTCTCTGGAGAGCCAAATCTTTTCAACTTAAACCAGCGGTTCTCAACATTCCTAATGCTGCGACCCCTTAATGCAGTTCCTCATGTTGTGGAGACCCCCAACCATGGAGGCGGGGCAGCTGGGAGGGGGGAGGGAAGGGTGGCGGGAGACTTGGCGCACCCCTCTGAAAGGGTTGTTCGACCGCCAAAGGGGTCCTGACCCACAGGTTGAGAACCACTGACTTAAACTATAGAGGTAGCCACACTTCGGGGGGCCAAAGAGCCACATGCACCTCTGGAGCCGTGGTTTGCCGACCGCTGTGCTAGACCCGTGAGCAGAAGGTGCTCTTGCGAGATGGCAGCCCTTTCATTAGTTTTATTTGGGAGTACCGGGTTTGATTCTGCCCTCCCCCACGAAGCCAGCTGGGTGACCTTGGGCCAGTCACTGCCCTCCTTCTGAGCTCTCACAGCCCCACCCACCTCAGAGGGTGACTGTTGTGGAGAGAAGAACAGAAAGCTTTGCCAGCCGTTTTGAGTCCCCTTAAATGGGTGAGAAAACTGGGGTAGAAACGCCAACTGTTCTCCTTCCTCCACGAAACCAGCTGGTTGACCTTGGACTAGTCACAGCCCCATCTATCTCACAGGGTGTCCTGTTGTGGGGAGAATAGAAATCTTTGTCAGCCGCTTTGAGTCCCCTTAAAGGGGGTAGAAAAGCGGGGTAGAAAAGCCAACTTCTATATCATAGAGCCATATTTCATAGATCGTTGAGACCCTGTAGACTAGAAATTTGCACAGGCCTCTTTTTTGCGGTTTGACTATTCACCAAATTTCTTCGTTACTGATTTAATAATTTTAAAATGCCTAAAAATAGGAGTGAAGTCTTGCTGAATCAGTTCAGCACAAACTGAGAAAGTTCATGGAGTTTTGAACTCCTTAGTTCAATGTGAATTTGAACTAAAGTCTCAAACCATGACTCCTCCAGGTGTGTGTCAAACCAGTTAAAAATAGAACCAATACAGCACATCCCTAATGCGAACACACATGCCCTTGGAACCATTTCTTGATTATGATTTAGTGTGTGAGGCTATCATAAAACATGTTTAATTAGAATTATCATTGGTTTCTGAATGGCAAACCCCAAAGAAAGCATACTAAGAATTGCAAGCTCAATATTTTGGTCTCTAGTGTCTCTGCTTTGTTTTTGTCATGTATTCTGAATTTTAGGTCAATGTAAGGGGGAAGGATATGGCTTAAATATAGCCCTGATTTTACGGAAGAAGCTGAATTAATCATGTAACAATAGTAGAAGTTGCATTTAGTAGAAGGAAGTTTAAATTGACCCAATAAATTTGTACCGGTTTATTTCTAGAATTTCAAAGATGTAATCATGTTAGTCTTGATCAGTATAAAAATGTGGTCTAGTAGCACCTTAAAGACTTAACAAGTTGTGGCATGAGCATTCATAGACAAGTCTCCTTCGTCAGATGTTTATTTCTAGTTATTAAAAAATAAATTAACTCTGTGATACCTAAGTACTTGAGTTTCTCTCTCTTTTTCATTTGCAGAATATAACATCAGTGATGGACAACTTCAGAGGTGGACCAGACAAGCATCAACAGCCAGCACCAGGAGGGTCATCTCCAGACTCTAAATGTCCAATCTGCCTGGATAACTATGAAAACGTGGCTTTTTTGGATCATTGTTGGCATAAATTCTGCTTTCGTTGTATACAGGAGTGGTCCAAAAATAAAGCAGAATGCCCACTCTGTAAACAGCCTTTTTACTCTATCATACACACTATGAGAACAGAAAATGACTTCAAGGTATATACCGTAAGACCTTCAGGCGTATATTCTGTCAATCCAGAGAGAAGGCGATTTCGTTACCGGACAACTCTGACAAGAGAACGCCGAATGTCTATTTTTCCAAGAAGTTCTGCCACTCGGAGGACAGTGTCTCCTCCAGATAATGGTGTCTTATTTGAAGGATTGTCAACTCAGACAACAAGGGAGAGAAATGCAGACATGCATCATATGATCAGACGCCTTGCATCGAGGAGACAGGCTATTTTGGAAGGTAGAACTACACGACAAATTCAAGAACAGGAAATGATCAATTTTCGAAGAGCTTTGTATCGCTCTGGAATACGAGTTAGAAGCGTTGAAGACGGAGGGCGCTATAGAGACACATCAGCAGAATTTTTCCGAAGGAATCCTGCCTGCCTTCATAGGCTAGTTCCCTGGTTAAAGCGTGAGCTCACAGTCCTTTTTGGCTCACATGGATCTCTAGTCAGTATTGTGCAACATGTCATCATGAGTAATGTGACTAGATACAATATGGATAGCCAGGCATTTGCTGATGACCTAAAACCTTTCTTTCTTCATAGCACAGTTCACTTTTTACATGAGTTTATCAGCTTCGCCCGAAGCCCTTTTAATATGGAAGCATATGATCAGCATGCAAATTACGATTGTCCTGCTCCATCATATGAAGAAGGAAGCCAGTCTGATTCTTCCATTATTATAATCTCTCCAGAAGGGGCAGGTGATCAAGGACCAATTCTTCCGGCCCTCAGAGGGGGACTTGAACAAGCAGAGTGGGATGATGAAACCCCTGGGCCGTCTTACTCCAGTTCAGACCAGGTTCTGACCGCCACTTGTACTACTCTGGATTCTTCAGATAGCTCCAATGGTGAATCCTCAGAGCTGCGGACAGAGATGTCAGCTATAGTAGAGATGAATGGTGACAGCTGGGACTCCTCTGACAGCTGTGTTATTATTGGCTATGTGAAACCATTGGCAGAGAGGACACCTGAACTAGTTCAGCTGTCTTCAGATTCTGAAGAATCATTTGATGGCGCCCAGCCTGAAGAACTACCGGAAGCGCAACCTATCCAGTATCACAGTTTTAGTGACACTGATACCAGAGGATACGCTTCCCCGTTCTCTGATCAATCTAGAGACGACAGTGTTTATAAAAGGAATAGAAGTGAAAAGGAAAAAAGCCAATCGAGGGACTATTCTTGCCGGACTGGGTTAGAAAAGGCTCCTGCGAAAAGGAACCATGATGATGACGACGACGACGACGACAGTTATGGTTTATCAAAAAGAAGAAGGTATGGATCCTATGGACGGCGTTCTCGTAGCAGAGAACGTCACAGCCTGAAAAGCAAGAGGAAGCATCGTAGCATGGAGAAACGGAAGAGGAAAAGAGACAGTAGCAGGCATAAGCATAGGAAGGAGAAAAAGAAGTCAAGAACCAGAGACAGGAGCCTGTCTCGAAAAAGCCAAACTCATTCTCTAAGCGCGGAAAGCACTGAATTGAGAGATCTAAGCAGATCAAGGTCCCGCAGCAAGGAGAAGAGCAAAAGAAGAACAAAGAACAATGATTATGACAATGATAGGAGCGACAGCTACCGTTGGGACTGCACTCCTTACCATAGAAAAACAGCACAAGATGGTTGCGCGTCTTCGTACAGGAGGCAAGCTTCGGGAAGAGCCCAGTATGCAGACTACCTAGTGCATTTGCCAAATGAACTTTCTGAATATACGGATACTCAGAATCCTAGAAGCCGTACTGAAAATGGGTATTATAACTATGAAAGACGCAGATCGAGAAGTCGGTCCAGCAGCAGGTCTCGGACCCCCCCTCGAAGGGAGGAGAGAACAAAGTCTGAGAAAACCAGTGGAAAAAGAAAGTCTAAGACTAATCACTTGGAGGAGACCCACGAAGAAAGCAAAGCCACCCTTGCAAAAGAAATAGCTTTGCCGGAAAAAACTTTGCCAAAGTACCAAGATATCTACAAAAAGATCGGCAGCTTACTGGAAAAGCACGCAGAGAGTCAGCACAGAAAGAGGAAAAAAATGTCCAGAAGCCCCAGTGTGGAAATTATTTATGAGGGGAAGCCTGCTGACCTAGTAAGACGTGAAGAGAAGAAAAGAAAAATAGAGGACAAACCCAAAAGCCATGCAAGTTGCTCTTCCCTTTCTTCTCCAGTTGTAATTACGATTGACAGTGACAGTGACAAAACTGAGTGGGAGAGCAGCATTTCCTCAAGTCCTCTTCGTCCACTGAATGGAAGAGAGATGGAATTGCCTCAGTTCTTAGAACGCAGAGAGAGCAGTTGTGACAGGGCCAGTGAAGCCAGAAATACAGACAAGGACAGCAGTGTTACAACCACTAAGACAGATATCGCGGGTGAAACTTCCCATGGAGATCTGCAGGTTCAAGGAATGGCCAGCAGACACATTCCTACTTTGTCAGACAATTGTACTTTATTTGACACTGAAAATCAGTCTAGCAGTGTAGAAAATGGATCTCTTACTCAGTACCCACTTGTGACATCGCCTTTGTTATTAAGATTCTCAAGAAAGCTCCTTGAACATTCATGTCAATTGGATTCAGAGCCCAAAGTATAACATTGAAATCAAACACAAAATAATTTTTAATTGAGTCTTTTCAAACAGTTTTCCTGAAAGCATCAACCTAGGACATTTCTATGTGAAGAATGCTACAATTACTTTTGTGAAGTAATTTCTCCAGCCTTTTGTACTTAAGGAAAAAGAAGATTTGCTGATTTCTGCCACATCTTCAGCATGTTTTGTGTATCACAATCCCATTTTGTTTTTCTTGTGTAAATATCGTTTCTCTGTTACTTCATTGTTTTTAAAATGAAAAAAATGTTTAAAAATAATTTGTGTGTCTGGTGCTTCATTTGTCAAAAGGAGGGGCGAAAATAATCTGACTTTGCAGTATTCTGGATTCACTTTGCTTAGTGCCTTAAAGACTACAGTACTCGTTCCCTTTTTTAATTCCTATAAACTTGTCTGGGGCCAAATGGCCTCTATTCTGTTAGTGTTTCCCTGTCATTGCTTCTTTTGTGCTTGCTCTTTCGGTCTCTCCTGTCATAGATAGATTTGCCCTCTGTGCACCGCCTCACACTATATAGGAAGTAGCAACCACAACCACATGAGAGATTTCTGACCTCTGAGCCAATAAAATTGGTTACTGATAGAATAATGTTGACAGAGGCTCCCGTTTAAGGCAAGTAGTTTGCAAGTGTTACAATCAAGATTTCCCCGGAATCTTGTTTGGTAATAGTTATTTTCCTGGTACTACACCTTGCCCAGATAGTTAAAGCACAATTTCAGGATGACTGCTTCCAGCCGAGTATTGAGCAGACAGGACTAACAATACTGAGAATAGAACTGGAGCTCAAGAGCTGCAGGTCTCTTTAAGTAGTATGAAGACAAGAAATACTAGAAGGTGACCATGTGTAGAATATTGCACATTCAGTCCCTGGCATTTCCCAATGGAAAACTACCTCTGTATTGCTGCCAGCAAACTGCATGGGTTCATTCGTAGTACTGAGAGTCCCATCTTCACTTTAAGAAATAGTGCTTCTCTGGTATGCAACAGATCCCCACTTCTTAGTGATGTTGGAACACCTTGATATAAAGTAAGAGTTGCTGGTGATAACATTTATAAAAGTTTACTGATTTTCCACAAGTATGACAATGCATATCTCTGTGAGTGATGCTTTAAATGTTAAATTAGCTGTTTACATAAACTACTGCAGCACACATGGCATTAATTGTGATCCACCTACACAGACTGGGTTTAGAATGGATAGTTGTGTCTGTTCAGTTTGTCTATAAAAACAAAAGTAACTTGCAGATTAGTCTTAACTCTGTCTTGGCAGGTTAATTCTCCAACTTGCCCTGTTTGCCAGTGGCAAATGGACTTGTAAGCAAGTTGTTTATTGGAATGCATTTTTTAAAAATAATAGTTAAGAGCTGCCTGCTTATACTTGGATAAAGTTGTCAGTTAATCTGTAAGCCAACTTGAGTTATGTGTGTCATGGAAAGTCTGCAGGCTAACAGCAGACTTAAGTGTTGATGCTTATTTTTGCTTAAAAGCTCCCGTATTTATCTTTTGCTGAACAGCAGTAAAATTAAAATCAAGTGCCTTTCTGCACCTGAAGAAGCATACTGAAAGCAAAGGATATTGTTGTGCACTGAAAAGTACACTATAATTTTACAAATTACCCACCTCCCCTCCAATCCACATAACGGATAATGTATTACATTTTGGTTTCCATTTCCCAATTAGCAGCCACACTGTAATAATATTTTAGTTAAGGGGTAAAGGGAGAATCTCCAGTATCCTCACTAAAGATGTAACATCTGCAGATGTGTTCATAAGGTTATACAGATGTTGCCCCCATGGAAGATTTGCAGTTTGGAGGTTATTATCCCCTCTTGGAGGAATGTTGTAAGAAATGTTAAATGAATGTGCATGGAGCACTTTATTTATTTAGAACATTCATATACCACTCATTAGCCAATCTGTTCCCAGAACTCTGTGAGCCACTGTGGTCTAGTGGTTAGGGAGCCGGACTCCTATCTGGGAATACCAGGTTCAATTCTGCCCTCCCCCATGAAGCCAGCTGGGTGACCTTGGGCTAGTCACAGCTCTCTTCTGAGCTCTCACAGGCCCACCTACCTCACAGGGTGTTCTGTTGTGGGGAGAAGAATAGAAAAGCTTTGTCAGCCACTTTGAGTTCCCTTAAATGGGTGATAAAAGCGGGGTAGGAAAGCCAACTCTTCTTCATTAAGAAAATCTCAAAGCAGTTTACAGTAGACATTAAAAACCAGGAAAAATACATACAAAAAAATCAATAAAAAAACTTGGGCAGGGCAAGGAAGAAACATTTGCACATGGAGTCCCTGGGTGAAGAGACATATCTTTAATAAGTGCCTAAAAGCTGTAAATGTAGGCATCTCACAAATAGCAAAAGGGGTGGGTATTCCATAGAGAAGGTGCTACCACAGAGAAGGCCCTGCTGTGGCCCATCATAGGATGGCATTCAGGTTGTGGGTTGTGCCATAAACCTCTTTAGATGATCTGCTTCTTTTAGGATTGCAGTGAGGGAGGTGTTCTTTGAAGAAAGTAATACTCAAATTCTCTATTATAATCCTTACATACTTACATTATCAGCATGCTACATTGTGGCACTGAAAAGCCAGTTATTCAGTGGTATATGGTAGAATGTATCCACCTCATGCTCTTACATGGTATCATGGAATGGCCTGATGTCCTAGAAAGACAAAAAACTTGATCATCAGGCATATCTATAGGCCCTGGCTATTTTCCTCTCTGATGTTTTGATTTGTGGAGCCACTTCCCTTTACTAAAGTGGTAGCCGAAGAAGCAAGCAGTGGGAAATGAAAAGTTGCTTTGAACAAGTAATTTCAGTTCCAGTTTGGCTTATTCGATGTTTGAAAGGTGCAGTGTAGGAAAAGTTCCACTCCCCATCAAGCCACATCTTAAGATTCATCCAGTTTAAGATGCATTTTTTGGATAATCTGAAATAAAGCATGGATAATCTGGAATAAAATGTGTCTGGATGTACTTTGTTCCAGATTATCCAAATAATGTGGAATAAGTAACAGAAAAAAGCAAGCACTTGAGGTTTTCAGTTCCAATTCTGTTCATTTCTTATTGCTGGATGAAGCGTTATTCTCTTATATAACCCTTTTAAAAGATTAACTATAGAGGCATTTCGAAAACTAAGAGGTCTACACCCCTTGTTCTCTAATTGCAACAGCGGTTGCAATGTGTGTCTCTGGGAACAAGCGTTCAGCTTTTGGAAATTAGGTAGAAGACTTAGAGCCAGGAGAGTTCAGTGGCCGAGTATCTGCTGGGTTTTCAGAATGTCCTAGGTTTAATCTGTGGCATCTGTTCAGAGGAAGAAAATGGTAAACCATTTCTCTACTATTGCTAATAAAACTGCATGGACAAAGGTGGGTTGTCACCAGAGTCTGAGTTTGATTTGCGGATGTGTTTAGCATTCATTATACAAGATTCCTGTGAATAGTCTGCCGAGTCCACTCAGAAAGAGAAATGTTACATTATACATTTTGGTTTGCTTGACTAATTCATAATGGCTTGCCTTTGTGCAACACTGGAAGCGAAGATCTTGGCTCCTTGAGCAAAGGTGTGATATCGGTGAGCCAAAGGAAAACATTTTTGCCCTGTGAATACAGTTACAACATGGCATACTTGTATTAGGCACCGTGATTTGTTGATGTATGGCTAGCTAATATGGAAGCTTGGTTTAGTGGTTAGGGAGCCGGACTCTTATCTGGGAATACTGGGTTTGATTCCACTCTTGTTTATGAAGCCAGCTGGGCGACCTTGGGCTAGTCACAGCTCTCTTTTGAGCTCTCACAGTCCCACCTACCTCACGGTGTTCTATTGTGTGGGAGGAGAATAGAAAGCTTTGTCAGCTGCTTTCCATCCCCTTAAATGGGTGAGAAAAGTGGGGTAGAAAAACCAACTTGTCTTTTTTGAAAGTTCCTGGACTACAACTCCCATCATTCCTTTCCATCTGGGGGGGGCATCCAATTTAACAACATCTGGATAGCTCTGCCTTAGTCACACTTGTTGAAGAAAAAGGCCTCAGTGTGGTCATCTAGTGGTATTACCCGGAGGACTAAAATATAGAAGTAGCTTCTGTAGTAATTGGGAGTGGTGGTAGCTAAATGGTGGTGGAAATTGCTCCACCTGGCCATCCTCCTCTCGGCTTTAAACCGAGCCAGCCTTTTCTTCCCCCCTGTCGAAACAGGGGGAGGGAAAAGGAAGGAAGGCAGCCGAGGAGGAGGCTGGCAGGTGTGCTTATGCGCACCTGTGCAGGTGTGCTTGTGCGCCCCTGCCAGTTCTGTGTGGGAGCAGCCCGACACATGCTCAGTGCTGTTCCCAGCCTCCACCATTAACCCACAGATTACTCAGAGTAATCTGGGTTTGCTCCGAGTTTGTGGGTAGGTAGGAACTCAGCCTTTGTGGAATCACTGCTCTTGTAAAAGTATCCATATGTAGGAAGCACCTGCTCCCTTCCATTCTCTCTCTACATACTGGTAGTTTTGCAAGAGCAGTGATTCCACAAGAAAACAAGACCAGATAAGCAATCTGGCATCATCAGACAATCATGGCTATACAGTGCTTGTCTGGTGCTCTATCCTGGGGAGTATACAGTGCCTGACAAAAGTTCTGTCGCTTATCCATGTTGTTGAAA
>MTQE01000390.1:11708712-11730042 GCA_014337955.1 Aspidoscelis marmoratus
CCCTGCTTTTCTCACCTATTTAAGGGGACTGAAAGCGGCTGACAAAGCTTTTCTGTTCTCCTCACAACAGAGCACCCTGCGAGGTGGGTGGGGCTGTGAGAGCTCAGAAGAGAGCTGTGACTCGCCCAAGGTCACCCAGCTGGCTTCGTGGAGGAGTGCAGAATCAACCCCGGTATTCCCAGATAAGAGTCTGGCTCTCTGACCACTAGACCAAACTGGCTCACTTTGCTTGAGAAGCATCGGCGGCATTCTTACGCCCAGGTGCCAGTCGGTGCCCCAGTTCACGCTTTCCCGGCGCGCTGATGCCAGTTTCGGTTTCCATCCGTCAGTTTCGTTTCTTCTCGCTTTCTGTCCGGCTTTGCTCCTTCCCTGGCCGTCAGGTGACTTCGAGGAAATCGCTGCTCGCGATCCTAGTCCCGTTGCTGGCTGGCAAGCAAGGAAGGAAGGAAGGAGGGGTACGGTTGCTGAAGCCTGCCCTATAAAAGGGGGCGAGCTGGCTGTCCCTCTCCTGGCCCGTGGGGAACCTCCGATCCGAGCTCAAGATGACAGCGGAGCAGAAGGAGAGTCTGCTGCGGTTTCGCCATTATATAGAGAGGACTCTGAATCCTGTTTATATACTGACTTATATGGACGAGTGGCTCAGCGATGGTGAGTAGAGGGCTCGTATTTTGCTTTCTCTCTCTGTTTTAATCCATTTTCAGCCCACTTTCAGAACGAGAGAACACAGCAGCCAGCTGACCGGTCGCTTTCTTTCCTCGTCATCCAACCCTAAAGTGGATTTTCTGAGTAACATAACGCCAAAAGAAAACAGCCTGTCACTTTACTGGTGTGTTCTCTCGTTCTGAAAGTGCAATGAAGCCGGATTAAAACTTAGGTGCTTTTTGCCTTTCCTTTCCCCTTGCTCACTCTGCAATGCATCTCAGTTTTATTAAAGCACTTCGGTTCATTGAAGGTGCATCGCAGAGTGGGAAAGGGAAAAGGGGAAATATTTAAGGGTGACTTCAGGGCGTCTCTTCCTACCTCTAAGCCATTTAGCAATTCGAATTCTTTTGCCTTTTCCAGCCTGTCAATCATCAACTCCCCCAAACCAGCTGGTATTTTGCTTTCTGAGCAGAAAGGAAGGGCTGCCAATGGTTAAACCATGATGCTGGTCTCCTTTCTTCAGCGCCAGCTTCTCCCTTTCTGCCAGATCTGTCTGTCAGTTTTGCTGGCAGAGCCTTTGTTAAATACATTTGCCACAAGCAGGGCAAAGATGTGGGTGACTGGTAACGCTTGACAGTTGGCAACAAGGATTTTGCAGCTTCTCTGGTCTTCTTCGAGCCCAGTGTGTGAGGCTTGCCTGTGTTTAAATAACAGCCACACGGGAGCTGTAACTGTCAGGAGAGTTTGATCCCTGGCTTCTTCCGGGAAGGAAGGCAAAAGGAAACCACTTCTGTTCTGCACGTGCCAAGAAAACAACACAGAGGGACCCTGACTTGGCACTTCCAAAACTGACAATCCTGCCCCCTCTTGCTTCAGTTGCTTAGACCCTTCTGGTTGGATGTGGAAGTACAGCTGGAGCCATTACTCCTGGAGAGGGGGGAGAGCTGTGTGACGGCCCCTTGCACTGCCCGAACCCTTCCTTGCTGCATTTGTTCTGTCAAAAAGCTTTGGGGAGGGGACGTGCGGAATCTGACACCGTGCAAGTCAGGAAGGGTAATGGGAGAGAGCAGGGAAGTTTCCTTTCAGGTGGGATTACTTCTGTTTCGGCCCGTGACTGCCCTCTGGGGCACTGAAACAAAATCTAGGCAGCACAGAAGAAGAAGAGTTGGCTTTTTTACCCCGCTTTTCTCACCCATTTCAGGGACCCAAAGCAGCTGACGAAGCTTCTGTTCTTCTCCCCACAAGAGAACATCCTGTGAGGTGGGTGGGGCTGTGAGAGCTCAGATGAGAGCTGTGACTAGCCCAAGGTCACCCAGCTGGCATCCTGGAGGAGTGCAGAATCAAAATCGTAATTCCCAGATAAGAGTCTGGCTCCCTAACCGCTAGGCCAAACTGGCTCGTCACTTGTCCCCCACCGACTCATCAGATGCAAAGTCAGTGAGTTTGGGCGTCACTCCTTGTCACTAACTGTCAGATGCATGGGGGTGGTGCCCTCTTCCCACTGCCTTTGTAGATTGGAGGGTGCTGCCTTGCCTTCCAGTGATGTGTCGTCCGTGGTGGCGGTCCACCCTCTTTGATCTGTTAGCAGCCAGAGTGACTGCAGTGGCGCTTGGTGGTCTCCACAAAGCCAGCTTGGTGCATGAGGACTGGAACACTGATGGGGTGCATAGTCCCATTTGACAACTGTGGCAGCGAGGGCTGAGGTTCCATCCACATTCCCAGTCTAAGTTTTGGCAATGGCAATGAGTGCCCAAATCGTTAAGAACATAAGAGGAGCCCTGCTGGATCAAGCCAAAGCCCATCTGGTCCAGCAACCTGTCTCACACAGTGGCCCACCAATTGCCCGTGGGCATCCGAAGCAGAGACAAGGGCAAACCTTCTCCTGTTCTCGAATCCCAGCAAATGGCCTTAGAAGCATCCTGCTTGTTCCCCAGCCTGAAAGATGTACTTAGGCATCCATTCTAGTAGCCACTGATACATCTGTCATCCATAAATTTGTCTAGCCCTTCCTTAAAGCCATCTAGGCTGGTTGCTGTTACCTCTGGGTGAAGAAATCCTTCCCCTTGCCTCATCTGACTCTCCTACCCATCAGCTTCATAGAGCGTGCCTTGTTGCTAATGTTGTGTGATAGAGAAAATAATTTTTCTCTTATCTACCTTTTCTATACCATGCAAATTTTATATACTTGAATCGGGTTGCAGCCTGGTTTCATAAGGGAGGTGTTCCAGCCCCTTAATCATTCTGGTTGCCCTTTTCTGCACCTTTTCCAGTTTCACAATATCCTTTTCGAGGTGTGATGAGCAGAATTGTACACAATATTCTAAAGGTGACCTCATACTTATAAAGAGGCCAAATGGCACTTGCTGACTTGTTTTCTATTCCCTTCCTAATTGTTCCCAGCATTGAATTAGCCTTTTTTGCCGCTGCTGCACACTGGGCTGACACCTTCATTGAGCTGACCATTGTGGCGACTCAGCCCTGCCCCTCCCTCCTCGTCCTTCGCAGAGTAACGCAGAGAGAAAGAGAGCTGCTGAGCACCCAGGTCCCTACCGGCTCTGGCGGGACTGTGTTCCAATCAGTCCCCCACCCTCCCCACTGGTGTCCTGCTTATATGTCTGTGAATCTGACTCCCATAAAGCAGCAAGCTGAGACAGTTGTAAAACAGACACTATTAGTTTATTGTTACAAAAGGAAAATAAAGAAGCAAGTTTGTAGTTTGACGTGAATGTTCTTCTGTTACTTGAAAAGTAAGGTATAGAAACTAATTGTGGCAACTCAATCCAACCACCCGTTGAACTCGTACTACCAGAGTAATGCAGTTGAGGAAGCGGCCGTTGGGCATCATGCTCCACTGCCTGCCAATGGGCTGGGGTCAGTATATGAACTGGACTGTACCCCCACACGCAGGCATCCTGCTCCACGGGCTTGAGGTTAAGCCCTCTCTCTGAAGCAGCACTATAAACACCAGTGTAATCCAAACACCAACTGTTCATTATTTACAAGCGAATAAATAAGTAGAAGCAAAGATAAAGGTAGCTAAGAGTCTTTGAGTTGCTAGAAGGAACAAGTTCTGTAAGCAGAACAAAGTCCAACTCTCACATAAAGATCTGCTGAAAGCAAAATAAACTACTACTGCCTCCAGCTCCACTTTGTCCCTGAACGAAAATCCCTGATACCATTCAGTGTGAAGATTCTTCCAAAGATAAAGAGAATAAGCAGCAAAAGCAAACTACCTACCAGGCTTGCCTCACTCCCACTGAGCTATCAGCCTGGCCACCCGTCCACGCTACCGCTGGCTCGCGCTCTGGTCTTCCTCTAACCTAGAGGTTAGACCCCTTCTATCCCCTGCTCCTCTGTACCAAGAGTGTGAGGCCTAGAAGCCGGAAGAGTTCAGCCTCGAACCCTCCGTGATCCCTCTCTTACTATAACTGCAAGAACAGAGACGCTGAGAGCCCCGGACTGCTGGCTTTTATACCCCGCGATTCGATTGCTCTGATTGGTGCATTTTCACGGTCTTTTCGCGCTGCTCCTCCCATCCTGTCCATCAAGCTGCAAAAAGCCCAGGAAACAAGCCCGCGGCTTCAGCTTGTTTCTTGAAACTGTCACACTAATAATCTGCCCCGTTCCCTTAGAATGCCCTACTGTGAGCCAGCAGTCTCTATTAAGCTTCACAGTAAGCTCAATCCATTCTTAGTCCTTGCCTCTCTGGCTTTTCTCTGACTTGAAGTAATATAAATTCCCAAAATAATAAAAATAGCTTTGCAGCAATCCCAATACTGTTCTCCTGGGCTCTATTCTGCTCTGGCTCCGAATGGAGAGTCCCACACTCATGCACACATGCTTCCCTTGTAAGCCACGATCCCCTCTACCGAAGAGGAGAGACCTCCTGCCCTTCTCCTCTCACCCCCGAGAGAAGAGGCCTACATGCAGCAGTTCGGAGTAACACTCCCTTGATCCCCCTCTACCCAAGACGAGAGACAAGAGACGCAGCAAGCCACCCGCTTTTATAGTCCATGATTCTGCACTTCTGATTGGTCTGTTTTGGCAGGCTGGCAGGGCTTCTTCAGACGCTCCGCCCCAGCTGTCAGTCACAGAGCTCAGAAAGCCTGTGAAATGGCTGCCCTGTCTCTGCTGACTGGTGTGAACGCCACAACCATCTTCATTATCGTTAATAGCTGGAGCATAGATTTGGATTAGTGTGATATTGAGGGGCTTGCCCTGGATTCAAATGGAACTCATTATGTTGTTTTTAATTGCAACCCAGTTCTACTTTTCTCATATTTTTATAGATTGTGGGGGTCACCCTATTTCTTCTGAAGGATCCTGAAGGAAGGGTGTGTGTGGAGGTGGGGAAGCAGGCTTTTAAAAGAACTGCAAACCTCCCTCGAGTGACATGAATGGCACCAGATGTGATGTAGCAAAAGTGGTGGAGAGCCAAGGGGTCCATGGAGGAACCCCAGGCCGATCTCTGCAGGAATGTATGACCAACACGGTCCAAGGCGGGGGACAGCCGATATCAATCCATGTCTGATCAGCACTGGTACGATCTCAGTTCAAACTCATGAATAGGCCAACTTGTTTTGGACTCGTCTGACCAGGGCGCTGGTTGGATGGGATGTCATCACAAGGCCTGTATACCTAAAGCTGTTGTTGTATGTGCCTGTACTCAGTGTTACACATCCAGTACGCATCTGTACGCATCCTTTAGTTATCCCTTAGGCCACCTGTTTTTGCCCCGTACTGATTTGTACAGATGCGGGAAGGATCCATATCTGCAAGTATGCATCGTGTACAAACCCATACACATACGAATGTCTGGATAATTTGAAAAATAGATCCAAAATTTGAAATCTGTTTGAATCTTTAAATTCAAATTTATGGGTATTTGATTCAAATTTAAATGTCAAAATTCGGATGAACTCGATCGAATTCTGAATACCTTTGAATGTTCATGCACATCCCTTTATTCTATAAAATGTGTGCCACTGCTAAAAAGGCCCTGACATGCCCTAACAACATCTTGGATAATTGGAACTGTCCTTAAGTCCTGTGCTGACTTTCCATATTGAGGCTTAATTTGATTAATGTGGGCTTTATGTTTATCCCTCCATCCGATCCTTTCATGGTGAACTAGACTATAGACCATTGGAAGGCTTTTACTGTAGAGCAGCGGTTCTCAACCTTCCTAATGCCGTGACCCCTTAATGCAGTTCCTCATGTTGTGGAGACCCCCAACCATGGGGGTGGGGCAGCTGGGAAGGGGAGAGAGGGGAGGTGGGAGACTTGTCGTGACCCCTCTGAAAGGGTAGTTCGACCCCCAAAGGGGTCCCGACCCACAGGTAGAGAACCGCTGCTGTAGAGGACAAATTATGTTGTTTCATGTTTGCAGAAAAGTATTTTGTTGACTGGAAGAGCAAAACCATGTTGTGCAAAATGGTGTTATTTGAGGAATATTCCACTGTATTGCCTGTGGGAGAGCTAAATTGTGCTGAACGATACCATGGCATAGAATATTTATTCCGGTATTTGCTTAACTGTCTTTTATGTTTGTTTTAGAGATCGTGGAGAAAATTAAAGAACTCAGGGAGAACCCTACGGCTGCCGCGGAGCTGTTTCTGCAATCGCTGGTTAAGCTCACATCTGACACATGGTTCCGTGGCTTCCTAGATGCATTGAAAGCAGCAGGTCTGAGTGTGCTAACAATGAAGTTGCTAATAATGATCACTTCAGTAAAAAGTGTTGGGTGGAATATGAAGCTAGCACCCAATTAGTCAAGATGAGGAGAAAAGAATGGGCTTAAAATGGGGTTTGTGTTATCAATTGCTGTATGTTAAAAGTATAAACACTCTTGTTGTCAAATGGCCAGCCCAAGGCTCAACAATGGAGAACTAAGCAAAAAAAAAGCAGACTTATTGCTCCTTTTTCCTAGCAGTTGGTCTAAATTTATATCCTGCTATTTACCTGGAGGTTCTAGAACAAGTTACATAAAACACTGGGAAACATCAGTTAAAAAAATATTAACATTACCTCTCCTCTTCTTAGGAATACTGGAAGTTTATTTATTTATTTGTATTTCTATCCCGCCTTATACCCGGAGGTCTCAGGGCGGGTTACAATATTATATTAATCTTAGACAGGACCCTGCCCTCAGGCTTACAATCTAAAGAGACAAGATACAAAAGGAAAACCGTGTGGGAGGGAACAGGGACACTATTTATTTATTTATTTATATTTATATTTGTGGCCTGGCCTGTATCTGAAGGTCTCAGGGTGGGTAACAACTTTTAAAACCAGCATATATATATAAAAAAGTATTAAAATTTAAAATCAACTCATTAAAAAACAGCACAATATCAGTTAAAATAGTAGTGTCTGCAGTGGGGGGCAAACATAACCAATAAGTTGTGCATGGTACTATGATTAGAAGCCACTGATGTCCTTCACAGTTTGTTAAAATTATCTTTTAAGTTATCCAGTTATCCAGGAGGGTTGCCATCACCATAAGGACCCCAGACTGAATAATTTGCAGGAGGAAGAAAAGCTGCCTCATAGCTTCTTTCTTTACACCGTACTTAATTTTATATGCATCTATTGTGTTCCATCTTCCAGATGTTTTCTTCTTATAGCTCTTGCAATCCTAGCTCATTTAGTTTGCTCTTTCCTGCCTTTTTTTTTTTTTAGGTCTGTAACCCCATAATTGCACTGCTGAGACACTTCCATTCAGTGCTTTCACTCAACTAGATGCCACCATGCTGAAATCTTATTTCTGGTCTATGGAGGTTCAGATTGCATTACTGTGTACATGCAGTATGTAATGCAATCTGAACATGCAGTCTGGGCTAGTGACTGCTCGAAGCTTTCTGGGTGGGTGGTTGCAAGTCTTGATCAGATGATCGCTGGCTACAAAGGGTGTTTTTTCACTGGCAGAAAGGACCCATTTGGGTGTGAGCCGGATGACCCCATTTTCACCACAGCACCCATTTGGGACCCATTTGGGTGTGAGCCGGATGACCCCATTTTCACCACAGCACCCATTTGGGACCCATCTGGGTGTGAGCCAGATGACCCCATTTTCACCACAGCACCCATTTGGGACCCATTTGGGTGTGAGCCGGATGACCCCATTTTCACCACAGCACCCATTTGGGACCCGATTGTTTCCACTGCCAGTCGGGAAATCCGGATGAAATGGGTGCTTTTCTGCCTTCAGTCCAGATTTTCTGTAGACCCCATTAATGGGGACTACAATGGGGTCTTCAGCCAGAAAATCCGGATTAAAGGGAGCCTGTTTCCATGAGAAACAGACAATGGGGTCCAGAGGCAGCTAGGGGGAGGGGAGCCCCAAAATCCGAGCTTCAAAGTGATTTCGGAGTCATTTCTAAATCATTCCGAAATGACGCCGAAGTCACTCCTAAGAGATTGGGAAAGACTTCGGAGAGGCTCTGGAGCTGTCAGCGCGGTCCGTTTGCTATTACCGCAGACCGCGTGGACTTCCCTCCG
The DNA here is from genome assembly GCA_014337955.1 of Aspidoscelis marmoratus. Lineage (NCBI taxonomy): Eukaryota > Metazoa > Chordata > Lepidosauria > Squamata > Teiidae > Aspidoscelis > Aspidoscelis marmoratus. The sequence goes on from MTQE01000390.1 coordinate 11,716,855, forward strand.
AAGTCCCTCTGAAACGAATGGCAGAGACTTCGGAGTCTCACCGCCGGTCTCTCTGAGGAGATCAGCACAGACTTTGGAGATGTTCCAAAGGGACTCCGGAGCTGCTCCGAAGTCTGTGCTGATCTCTTCGAAGGGACGTCGGAGAGTGCACCCCCCTGTCCCCTGAGCCACCTGGGGTGGCAGACAGACACCTTGGGGGTCGATCCGGATTCCCCATATGGGTGCAAAGGCATTTCCACAGCAGGGAGGTTAGCACCCTAATGGGTGCTGCACCTCCCGTGGAAACACATTGGGTGCTTCCCTTAATCCGGATCTACTAGGTCCGGATTAAGGAATGTACCCGTTCCTTAGATCCGGATCATCTTAGATCTGGATCTAAGGAGCGTGGTGGAAAAACACCCATAAATATGTGCCACCCTGTGGGCAGTTCGTGCATTGACACCTGGAAGAGGAATGCATCCCTACACAGTGGGTTTTCACTGAGCCCATGCATCCACCCACTTCTTAGGATTATGATCTCCTATATCTTCCCTTTCTGTACCTGTTTGTTTGACTGAGCAAAGATTGGTTGCTTGCATGTAAATCTTATCCATGAGTCTTCTGCTTTCAGTGCGTTTGCCCTCCCCTCAAAACCAGATATTCGAAGCAAATCTTTTTTTAAAATTGCAGTTTGATTTTGAAACCAGTACTTTCTTTGGCTGTAATGCTGCTGTTCCCAGAATGCCCACTATGGCAGGCAAGTTGAGTATCAGAAAGTGATGTTTGGGATACAGCACATTCTAGATGCGAGAGTCATGCAATAAACCTAACTGGTTTTTGTTTTTTTGTTCATTTGGATGCTATTCATCTTTACTGTAGTATCTTGTTTCTGTAGAATATAATGGACTTTATCAAGCAATTGAAGACTGGGATTTCCATAAGCTTGAGATACTAGAACCCTACAGATCCTTGTTAAAACGAATTGAGCCATCTCTATGGTCCATCGATCCTGAGCAGTTATTTGGTCATTTGCATGAATGCCTCAGACACCATGAGTTAGAGGAAATTAAACAGGTACCCTTAAAGAATTTTATACCTATTGTGGGGAGCTCTTCTGTTTTGTACAAAATATACCTTTAAATGGAATTGAATGGCATTCCCATCTTTTTATTCTTCTTTTTTCATGTATCTAATTCAACGGAATCTGAGTATTGGAGTAATCACTTCCAAGGCTATATAGTTCTCTGTGGGAACAATTCCATTTAACTTACTTGAGATCACTGAGTAAACAAGCATGAAATCACATTGTAAATGCCTGATGAGTCTCTTTCAGATTAAGGTGACCAACTTTTTTACAAAAGGAGGAGAAAAATAAATTGAAGAAAACAATATCATAAATAAAAGAAACATTTTATTCATTGGAACAATAATACAGTATAATATGACAAATGCACAAGTGCTGCCTCTATTGCCACCACCATCAAGGAAAGTTAGGAAACTTCAGTGGCTTCTCCAGCCTCACTTGAAAATGGCGGCAACACGGCAAGAGAGGAAAGGAGGGAGGCGGAGCTATTGGTTCCGCCAATCAGTTGGCTTGGAATGGCGCTATCATTTTAGCGCCCAACTGTCAAGAAAAAAAAAGGGCTTAAACACTGTTTCACATTATCAAGCCCTGATTGGTGGAACAATCTGCACTTTCTCAATGGGATTTTCTTCTTCCCTCTTGGATTTAGGTTGGGTGCGTGCTCCTGCGATCTTTAAAGCAGCCGCCCTGCATCTAGTATCAAAAAGGAAGACACGCAGATATAAATTGTTCTAAAATTATTTTAACCTTATTTTTATGTTTATAGTGTGAACTATTTGGAATTTTCTAAATGAAAATGTAGTATACAAATATTTAAATACTGTGAGTAAATCAGTTAAAAAAATTAAAGTGTCTGTTTTCTTGATTGGTGAATATCTGTTTTTTTTTTTTTAATGTATTTTTCTGGTGAACATACAAGAAAGTTACAGGGCTTGAATGGTGTTATCTGAATATTCCAGTAAAAGAAAAGCGAGAGATACTGGGTACAATTTACGTGTTTCACGCTGGAAGCACCATAGTGTAACTAACTCAGTGTAATCTAAAATGTAAACCTGAAATGTGTTTTTGACACCAAAATAGTAGAAATGCAGGAGAAGTGCAGAAATGTAGTTGTTATGGATCATTTGCTTTTGAGATAGGGTTGCATGTTGCTACTGTGAGCTGAAAATAGTCTACTACAACCATGAATGTTTACTGTAAAACAGTAATGAGTAGCCAGTAGTTGCAAACTTGGCCTGAGTCAGTGTGGCTGATAGATTATGTGGCTGATAGGGAAGTTCTTGTCTTTCTGTAAGACATGTCATTGACTCACCCCCACCTCTTAGTACATAGAAATTTAACTCGTGGTTTGATTTTCAGATGAAAATAAATCATGGCAAACGAGCAAGTGTGGGGAAACTAGTAAACTGCCTGTGTAGATCAGATAAAGAAAACTGGCCCAAAATTTTCCAGCTGGCTTTGGAGCATGCTGATTATACTACTCAAAGCAAACTCTTTGATATGAGGGAAGGTATGCTGCATCTCTTGTTGTTGTTGTTGTTGTTATTGTTGTTGTTAACACACCAAACAACAATGAAGCACAGTCACTGGATGACTGGTTGGAGTTGGTGTTCATCACACATTGAGTTCTTCCCAAGAACTCAGGATGTTGTGATGTCTCTGTGTACAATGCTTGTATATCTGAGCAGTTTGGCTTTTTGCAGTTGACTGATGGACTCAGGGCTGGGATAACCCACATAGCAGATAGTCCCAATCAGAGAAATAAAATCTGCTTAAAAAAAAATGCAGGCTTTCAAGTGTCACCTATCCAGACCCAGGATGGTTTGTATTTGGGTAAAAGATAAGGTGTAACCATGGCCTGAAACTGCTTTTCATGCAGTGAACTGGGCTCAGCCAGTGAGGCTAACCCTCTGGAGACATGCCCTTTGGCTGCATCCACAAACACTAAAAAAGGTGCTCAAAAGTGGCCTAGAAGGGATAATATATGGATGTTAGCATTACTATCCCACTTCTAATCCACATAAAAAACCAGATAATTCATTTTAGGAGTGCATTTTCTGGTCTTTAATGTGGATTAAAGCATTATCATCTGGACCCAACTACCACTAAGCTGCTATTGTGCAACTTTTTTATTGGTTGTGAAAGTGGTATGCATACTGTTTTATCTTTATGACTGAATGACAAGATGCATATGTCAACATCTGTAAAACTGTCAAAATTATCTCATATTTCACCCTTTAAGAATTTAGGTGTGAAACTCTTTGTTTCAGCCAGAACACCTTTTAACCAATAATAGGTTAAAGAGTCTTTGAACTCCTTTCCCCCTGAATCCACACTCAAGTAGGGAAGTCCCTAGTAGGGGTGTGCACAAATAGAATTTTTGGGATTTAATTCAATTCGAACCTTTAAAATCCAAATTTGGCCAAATTCAATTCGCGTTGAATGCCTGAAAATTTGACTCAATTCAAATCTTTAAAATCCGAATTTAACCAAATTCAATTCTAACTAAGCAAATTCAAATCTATTTGCTCGAATTTTTATTTGAATTTGCACGTATAAATGTTGACAACATTTGTATGTGCCCGTATGCGTCGTTACGCATCCCGTACGCATCCGTACGCATCTGTATGCATCCCGTAGTTATCCCGTATGCAACACATTTTCATTCCGTACAGATGTGTACAAATGTGTACGGTTCTGGGAAAGATGCATGTCTGCAAGCACACATCATGTATGCAAATGTCCAGATAATTTGAACGAATAGATCCGAAATTTGAAATTTGTTTGAATGTTTAAATTCAAATTTATGGACGTTCGATTCAAATTCAAACATTGAAAATCAGGCAGATTCTATTGAATTTCAAATACCTTCAAATATTTGGGCACACCTCTAGTCCCTAGGTCATTTCCTATACTGTGGTAAAAGCATGTGCAGAAAGACTGTTTTAGCAATACGAGCCAAAGTTGGATGCTCAAATTTGTTTCATTCTGTCTGACTTAAAATGATGTCTGAGAGCTATCACTATAATATTACTGAGTTAATCATATAGTGTTCTTCCCTTAATATTAAAAGGGACAAAATCAATAATGCATATGTCTTAATATGCTCTTTCAGGTAATGAGGAAAGCACTGATGTTGAAATTTCTAGTGAAGATGAATGCAGCAGTATGATGGACTTAAGCTTACAGTATTCTGGTGAGCCAGAAGCTGATAATTTCAGTGGAAGTTCAAATAGTTCTTCAGGTAAGATCCTCTTTCTGTCTGCTTGAAAACTTGAAATAGCTGTGCATAGCTGGATATGCCTATCTATCAATATCTATCTGTTGGTAATGATTTGGGATCTTGAGGGATATTCCAGCATGCTAGAGCTGCATCACTGGGTTGGGAGCTGCTGCTTTCAGTTTTATAAATGTTCAGTTCTTTAGGAATGAAGGCTCAAAAGGCTGTGAGATGGTTAAGGGAGAACAAGACTGTGTCTCCAAATGGTGTTCAGAAACACCTTGGAGGAACAATGATATCTCCATAGCACCTCATGTAGGCTTCATAGATACCCGTCTCTTAATCTCTTAATATTTTTTAAATAGAAAAAATGAAAGGTAGAGGTGACATTGGCCAAAGAGAAATGAAGGGGTGGACTCCGCAGTTACTTGGAAAAGCACTCCTCTCATCCACTAGATTTAGAATGCACACGTGAAGAAATTCTGAGGTAACAAAATAAGACGGGAAAAAAGGGCAGGTGTTGACATGAGGCAATGAGAAAGTAGGGGATGGTGCCACTGCTCCTCTAGAATGCCCATAAGGTCAAGCATTGGCCAAAATGGAAAAGGAAAATCCTCCCTCTGCCCACTCAGGAAAGTATGAGCACGATAGCCAATAGTATGAAACACTCTAAAATATAATCTGGCTAAGCAGCAGAAACAAATCTCAGTGCCACAGTAATCCAAATACTGGATAGATCATGTTCGGGCAGGTTGCCGGGGAGGTAATAGCTTGGATAAAAATTGGAAGGGCTTTTTTAGGTGTATTCCTTGGGAAGCAAAGAGTGTTTCAGGCCACCTTAAACATCAGGTGTGACTGCAGACATAGATGGTTTTCCTTTATGTACTTCTATGGTATAAAAATAAACTTCCCTCTAGCTGATAACATGATTTAAAGCCTTAAGCATGGGATAAAACAGACAATTTTCACACCTTTTTTTTTTGAAAATTAGATTTTGGACATTATTTATTTGTTCAGTTAATCTGTAGCATTAAAAAATAACCAGAGTTCTCTGCATGGGTAACACACACACAAAAAACAAAATCAGGTTTTAGTGAAGTGAGGCCTGTGGCTACCTGCATACACAGTAAAGAAAAAAAACCCTCCTTGGCTGCTTCCAGACTTGCGGAATAAATCCACAGTTAAAGGTAAAAGCACAGCATACCTACTGCGCATTGACTACTGGGCATCCAAACTGGAAAAGCAGCTCAGTAGCTTCCCCATTGGAAGCTGTGAGAGCTGAGTCAGTGTGCACTGTCATGTGGGTTGAGGCAACCAATCATATTTGAGCTGCCCTTTCTGCTCTCATTGTTCTGTTCTCGCTGTTCTGCCTTGACTGGAGGGAAACTTTGGCTTTTGTTTATACTGCACAGTGAGTGTCGTTAAATCCTCATTAAGGTAAGTGCGCAGACCCAATCAGGTAATGCGACACCATGACAATCCATCGGTTGTTGTGTGTGACACCTCAATTGTGACTGCGCATTCTACTGCACAGTATACATGAGTCTGGATGCAGCCCTTATTGGTGGTAGCTGGCATATGGTAGAGTTCCTGTCCTATCCCTAATCCACAATAAAAGTCAGAAAATGTGTTTCCAATGCTACCAGCTCTAAGCTGCTTTTGAGCTACTTTATTCCAGCTTGCCTTTCTTTCTGTTGCGTGTCTCTCTGCATAGTGTTCTTTAACGCAATACTTTGTGTTTTTAGGTATAGTAAATGTAAGTGCAAGAAGGATGAGGTACATTAAGTCTCTACATTTTGAAAAAGGAACTCTTCACAAGTATTTTCACTTCTTGTTTGCTTCTTGTTTACCTTTTTGATCTTGCTTACGTGTAGATGGCCTTCAGCGAACCATTTATGTGCCAAAGAAGGCAAGAAGCTATCAGACTGAACTCGCCCAGCCTGCACTTGATGGCAAGCACACTATTATATGTGCCCCTACTGGTAAGAGCATTATGTGCTTTTGAACTGTGGTTGAGTTTTGAAACAGTTGATATGGAATATGGAAATCCTCTTTTTCATTTTTTAACTTAGACCATTTTTGAGGACTAAGTACAGTATTAAATAATGGACACATCATAGCATGTTTTTGATTCTTAGGCTATTTCTGCACCGCATGTGATATTTTGTGTTGTGCTGAACAGAATTATGTGATCCAGTCCACAATGGGCCAGGCTGCCCATCCTTGTCCAGCTTTAAAGTCTGAGAATAAAAATTCCCAGCTGTTGTAGTTGCCGGCCATGGTTGTTTTGGCCAGGAAACCAGAAGCGGTGCACTGCTAGGTGGTTTGAGGGACATGGCCAGAAAATGTTGCATTCCTCACCGTGGCTTCCAACTCCTCAAGCTTCTCTATGGTAGAATTAAAGTTCTGCTATTAGATAAAATGGTGCCAGGATTTTCAGCCCTGGCAGACTGAACGACCTACAAAGGGTTCCATGGTTGAAGTGGGCCATAGTCTCATTTTTTGCACTGTTGCACTCATCCAGTATAGACACAGCATTATGATCCATAGTCTGGAGGAGGTCTTCAGGGAGTGTGCTGGGTGGAATGACCCTTGACTTCCTGTCAAATGTCACAACAACCCTTCAATAACAGCCTTGTACAATTGGAATTAACTCTGGAGGAATCGAGGCTTTCATAGTTGTTTTTCCACTAGCACTAGAGTTCCCACTAAGGACCCCTTAAGTACTTTTAATGGGTCCTTAATGGGTACTCTAGTGCTAAGTGGAAAAACACCCCATGACTGGTTTATCTCAACTTGTCACAGCTGTTGGGTTGTTATGCTGTGTGTTTCATACTTCTGCTTTGAATTTAAACTTTCGAATATGGCTGTGATATCCATCTTCAGGGAATATGACTGTTAGAAGAGTCAGATGCAACTGAACTTATGTTCAGAATGATAATCACACTAGTTTCCAAGTATTGAGTTTGAGTCACACTGGCTTGATCAAGGTTGCTTGGTAAAAGAAATATTGCTACAGAAGCAAATCTTACTCATAAGAAACACATTTACCATTGTTGATAGGTAGTAGAGTAGAGGTAAAAATATTGAAAACAATTTCAGTATTTTCTAGAAGGAATAAAATGGAAATGCTTTACAGATGTGTCCAACAATTCTTGTCTTCTCTACTTCATCTTCACAGGATCTGGGAAGACCTTTGTGTCTGTTATGATATGTGACCATCATTTCCGCAGTGTGCCTGAAGGTCAGAAAAGGAAAGTGGTTTTTTTGGCTACTAAAGTCCCAGTATATGAGCAACAGAGAAAGGTCTTTGAGGAGTATTTCAAGAGAAGCAAGTATGACCACTTCTAGTATATGACTGACTTTTTTTTACCCAAAACAACGAGAACAACGGTTTTTAGCATTTACTTTAGCCAGGTTTCATACAAAAAAGTGTATTTCAGTGCTTAGAGAGGGATATTCAATATAGTGATTCTGCTAAGGTTGAAGCAAGGCATTGAATCCATGTAAGTATGGGCTACATCCACACTATTCTTTTTTTTAAAGCAGTAGCTCAAAAGTGGGTTATAGATGGTAACAGCCTCTAATCCCCATTATAGGATAGAAAATGTGCTTCCAAAGTTGCTCATCAACAACTGTACAGGTGATGGATCTACGTCTATTGGCCTGCTTCTAAAGTTCCATCGACAAAATATGTTCCCTCGTATACCTTTTTTGGTGCATATTTTTCATAATTTTTAAATATATTTTTAAACCAATCCATTTGTGGGTAAACTGGATTTGTAAACGTGTGTTTAATATTCCATTATTTTGTAAACCATGCAAATTTAGCTGGTGTGGATTAGGATCCGTTATCTGATATATACTCACCCCAGATTTCATGTTTTATTTTTTAGTGTTAAATGCTTGGTGTCTGGCAGGCAACGGATTCAGGATCAGTGCAGGCCTCATTCCAGAGCCCAACAGTATTTTGTCAGGCTCTGGAAGATAATCTGCTTCTCTGATTTTTCATCTTTGCTTTGCTTTCCATATTTTTGCAAAACGGTTTCTTTTTTTGGCAGATATAACAAACCTTTCCATATGCTGAATATTCTTCATTCAGGCTGTATTTGTTTACACATCTTGTTCAAACTTATATCCATTGCCTTCTAAAAGTATATCTTCTGGTGAGATCTAGTAGTTTGTTTGTTTGTTTTGTTTTGCCTGAGACTAATATTCCTTTTAAACATATGCATTCCTTAAGATTTGTTCTGCACTGTTTTTGTCTGGGCCACTCCTTTTTCGTTGTTGCTATTTCCAGTGTTTTTTTTTCTAGTGCTGTTTTAAAGTTTTTTTCCTATAAAGTATCTCTTTTGTATTGGACCCCATCAAGATCCCATCTACCTTATAGTTAGTATCATGAACACTGCAGGCTTTAGCTATCAAATGTAACTGTGTGATACAGTCGTTTATAGTTTCTATTGTTCCTTGCTGTTACCCTCTGTCACATCACTTTCCCTGTGCAATGTAGCCTAAATTATTATTCCTTAATATTATTCTGCCAAAACCTGCTTTTTTAGTTTTTCAGGTATAACCAAAATCTCCTTTTAAGAGTTGCTATATCTGAGTAATCTTAGGCCGCATCCACATGGGGATAGGGTACAGGGACAGAGATGTGCCAACCCACTTGAAGCACATATGAGCCATTACTGGTTTGAGGAACATGGCCAGAAAATGTTGCAGTCCTCACAGTGGCTTCCAGCTCCTCCAGCTTCTCTATGGTAGAATAAAAGTTCTGCTATTAGATGAAGCGTTCCTGTCATCCTTCTAACACCACTGGTTTAGCTTAAAAATCATGTTGTGTTCCTTGTACTTTTACATGCTGTTCTCTATGTGCCATATCCTTTCTCCTTTCTTTTTCCTTCAGCCTTACAAATTTTATGAAAAGTTCCCACAATAAGGCACTGTGAATTCAGGCAGCCCTGTTTGGGCTGGGAACCTAACCTTTGGATAGGGGGTGCCTATCACTAGGTGACTTCTTGCCTTGGTTTATGGGTTTATACACTCCAGCAGCCATCCACTTGTAAAACCAGTTGCCTAGGGAAGAAAAACAAAGCAGGAAGAGAGAAGGAAGGAAGAAATTCATACACCGTTTTTGCTATGCAATTGGATACAAGAATTTAAGGTGCTTCATATGTTTGAGGTGATACTAGGGCTAGATGTGTGAAAGCTTTGTGACAGCCTGTTTAAATGTGCAAGTTATCTCTTGATTGTACAGTTTAGTATCTGTTATTGTTCCTTGCTCTTTGCATTGGATTACTGATTCCTTAGAAATTTAGTTTTGCACTCCAGGAGCACCTAGTGACTGAGGAAAGGATGGTGCCAGAACCAGCACGTGCATTTTTTATGCATGGATCTAACAGCCAAAATTTAGCCAAAATTTAAATTTCTTACAGTTTGAGATTTGCCGCTGCCCAAGACAAGCTATCTGTCTTATTCACAATGTTGGGTTTTTGTCTTCCAGCCTCGCCATTACAGGTATCTGTGGTGAAAACTCCGTGGATGCTCCTACAGCTATGATTATCGAGGGAAATGATATCATTGTCATGACACCTCAGATTCTTTTGAATTGTCTAAATGACAAAACCATCGCTTCCCTTTCATTATTTACACTGATCATTTTTGATGAGTGCCACAATACTGTTGGGAACCACCCATACAATATGTTGATGTCCAAGTACCTTGACCTTAAATTTGAGCAAGCTGCGACACCACTCCCCCAGGTGAGAACCTCCCTTCATTACAGAGGAAGTTGGGAGCATAGGCTCGCTTAGAAAACGTTGCTAACTTAATATTTCCCTTGGGACGTGACAGGTTCTAGTGTTCTCTCTCTTCTACACAGAAAATAGTAGTTTTTAGCAGTGGATTTAAGAGTATTCCACCAGCAGAAGTTGTGATCGAGAAAGGATTACCAGCTGATGGGAAAAATCTTTACATCTTAGCTTCATTGTTTCTTTGTCCTTCTTACGTTGCTTGAACATAGTCCAGTGATGGTGAACCTTTTGACCTTGGTGAGCCAGTTTAGGCTAGTGGTTAGAGACCTGGACTCTTATCTGGGAATACCGGGCTCGATTCTGCCCTCCCCCACAAAGCCAGCTGGGTGACCTTGGGTTAGTCACAGCTCTCTTCTGAGCTCTCACAGCCCCAGCTTCCTCACAGGGTGTTCTGTTCTGGGGAGAACAGAAGGTTTGTCAGCTATTTGAGTGCCCTTAAATGGGTGAGAAAAGCAGGGTAGAAAAGCCAACTCTTCTTGTTCTCAGTGTGTCAAAGTCTACAGAAAAATCTAGCTTAACTTGAGTGCTGTGGCACATCTAGAAATATCCATATATTTGTGGTATTTGTAGCTCTACTAAAAAGAAATAATTATATTTTTGATACATGTATTTATTGAAAGCAAAAACAAATGATTATTTACATTAGTGACTTTTTTTGTTGCTGAATTCCATTTGCTAAATCTTCAATTGCAGGTTGGGATTTCATACACTTCAGGCGCAAGCAAGCGCTACTTACGTCATCTGTCCGTCAGTTTCTTTTCTTGGTTTTAATATTTAATGCCGAGAATAAGGGTGCTTCCGCACATGCCCTTAAATACTCATTGACACATGCAGAAACCTGCATCCGCACAGCAACACCTTTTAAGGACACTTTGGCTAATTAGCGTCCGCACAGCAACACCCATTAAGCACACATATGGGAAACTGCGTCCGCACAGCGGCACCCATTAAGCATGGGATGGGAAGACCGCGGTACCCAGTAGAGACAGATAGGGGAAGCCGCTTCCGCACCTATCTGCCTCTAAAGTGTGCTTAATGGGGTCTACTGGAAGACTACATACAATGTAGTCTTAATAGGTGTTTCACTGTGAAAACGCATCTGCTTAGGACATGTCCGCACAGTGAAACGGTGCCTAACCGGGGCCCTCTCCCGGCCCGCCATGATTGGCTCCCCCGGAGCCGAGCATGACAAGCCGGGGGACTCCGCTCTCGTGGCTTGCCCTTGCCCCAGGAGCGGCGGATCGCCACTTCTGGAGCCAGGGGGAGCTTCTCTGAATCCCTCCCTAGCCCGCCCAGGGGAGAGCGCGAGCGATCCCCTCCTTACCTCTTTGCAGTCACCCTGATTCTGGCCGCGGGGTCCCAGGAGGCTGCGCGCCTGCATCCTGTGCACCTCCTGACTGGGCAGGGCGGCGTGCCTGCGCAGAGAGCCTCCTGACGCCAGGCGCTGCCAGGCGCTGCCCTGGCCAGTCAGGACGCCCACAGGAGCCAATCATGGTGGGCCGGGGGAGGGCCTCCAGAGCACAGATCTGAGGTGGGTGCTGTGCGTCCGCCCAGTGCCCTCCTCAAATCTGGATCTACATCTTCCTTCCGCCTCGTGTGTGGACAGAAGGGTGTTGTTAGATCCGTATCTAATAGATATGGATCTACCTTCATCCGGATGTACTCACTCCAGATCTACTCTAATCTGGGGATAGTAAATCCGGATTTACTGGAAACCGGATTTACTAAATCTGGATGTAGTAGATCCGGATTTACCCCTGGTGAGTGCAGAAGCACCCTATGGTTTCTCCAAAGTACGTAGCAGGAAAATTTTTGAGTAAAGCCGTCGCTGGCACACAGTCCCCTAGCGGCCGGGAGCACAGACGCTCTGTGCATGACCTGGCGGCGGGATGATGTGATTTCATCATACTTCCTATGCCAGGCACAGGCAGTGCGCCTATGCTCCTGGTATCTTGTAGGCCACACGTCAGAAGCGGCCTGAGGTCTACAAGATACTGAATGGCAACAAGAAGCCCAGGTGCTGGGGTGAAACCAGAGAGACTGGGTGCCACCCAAAAGGACTTGGCGTGTCACCTGTGACGCACATGTCATATGTTCGCCATCACTGGCATAGTCAGATGGTTTGGGGTTGTGGTAAATAGCGATAAGTGCCTTAGATCAGATTTTGTAGGGTCACTTCAGGGCATATTTACTTAAAATTATAATGCTCTGGTTCTGGTGACCCTAACTTGGGTTGTGTGAACTAGGTTTTAATCCAGTTCCAGTCCACTTTCAGAGTGAAGGGACACTTCTTTGGTTATTTCAAAAGGGGTTTGGGGAGTTAGATAATGCCAAAAGAAAATAGCTTGATACTTTGTTGATGAGTTGTTTCACTGTGAAAGTGGACCGAAGTTGGATTAAAACTTAAGTGTGAACGCAGCCATGGTGTTTTGTGCCCTTGGTTCTGCATGTACCCAGGAACAGCTCTATTCTCTTAAGGGCTATTTTTAATTAATATCCTGTGCTTGTTTGATCTTCAGTGGTAATCAAATAAATCAAAATATGCTCAGATTGTAGGGTTGACAGCTTCCCTTGGAGTTGGCAATGCCAAGAACATGGAAGAGACCATAGAATATATTTGTGAGCTTTGTGCCGCCCTCAATGCTGAAGTCATCTCAACTGTCAGAGAAAATATAAAGGACCTGGAAGAAGTTTGCTATAAGCCCAAAAAATGTAAGCTAATGTTTTAAATTGCTCTCCTTCCAAATTAGGGGACTTGTAAATTGCATGCAATCCCTACAGATTCACAAGCCTAATTCATTTTTGTCTCTAGTGTAAATAGTAGCAGACTCTAAACAGGGAGGAACAAGCATTATTCAAGGGCTAATTCCATGTGCTACACTTCGGCCGCATTCCCGTTACAAGCTTAAAACGGTTTCTCTAAACCGAAATAATAGTACCGGATGCAAACACGAATTTGCCTGATCCCATTACTTTCAACTTAATCGTGTTCAATCCGGATTCGGAGGATCGTATGTGGTGTACGTGACCCAAGGGAGGACACAAGTGGCTACTTTCTAAAAGCCGCTTTTCGGGGCTGCCCCGCCCTCTTC
>MTQE01000390.1:11737127-11753251 GCA_014337955.1 Aspidoscelis marmoratus
TGTATTCACACAGTTATGTAGATCTTACTTGCATTCACTACAAATAAAGTATTGGAATGCAGTCACATCTCCACTGTTCTGCTTGTGACTTCCATGTTACCTTGCGTTATCTGCTGAATGCAGTCTCTGCCCATCTTATGTATAAAATCTCAACAGCAAGCTACTTATTTTATCTCTCCTATTGGTGCAGCCAGAGGAAAAGGTTCTGTTAATCCCAGTTTCTTTCCCATCTTTTGAGTTAATCCCTGTTAAGTGCAACCTTCCGATCATTTGCTGAAGCGCTCTTCTTGTCCTGCTTCTGCTCAACCACATTGTGTGTGGATGGAAGAATCCACTCCTAGGAGGGTCTCTGTGGTGAAGATTTTTGGCTCAAACTCACTGCCTCTTGATTTGGCTTATCTGAACAGCCAACTGCAGAAATTGGCTCAACTCACGCCTGCCACAGAGGGACATTACTAGTTTCAGCAGCTGTCCTTCTGTTAGTCACCACAGCTAAGTTCCCTGGAGGATGAAGCCATGGCTGACATGATAATAGCACAGGCCCTCCGGGTTTCATGGTTAGGAAGCCAGACTCTTGTCTGGAAATACCGGGTTCGATTCCTTCCTCTCCCATGAAGCCAGCTGGGTGACCTTGGGCTAGTCACAGCCCCAGCTATCTCACAGGGTGTTCTGTTATGGTGTTTAGCTTTGTCAGCTGCTTTGAGTCCCCTTAAATGGGTGAGAAAAGCAGGGTAGAAAAGAAAACTCTTCTTCTTCTTCTTCTTCTTCTTCTTCTTCTTCTTCTTCTTCTTCTTCTTCTTCTTCTTCTTCTTCTTCTTCTTCTTCTTCTTCTTCTTCTTCTTCTTCTTCTTCTTCTTCTTCTTCTTCTTCTTCTCTTTCTACAGTAGCAGTTGTCAGGGCAATGCATCTGTTTTCTGCTGCCTTGTAAACTGCTTGCTGCATTTCCCTCACAGAGCAGCTCTGTGCGGTCTATTTAGGAAGTTTAGATTAATTCTGTGCTAAATGCACTGAAGTAGTTAAAATGAAGTGGCAGAAAACTGCAGGGGAAGGCTCCCCAAGTCACAGACTCCACCAAAAGTAAGAGTCCAGGGATAAGCATGTCTTCTATGCTGTGGGGACAGCCATTCACAATTAAAATGGTCCCTTCCAGACTAGTGGATAAAAATCTACAGTCATTAGTAAATTTGCAGCTTCCCTGGCTGCAAAGTCATGGCGCATTATCGCCACTCAAAACAGAGGTCTGCACTTCCTCCTTGACAGCTGTGAAGCTTCTGTGGCACACGTGGTGAGGCTGAATACAGGGGACTTCTGTTTTATTGTTTTAACTGTATTGTATTTTGAAATGGTCACATGACTAGTCAAATAAATTTTCTACTCTACTCTACGTGGTGAGGTGCAGATCATGTGGGATTGGGCAGCCAACGGGAGCTGAGCTGCAGCCTCAGCTCTCATTAGCTGTTTCTCGGCATCCTGTCAGGAAAGCAGGAAACTCTGAAATTACCTGATACTGCGGAGCGAGTGTTGATTGTTCCACAGCAGCTAAATCCGCAGTTGCGGCAGCATAATGTGCTGCTGCTACGTAGTATCGGGTGTCAGGTGTGACGCCCATGCACCGACTGCACGTCAGAATGCGCAGTATACCCCACTGTGGACACTTCCGAAGACTACAACTCAGAGAAGTTTATATATTTTTTCTTTCATATTCTTTCAAAGATTACCATGGATGCTGGTTCATGGTCCAGCCTGAGAAAATCCACCTTTGGGTTAGATGATGTGGAAGGAAAATGAATAGTCGCTTTGCTGATGTGTCTTCTTACTTTGAAAGTGGACTGAAACTGTATTAAAATTTAGGTGTGAGCACAGCCTCAGAGAAACTTCAGATGTGAAAAGGACACAAAGAATATACATCAGGAGAATGGCTGACGTTAGGAAGACTCCTTACCATTTTTCTGTTCTTCACACCTGATAATCTTGTCCAGAAAGTTCTCCAAAGATTTTTGCAGGCTTGCTTGAGTAATGTTAACCTATATAGATATGCGGATTCCACAAGTGCACTCTAGATGATTGATATTTCCTTCTGCGGCCTGGGCTGCTAATGCTTTTGTAGCGGAAACAAGTTGTGCAGCAAATGGAAAATCCCCTCAACTTTCTTAAAACATTGAATAAGCATACTGCCATGGAGTTCGGTCAAAAGCTACCCATCGTTGCTTTCTGACAGCTTTGGCACATCCCACAATTCTGCATTCCTCCTGCTACATATTCCAGGAAAGAGAGCGAATGTAAATGATTCATTCTGGGATATATAGATGAGGAACACAGTCCCTCATTTCTCTGAGGGTGCGTTCCCACTTGACTTTTTTAGTCCTGGTTGGGCTATTTTAATCCGGATACAGGGCTGAGTGTGTATTCTGGGCTGTTCCCATTTGCCTGACGATCAACCAGGCTGAACCCAAATATTGCCATTCTCACTCACTGCCCAAATCCCCAGCATAGAGACACAGGACCCTTTAATCTCCACCCCCTCCAGTGCAAACCCTGTAAGCCTGCCCTGGTCAACCAGCTGGCTGGAAGAACAGATGCACGCAGGGCAACCACACTTTCCATTTCACACCCTCCCTTTCAGTTTGGACATTCCCAGTATCGTTACCTCCATTCATGTTACTGGGAAGATAGCACGTTTGCGCTCAGTCAGATGAGCAAAGGAGCCGACAGTGGAAAGCAGTCCGAGGCTAAAAGACAGCTCACATGGAGGAGGGGGGGGGGAGAGGCTCTTCCCTCCCTGCACTGCCATCCTTGTCTTGCTACAAATTAATCTCTTGAGGCTGGTGACTTTAAAATTCCTTGCTACAATTGTATCTTTTGACACTAGCTGATACTTTAATTTTTTTTTCTTTCTCCTCTTGCGATCCTGTTCAGAGCAGGCATTGCGAAGGGAGCGGGGAGACCTTCACAGCTGTGAAACCCCACCCACATCTGCCAGGCATTGGCCAGAAGGACAGATCTCTGCCCCAAATAGCATTACCATTTTGCGGGGGGGGGAGGGGGCAGCGGACTTAGCTCCAAAAGGGTGACCTAGAACAGTTTTTCTCAATACTTTTTTTCCGCGGATCTTTGCTGGATAGTCCTCATAAAATCCAGGAATAAAAAATTAAATGGGAACATTGGATACTGAGTTCGGATTCGATTTGGATTTATAGGAAGTTAAATGGGAATGTTGGACACCGAATTCAGATCCAGTTCCGATTCAAACGTGTATGGGAACGTACCCTGAGTCTTATTTTCTGTTTCTTGTTCTGACAGAGGTAGCAGGGATCTTAGCATTGGGGTCCATTTGCAGATCTTCTCTAATGTAAATGTGGAGGACTCACTGGCTGAGAGTACTTGAATTTCCACATTAGTTCCCAGTTTCCTCCACAGAGCTTATAAATTTACCTTCTGTCATTACTCCTAGGGAAACATGTTCATTGTCTTGCATTCCTCCTCTACATATTCTGGAATGAACCATTTACAGTAAGACCAAATTAATTTTACAGGCATTGAAGAACTGGATAAAAGAAACCCCCCAACTCCAGCACTTAATGCCAGAGGTGCTGATGGGACGCGGAAAAAGAAATCAGAATACAGGTAAGGAAGGAACTGTCTACCATGCTGTACCTTGAGCATGTCATGAAAAGTGCAGTGCTTAGATTTTTGCAGGGAAGCATGAAAAATTTCAGTCAAAAAGAAGGCTAGCAGCGTACCCATTATATTGGATACTTCATATCATAGACCACATAATTATGAATTTGAAGTGATGGAAAGCTTGTGAATTATAGTGGTTGAAAATTTTGTAATTATTTTCTATGTCTTTTAAGACAGTTTAGGATTAAATTAAGAACATAAGAGGATTCCTGCTGGATCAGGCCACAGTCCCTGTAGTCCAGCATCCTGTCTCACACAATGGCCCACCAGTTGCCCATGGGCATATCAAGCAGAGACAAGGGCAAACCTTCTCCTGCTCTTGAATC
Source organism: Aspidoscelis marmoratus (assembly GCA_014337955.1). Lineage (NCBI taxonomy): Eukaryota > Metazoa > Chordata > Lepidosauria > Squamata > Teiidae > Aspidoscelis > Aspidoscelis marmoratus. The sequence continues at coordinate 11,741,135 of MTQE01000390.1, forward strand.
CCAGCAAATGGCCTTAGAAGCATCCTGCTTGTTCCCCAGCCTGAAAGATGTACTTAGGCATCAATTTTAGAAGCCATTGATACATCTGTCGTCCATAAACTTATCTAACCCTTCCTTAAAGCCACCTAGGCTGGTTGCTGTTTCCACCTCGTCTGGCAGCAAATTCCATAGACCGATGACCCTCTGGGTGAAGAAATACTTCCCCTTGTCTGATCTGACTCTACCTATTAGCTTCATAGAATGCTCCTTAGTTCCAGAAATGGCTTTCTTGCAATTAATTTGTACTTAAGATTCATAATTGCAAAATGAGAAACCGCAGTTAATTTGTACTTAAGATTCATAATTGCAAGATGATGCAACTCAGTTTTTATTAAGTCCGATTAACATGTTGTTATAAGTGCACTGGGTTTAAAGTTGGTTGTTGGTTGTGTTACTGCAGGTCCTTGCAGTTCTGCTGCTGTCATATCCTTAATACTTTTTGCTGTGTTTTTGTAGTATATTCACAGTTAAAAGAATTGCCTGTATTAATAACTTATGGTCTCAATTTTTTGTTAGGCATGACACTCCCTAGTCAGAGAGGTGTACTGGATTGCTTCCGAACAGATGGTGAAAACAAGATGCTGATAGCTACTTCTGTTGCTGATGAAGGAATTGATATTGCTCAGTGCAACCTGGTTCTGTTGTATGAATATACAGGAAACGTCATCAAAATGATACAAGTCAGAGGTGGGTGAATCAAATTCTATTCTAAGGAAAAATTGATTTGCCCAGGCATCCCACTTATAGGCATAACATTGTGCCTGATGTCCGCATGCAAGCACTTCTTGTGTTCAGATCGGTGTTAAGTGAGAGAGGAATGTTCCCTCTGTCTGTGGCTTTGACCCATTTCTACGTGCCGCTTGCAGGCCGCGGGAGAGCAAAAGGCAGCAAGTGCATCCTGGTGACTAGCAAACCAGAACAGGAGGAGAATGAGAGATACAATATACTCAAGGAGGATATGATGAACCAGGCCATTGAGAATTTGCAGAAGTGGGATGAAGAGAGATTTTCATGCAAGGTGATCTCCATTTTCCCTTCTTTTATCCTTTCATTTGGCTTCTGAGGTGAGTTTCCTGAAGACAGAACCTGGAAGGAATACCTATGCTGGGTAATTTTTTATTTTTGCTGCAGGAAAGCAACGGATGGCCATGTAACAAGCCTATAAAAGGCCCCTTTTGTATCAAAACCCCACTCATTATATTGCTTACCTGCAGGAGAGCAACCAAGATCTTCTCCATAGGCTATTCAGTCCATGGACTGTAGCACAGAACTGGTACCCATCCAGGTGTAGACACCAATGCCCCTTAATGTGAAAGGGTGGCTTTTTCTACATTTGCATTGAGTATGCTTGTTTCTGATTAGGAAGAAGAAATGGCTTTTACAGCCCACTTTTCTCTACCTTTAAGGGAACTCAAAGTGGTTGACAAAGCTTTCTGCTAATGTCACCCTTTTAAAAAGCCTGGAAGGGTTACCTGGGGACCAAACCTACTTTTACAACATGAAGATTCTGCAAGGTCCTTAGGTCCTCGAGAGGCTGTGATTCTGTGGGGGCATTCTCTCAGGCTGACACTGGCAGCTGATCCACTCCTCCATATAAAAATGGCACAGTGGGGGTTGTCAACAGGAGACAACTTTGAAGCAGTTTCCCAAGTGTTCCTGTTGGCAGGCTGCAGATGACTAGTCCAGCTGAAGTGGTACGCAGAACCCAGCATCCTTTTACTGCGCTCCTAGAAATGGACCTGGGCCTAGTCTGCAAAAATCTACCTGGCCTGCAGCTCCAGAGGCATGTCGACGTCTCCTGTGAGCCAGTGTGGTCTAGTGGCTAGGGAACCAGACTCTTATCTGGGAATATCTTGTTTGATTCCGCCATCCCCCATGAAGTCAGCTGGGTGTCCTTGGGCAAGTCACAGTTCTCTTCTGAGCTCTAGCAGCCCTACCTACCTCACAGGGTGTTCTGTTGTGGGAAGAACAGAAGGTTTCTCAGCTGCTTTGAGTCTCCTTAAAGGGTGAGAAAAGCGGGGTAGAAAAGCCAACTCTTCTTCGTCCCTTGCTTTGTGCCCATAGGTAGACTCAGGCTTCCGTTCCCATTCTTTTGGTGGTATCATTGGAAGGTTAAAAGTCCAACCTGAGTTGTTTTCGCTGCTGCCCAAAGTCTATAGATTGCTGTTGGGAAATGTGCATTTATTTATTTTTTTTGCTTGAGTGCACCTCTAGGGGCAAAATACCTGATTTCTTTTTTCTTTAATTGTGCCACAATTGTGTGACTAGGAATAGGCAACTTTACAAAAGGAAGGGAGAACATATTTATGTGGGAAAATTGTTGTGGGGCCAATTCTACCCCCTTCCCTCATCTTCCTGTATTTGTCTCAAGCTGGCAAAGAGCGGCTGGACAGTAGGTGTGCATTTGAGGAGAAGGGAAATGTTATTTGTCTTTGGGGGGCAAGAAGGAGGGGAAGGCCCTTTTTTTGGGGGGGACAACTTGTTTTAATGAGTCAGACGATGAACCTTTTTTCATTTGGCAGCTGAGGATACTTCTAGGCAACACCTGAATGCAGCATCTTTATTTTGCAGAGCTGCTACTTCCCCTCGTGCAGCTCTGTGAGCCAGTTTGGTCTAGTGGTCAGGGAGCTGGACTCTTATCTGGGAGTACTGGGTTTGATTCTGCCTTCCCCCATGAAGCCAGCTGGGTGGCCTTGGGCTAGTCACAGCTCTCTTCTGACCTCTCACAGCCCCACCTACTTCACAGGGTGTTCTGTTGTTGGTAGAAGAATAGAAAGCCTTCTCATCCGCTTTGAGTCCCTTTAAATGGGTGATAAAAGTGGGGTAGGAAAGCCAAATCTTCTTCTTCTCTGGGTATGCTGGAATTCCCCACAAGAAGAAGAGTATTTGCATTGTATTGTTTTTCTATTTGTTGTAACTGCCTTGGGCAACATCTTCTTTTAGAAAGGCAGTATACAGATAAAAATGGAAAATGGAAATGGAAAGAATCGCTTTACTACCCCGCTTTTCTCCCTCATTTAAGGGGACTCAAATCCTCGCTATGAACTGCCTGGATTATAACCCAACCCCAGGCAAACCTTTTGACTCCTGCAGGTGATTGGTGCCTCATTCTATACAGAACTGAGTTTGCCCTTGAGATATTATGTACCGTAATAATACCATGTATCTTGTGCCTCGTTTTCGAATTCATTTTCCAACTGTAGATAAGTGAGTTACAAAAGAAAAGAAAGAAAATGCAAGATTCCAAGAAGAAAGAGCCCCAGCCAGGCTTGGTGACAGGCAACAAGAGGTTTTTGTGTGGGAAGTGCAAAATATTTGCCTTTGACAACGAAGACATCAGGGTGATAGAGGTAAGCTTACAGGGAAGCATGCCGCCATAGGTGGCAACTAGGGATCTGCACAAATGTTTTTTTTTGCATTTGAATTCAAGTCAAATTGAAAGTCAAAACCTTCCATTTGATTAGAATGTTTAGAATCCAAAGGCAACAAAATCCAATTCGAATCAAATGCATTTGAATCTATTCGTTCAAATGTTAGATTCGAATCTGAAGATAGGAATGTTGACAATGTTCGTATGTGTTATTCGTATCTGTACACATTTTGTTCACATCTCATTTTATCCCGTATGCATCCCATTTTCGTCCCATTTTATAAGCGCAAATGCGTACAGGTACATATGAGATTTGTACAGATACGTATGTATGATACATATGTATCTGTACATTCGAATGCTTTAAATCATTCGAATGAATGCTTTGGAACACTTGAAATTCATTTGAATTTTTACATTTGAATGTGTACACATTGTTTGAATTCGGATGTCCACATTCGATCTAATTCGATCTAATTTCGAATGTTTAGAACATTTGTGCACATCCCTAGTGGCGACGGATTTGTGTTCTCTGTATTTTTCTATTTAAGGCATGTGGATTCTATGGGGAGGATGGCAAAATGGTCCGTATAACTTACTTATAACTCATTTATTTGTGTTCCTAAGACATTAATGACTTGAGGTAGCTAACTTATGATGCAGTAAATTATATATTCTTTTGTTCTGACCTATGAGCAACTGAAATTTTTGACACATATGGTTTAATTAACACAGCTGGCTCTTTTATCAAGTAATAAATCACCCACAATTCCACTACAGCTGATAGCTTATCTAGATTGTCTGGCTACATGATAAGCCATGTGGTTACTTGCTATGTTTATGTTTGGGGGAGAAAAAAAAAGCTAACATTTACAGTCTGAACAAACACAGAAACCATAGGGCGGGATAGAAATACAAACAAACAACAGTGATGCATTTTAGTTGAAGCAATGAACTTATACTGTGTTCTGTGAGCCAGTTTGGTCTGGTGGTTAGGGAGCCGGACTCCTATCTGGGAATACTGGGTTTGATTCCGCCCTCCCCATGACCTTGGGCCAGTCACAGCTGAACTCTTTCAGCCTCACCTACCTCACAGGGTGTCTGTTGTGGGGAGAAGAATAGAAAAGCGTTGCCAGCCGCTTTGAGTCCCCTTGAATGGGTGAGAAAAGCAGGGTAGAAAAGCCAACTCTTCTTTTTTGTGTATATTTAGGCTTAGTCTAAAAACAACTGTGTGTCTTTTTCTCCCTAGGGAGCCCACCACACAGTCATAGAGGAGAAATTTCGGGCGCGCTATGTAACAGAGCCTCACAGAAAGCCACACCGCTATGGCAATTTTGAGAAGAAATGCAAGATATATTGTACAAAATGCCATCATGACTGGGGAATCACTGTGAAGTACAAGGCATTTGAAGACATGCCCATTGTTAAAATTGAGAGCTTTTCAGTGATGGATGTGGCTACAGGACAACAGAATTGTTTCCGAAAATGGAAAGATGCTAGGTTTGCCCTAAAGGAATTTGACATTCAAGAAATGTCTGACTGAAATGGAAGATTTCTGTCCCTCTTTCACTTTGTCACAATGAACAAATATATATCAGACGCTTTAAATGCTGTGCTGCATTTTCTGATTTCCTTCAGTTTCAGTATAAGTTGACTTACAACATCAATTCGTCTTCTGAATATTCATTGCCGCTCACTCATAAAAAGACAATCAGCAAAAGACATTTGACAAAGACGTTTTGAGGTTTGTCCATCCGTGTTGTTTGAAGAACACAAATCTATGTAATTATTTAAGGGCTCTTCTGTATTTTGTAATTCTATGTAATTCTGTAAGGGCTCTCCTTTCTACATCTCGGTACTATCTAAAGGAGGTGCTGCCCGCCACTAGTTCTGGCCACCTAGTCCAGAATACCAGCAGATCTTTTTGTAAAGGTCTACGATCTTGGAGATTTGTAAATGAGACACACCTCCACCATCCAGTTTTCTATGAGGGACCTGTTTTGGTAGAATGCTTTGTTACACTGTCATAATGGGCCCCAAGGCCAAGAATCTTTGTTCCTGGCCATCAGAGCCCTTGTTCCAGCACAGCTGGACTACTCCAAATAAAATCACTCCAGCTGATCCAGTCCCACTAGAGTGGGCCAATAAAGGTAAGTGCAGAAATGCCCTAAGTGTGATTTTCAAATATTCTGTGAGGTATCATTTATGCAGTCCATCAACATTTAAGGTCAACTTAAGACTTGAACTGGTTGATCTTAAGGAACACACTTCAGGGTAGAGTAAATGGGGATTTAGACCATAAAAGTAGTTCAAGTTGCAAAAGAATGGCTTAGAAAGGGCAACTCATTAACAACTATAGATAGAGGAGATCTGGAACAGCTAGATTCACCCATATACTGCTTGGTGTTATGAAGCAACCAGAAAGAACAACGGTTATAGCATACTGTAAATATGAACTGAGTCCAGGACCCTGAAAAGATTACCTATCATTGCAATATAAAAGCAAATTCATTTTGTCAGGATTTCCCCCCATGTTATATTGGCAATACTTTGCGATGAAATGTAGCATTTGCTTCCGTTAATGACTCCCATGCCATTTAAATCTTGATTAAATTTCAGTTACTGTTATTTTACCTATGCATAGATAAAATGTGCCCACTTCCTGTAGTGTTATCGTATTAAATAGAGGACAGGAGCACTACACCAGGATAGCAAGCTTTTCAAGTTGCGCCAGTTGAAAGTACTACTTCTATACAACCATTAATGGCATAGTACCCTTGGTCTCTTTTCCATATTCTAACAGTACTTTCTGTATCTCTTTTGGACTTTGAGCAGTTGTTTAGTGTATCATTAAACCTTGTTTTTCCTAAATGTAACACTTCTTGTAATAGCATTTAAAATGTTGCCTTGTAGAAATTTTCTAAGCTGAGTTTAAAAACAAAGGGACTAGGGGAATTTGCTAGATGCCATCAAATCATGTTCAAGATCAGCAGATTGGATCAACGAATACTCACCACGTTGGTATGTTTCTACAACAGCATGTTTCTGATGGCCGCTTAAGTCTCTTAGGATTTAGGCCTCTGTTCTACTACTTGAGGGGACACTGAGGCTTGTCTTTAATTCCTGAAGAAATGTTCTGGTTCTTTGTTCGAACAGGAATTAACAGGATTTATTTTAAAGCAAACAAAACACAAACAATTTCAGTTTCTTTCTCAAGGCAAATGAACAAATACCTTACGTGTCTCTCAGTTGAAACAAGATTGACTGAAACTTTGGAGCTTAGGCTCTTGACTTTCTCTTGCTTTGAACAATTCGGCTTCTTTTGAAAAACATTAATTTTTTTGATAATTTTTGAAAAAAATTAATTTTTTGATAAATTTTTGATAATTAATCATCATTGCTTTGATACTTTGTTGTTGCTTTGTTATTGCCTAAGTTGCTTTATATATACCTAAGTAATTAATAAGGATGGCCTAAATGCTGCTTTTAACTCTAAGAACATAGGCCTTTCTTATTCCCTCTCTCAGTAAACTCCTCAGAAGAGAGTTGGAATGCACCAAAACATAACCAGCTTTGGGGATGTTCTCACAGCTCCACCCAGCCAGGACTAATACATTTTCAGCTGCACTGAGGGGGTTTCCCTTTAGAATTTCTGACTTTAAACAGCAAATTGGGGCAGGGCAGCAGAACCATAACAATGTTGGTATGTTTCCACAACAACATTAAAAAAGGAGACACTTTAAAAAGGATACTTTCTTTTGAAAATAGACTTAATTTTATTATAAATGGTCTCTTCAGTTCACACACCCCACAAGACATTTTCCCCCATGGTAAAAGTCAGTAAATGGCAAAGTGAGGAGCGCAAAGAGAACACTTACTTTCTAAGAAGAGTTAAGCAATTTCATCATCTTCCCAGCATAAGATTTTAATTGAAGAATAATGATTAACTGTTTTATTAGGAGACAATCATCAATGGTTAGCTTTTCAGGTAAATAGGGGTACAACCCTGTATTGTCAGTTACTCTGTTAAGCACTGCACTGTGTTAATTTTTTTTTCATTCCATCCTGCCATATAGAATAGACTGACAGAAAATATTAAAATGGGGGGGGGGGTATTAAAAACTGGCCACAATGGAGATTTTAGTGGCCAGGCCTATATTGCAACCCATCCTTCCATATTATTGTCCACACATATCAAATTCATGCCACATAGCTTTCCACGATTACGCTTAATTTCTCATTGCAGAATAGCAGGGTTCATCATATCGAGACATTGTAGCGCAGCCAGATATCGCGCTTAGGATGCCATTTTTCGAATCATATAGTTCAAAATGCCACCATTGCGGAAGTATGTGAGCTCCACATCTGTGTCAAATCTCATTATAGCTTGGAAGGTTTTGCCTGTATCCAGCTGTTGAAAGTACATTAGGAAATTTAAAAAAGAACATTAATCTCCTCATTTTCGCTCAAAAAACAAGGCATAGGCACATGCATTCCCAACCATGCCATTATAATGATATATAAAAACTACCTACTCCAGGCTAACATATACAGTAACTGAATTCCGCTGTATTGCACCCAACTCAATATAAATCACGATTGATCAGAACAGAAATTAGGTCAAGACCTATTGCTTGTTGTGCTAATTTCTCAAACTCACTCTATGGACGGAAGTTGTTTAATATCCCCCCCCCCCACACACACACATATTTTGGCATCAGGCTTCCTAGATTCAATTATGCTCAGTGAAAGAACTGGCAAATGCAAAGATGCTGTTAGCTCCCACTGGAAGACTGGAGGCCAGAAGCTGATGGGCAGGACAGTTAGGATCGACAAGGGGAAATATATATATTTATTAAGGTTCCTTCCAGACTAGCAGATAAAAATCTGAGGTTGTTAGTAAATTCGCAGCTTACCTGGCTGCAAAGTCACGGTACATTTTCCCCACTCAACACAAGAGGTCTGCAGCTTCCTCCTCAACAGCTGTGAGGCTTCCATGGCGTGTGAGGTGGGGTACGCGTCACGTGGGATCAGGCAGCCAATGGGAGCTGAGCTTTCAAGCTCAGCTCTCATTGGCTGTTTGTTGGGAAACTCCAAAATTACCAGATACTGCGGAGTGAGTGTTGATCATTCTGCGGCAGGTAAGTCCTCGGTAGCAGTGGCATAATATGCTGCCACTACCAAGTAGTGGGCATCAGGTGTGATGCCCACGTACTGACTGCGCATCAGAGTGCGCAGTATCTCCCAGTCTGGACACACCTTTATGCAGTGATCAGTCTATGGAATGTACTACCAGAAGAGGTGGTGTCAGCAACTAACCTATATAGCTTTAAGAAAGGGTTAGGCAAATTCATGGAGGACAGGTGTATCAATGGCTACTAGAAGTGTTGTGCAGGTGACATCTCCAGGTTGGAGAGACAGGCAGCATGCCTCTAAAGGCCATTTGCAGGGAGTTGAGAGCAAGTGAAGGTTCTGGTTTCATCTTCTGTTTGAGAAAGTCCAGAAACAGTTGGTGGGCCACTGTATGAGATAGGATAATGGACTAAAATCAGCTGTGGCCTGACACAGCAGAGGTCCTCTTTATGTTCTTAAGGGGGTGTTTTCCACTAGCACTAAGTACCTATTAAGTACTCATTAGGGACCCATTAGGCTCAGAGCAGGAAGACCTCGTTTCCACTGCAGACCCCATTACAGCCACATTTGTTTCCACCTGTTCTAGGGAAATCTGGATTAAATAGGTCCTTCAGGACCTATAATCTGGATTTCCTGTAGACCCCATTAAAAGGGTCTACAATGGGGTCTTCAGGCATCAAATCCAGATTATACGTAGCACGATTTCACTGCAATCGAGCAATGGGGTCTAGGGGTGGGCTCCAGGGGAGGGGCACCCATGGGGTGATGCCCCGAAACCCGAAGCTCCAAAGCCTGTGCATAATCTCTGAAGATGGCTCTGAAGGAAACTCTGGAGAATGGCACAGGCTTCGAAGATGACTCCTCAGAGCAATGCCATTTCCATGGAGCTTTGTCCAAAGCTCTGGAGAATCTCCGCAGTGAGGTGCCGCAATCTTCAAAGATTCTCCAGACCAGCTACGGAGGATCTTTGAAGAATCTCCGGAGCGTCTACGGAGTTTGCACACACACACACGTGGCGCCTCCCAAAAAAATGGGGTGATGGGTGGGTCCCTTGTGGGTAGATTTGGATTCGCCACATGGGTGTCCCGGCATTTCCACTGCGAGTACATTGGGTGCTACACCACCCATGGAGATGGATCGGGTACCTCCTTAGATCTGGATCTACTAAATCCAGACTAGTTGAAGGACCTATTCCTTATATCCGGATCATCTTAGACCCGGATTAATGGAGGTAAGTGGAACCCCACCCCCCACCCCCAAGATCTCAGATGACAAATAACGATACTCAGGGTTTGTGTGGTTTTTCTCTTTCCTATATTTGTACCTTGATTTTTCTCAAATGGACTTGAACTCAAAATAACCCAGAATGGGAAGGTTATGGCTTTCTATTTTGGTACACATATTGTGTACTCGTGTGCAAAAATAGAAGAGAAATTCCAATTAACCTTTAATGAGAGCAGGTACTACTAATGACAACGGAGATTGGGAATAGCTTTTCTATGTTACTGCATAACAGCATCATTGGTATTTCAACTATGGAAACTTACTTTTATCTGGACATTCATTCTTGGCACTATTTCTTCTGGAATAATGACTGAGTAACGTTCCTGTCCTGTTAGTCCTAGTTTCTCAGCATCTTCACCAGGCAGGTATTGCAAAGGAATTACTCCCATTCCCACCAGATTACTACGGTGAATTCGTTCATAGCTTTCTGCAAGAACTGCTTTGATGCCCTGAGAAGACAGAATCAACATAGAAACCGTGTTTAGAAATCTCACAAAATACGGCAAAAAGTTGCATACTATTGAAAATAAACTGAGTCAGATGGAGCTATTTTGTGGTGTTCCACTTTACCACTTATTGTTTTCTAAAACGATGTTTTGTATAAAAAGTGATTACCTGTAACTGTTCAGTAAGTTAGACAATTTATACTCTTCAGATTTACACTTAGGGCAAATTCCTCCATTCTTTCCTAGCTAAAAGGCATTCAGTTTTTTTAAAAGATCAGTATCTTGTCTTTAGTAGAGTAACATCGAAGTGTCTTGTGGTCTTGACTGGGAAATCGCAACGATGCCACCTGCAGAGGTAGACAAATGTAGGTTCCGCTTGGGACCTGAAGGTCACCGTGGGACCACAGTGAAGGTGTACTGGCCATGCATCTGGGGGGCTGAAGAATCATCCTAAGGCAGAGAATCTGGACACTCCTGTGCTCCAGGAGTGCTCACTGCATCTCAGAACTAGGGGTGTGCATGAATACAATTTTCAGGATTCAATTTGATTTGAATACCTGAAAAAATTGATTTGAATCTTTAAAATTCAAATTTACCCGAATTCAATTCAAATTAAGCAAATTTGAACCTATTCATGTGTATTTTCTATTCAAATTTGCATTTACAAATGTCAATAACATATGTATGTGCCTGTATGTGTTGGGACGCATCCAGTACACATCTGTACACATCCGTATTTATCCCATGTGCAACCCGTTTTCATCCCATATGGATGTGGGAAAGATGCATGGGTGCAAGTATGCATACACATACAAATGTCAGAATAATTGGAACAAGTAGATCTGAAAATTCAAAATTCGTTTGAATGTTTATATTCAAATCTATAGACATTTGATCCAAATTTGAATGTCCAAATTCGAACAAATTTGATCGAATTTTGAATGTTTTGAATATTTGTGCACTCAGAACCCATTAAACTACTTGGGAAGACTGATACTTTCTACATAAATGGCTTTTTCTTTCCTGGTATTTTTCCTGAAGGAAATAGCTTACGTAGGACTTCTATGGGCCTGTTCGTACTTGGCCATATTCTGGAATATATCTCAGCACAGGGCTCTGTTGTCTGTATGCTAATACAGATTCTAGCAGGCCTCACCTGGGGCCTGCTGTAACCTGTACTAGCATGTGGACAGCAGACCACTCTTCCAGGATATGTTCCAGGTTAAAGCCAAGTGTGAATGGGCCCTGTGTAACCAAAACTGTACTCCTGCAAAAAAGCACTTAAGAGTAAAACAAAAAAGGATCAGAAGCATGAATATGTCCTTTCTGATAGAGCTGGAAGGGGAGCCACTTCTCACACCCTAGGAACACCCAATCCAGAGACTATAAATCTTCAAAATGATGCGGAAGGAAGCAATATGCCTTCTGTGCAGAAAAAAAGCACGCAGAACTAGAAGGTAAATACAGCCCGCTGGATACAAGGTCACACATTTTTGTGTGCTTCTCCCACTATAGAAACTAATGTAACATGAGGTAAAACTTGTGCTTAATGAACCCCTGAGGATGAACACCAATTTTGAGATTGTAGAATTTCACTGTGTTAGTAAATGCAGCAAAAATGAAACTACTTGAATTTTGTGGTTCAAACATATTGAGACGTTTTCATTCCACGTCTTTTTGCCAGTAAATGTTCAGAAAACGTAAGATGCGAGCAGTTTGGAAGGCTCAAAGTTCAGGGACTTTCAAGAAGTGGAAATCTAAGCATGCTAAACTTCAGTGTAATATTTGGCTGCTCTAGAATCATAGAATCATAGAATGGTAGAGTTGGAGGGGACCTCCTAGGTC